>JANEYF010003213.1:687500-871984 GCA_029963845.1 Rhamnusium bicolor | reverse complement strand
TTTTGAAAATGCACTTACATTACAAGGTGAACTTATTAATCTATTAAATAAAGGGCTAAGAAAATGGGCTAGCAACGACCCTAAACTGCTATCTCATTTACCCTCTTCATCTTTACAAAATCACGCGCAATCATTTAATTACAGTGAAGACGACGTCATTAAAATTTTTGGCCTACAATGGCATCCCTCGTTAGATTCATTCACTTATTCAGTAAAACCTCTAGAACGAGATTGTTCTAAACGCATCATTTATCGGAACTCGCTCGCATATATGATCCACTTTGGATTTTTATGCCCTCTCATTTTTTGCCAAACTGTTAATTCAGCAACTCTGTAGGTACTGGGACTCTCATGGGATGATAAACCCCCCAAATGAAATTATTTTTCGTTGGGAACAGTATAAAGCTGAACTGTCACAATTTTCAAATTTTCGCATATGATTTTTGCGAATTACATGGTTTTTGCGATAGCTCCGAGAAAAGGATACGCCAGTGTAATTTATATTCGTATTTGTGAAAATAATCAATAAAGTTTTTTTTAGTTGCGCTAAATCTAAGTAGCGCCACTAAAAAAATATCTCTTCCGCGCTTAGAATTATGGCGGCAGTCTTACTTTCGGATTTATTTTTCGTTTGTTTTAGACATATCATTCAAAAATTAAATTTGATAAGTTATATGCTTGGTCTGACTCAACTATAACTCTCTTGGATAAAATCAGAGCCATATGGGTGGAAAACTTTTTGTATGCAATAGAGTTTCTCGCATACAAGAAAAAACATCTCCCTCCATTTGGCACCATGTGCCGTCTACAGAAAATCCCGCAGACTGTGCCTCTCGAGGTCTTTTACCCTCTGAGTTAATTAACCATCCTCAGTGGTGGACAGGCCCTTCATTTCTTTACTCTCCTCAAGATAAGTGGCCTTTAAACTCCATTGAATATTCGTCTTCTTCTGAAATAATTTTAGAGGAAAGAAAACTAACTCTAGCTACTTTTATTTCTCTAGACTCACTCGATTCTCTACTTGATAAATTCTCTTCTCTCACCAAGATAAAACATATTGTAGCTTATGTTTTACGCTTCATTTTTAATTTAGAAAACGCGAACAAGTCAACTGATAGCTTTACAAATTTTGAACTTCATCAAGCTTTATTACTTTTAATTAGACGTGTTCAACACAAATCATTTTCTCAGGAAATTTCTTGCCTCGAAAGAACTATTCCTATCTCAAAATCGCTTAAAAAATTAAGTCCTTTTATTGACACAGATGGTGTTCTCAGGGTCGGCGGTAGATTGTACAATTCTGATCTACCTTATGATAAAAAACATCCCATTTTATTACCCCGATGTAGTCGACTTACTGAATTAATCATAGAACACACTCACAAAACTCACTTGCATCCCGGAGCTCAAACTCTTCAATTTCTCTTAACACAAAATTTTTGGATATTATCTCCTAGACGGGCAATTCGTAGTGTACTTTCTAAATGTTTTAAATGTTGGCGCCTGAATCCGACACCCTTTCAACCGCCTGCCTATGGGAAATTTACCACTATACCGTGTGTCCCAAATTAAGGCCTTCTCAGTAGTAGGGGTTGATTACGGAGGTGCGTTCACAATCACATTGGGTAGAACCAGGGGCGCTAAAACGCACAAGGCATATATATGTCTGTTCGTGTGTTTTGCCACTAAGGCGTTACATCTCGAACTTGCCTCAGATCTATCCACAGAGGCCTTCTTAGCTGCATTTCGCAGATTTATTGCTCGTCGCGGCCGATGCTCTCACATATATAGCGATTGTGGCACAAACTTTGTTGGCGCAAACAAATATTTTACTCAAATTTTTGAGAATTTCGCAAAACACGAAGCTATTCAGTGGTCATTTAATCCTCCTTGGCTCCCCCATTTTGGTGGGCTATGGGAGGCAGGAATAAAGTCGAAAACTCATTTATCTCGGGTCATAGGTGAACAACTACTCACATATGAGGAGTTTTCAACGGTGTTAACACAAATTGAAGCCATTCTTAATTCTCGTCCTCTCTCTCGCTAAGCTCTGACCCTAATGATATGTCAGTATTAACACCAGGCCATTTTTTGACACTGGAACCTTGAACGGCACTACCAGATCCAAATTTTGGTCATATTAAAATGAATCAGCTGACGCGATGGCAATTATTACAACGCCTTCACCAGGACTTTTGGTCTCGCTGGCATAATGAATATTTGCATACTCTTCACCAGCGGAGTAAATGGACCAATCCAGTTACTCCTGTTGCGCCAGACACTATGGTCGTCATAAAAAATGATCTATTACCGCCCTTACGTTGGAACTTAGGACGTATTGTTCACCATCCTGTTAAAGACGGTATCGCGGGTAGCTACCATTAAAACTGCTCAAGGCACTTTTAAGAGGCCATTGGTAAAACTTTGTCCTCTTCCCAATTTTCACCTTGTTTAAAATTAGCTTTTTAAAGGTCGGCGGAATGTTCCGTATTCCCTGATCTCATTTTATTAGCTCTTTAGTATAAGTTTTTGATTATAATTTTTCTTTCATTATTATTATCCTAATGTCATGAAATAGGTTTAAATTATTATTATTATTATTATTTGTACTCATGTCGCGCCAATACTCGGTTTCACAAATCCCTACCTCTTGGCTATTCTACGTGGATGCCGAGTTGACACGAAGAAACACTTCGAATTTTGAATTCACTCTCTCAACACGTGTTCGTGTTTTTCTCGAAAAATTAATTATCTCGCTCGCCCTTTTCACGGAAATTTTGTGAAAAGTGACTCAATCTCTCAAGCTTACGAGTGTTCGACTTACATCACACAGAAGCCCCCTACAGTCCGCTGCCACCTACCAGAAATCAGGAACAGGCCCACAACATCAGGCTAACAAAGGTAGGAAAAGTGTTAACCGAGTTCGAACATTTTGTTTAATAGCTTTTTTCTCAGTTTTATCTCATATTTTTACTCAAACCCCCACACAGGTTCTGTAGGAAAGAAAATGCATGAACCTCAGCAACCAATTAGGAATGAAGCAGTCGTCGAAATGGCAGTTCTGGGTCATTTGCAGATGGATAATACTCAATCGATCAGGAAAGTAGCTGAGGCTTCCAGTGTATCACGAAGCAGTGTTCATCGAATTGTAAAGGCCCACCCCATATAAATTTAAATTGGTACACGAATTAAACGAAGCTGCTCAAGTTTTAAGATGATACAAGACGCTATAAAACTAGGGCTACATACTATGTTGCACTGGTCTAGATGTCCTCTCTTCAACTATTAGCCGCATTGCTGTTTTACTTCGACTATCATTCTCTAGACGATATGTAAAGGCGGTGCTTCGCTCGCCACTCTTCAAAACCTTAACTGAACTATTACTAAAAATTACTTCCAGATTGTTGGATGTCATTTTTTGTGCTGACAACAAAGTCGTTTTTTTAATTCTCCATTTATAGTTATCAGTTTATTAGTCTCTGTTATTAATCGAAGATACTCAGTAAGCTATGGCCAATGGCCAAAAGTCTTGAAACTAAGCGAGCAGAACAAATCGACCTGAAATATCATTATCTAAGCAAACAAGTAGCTGATCAAGGCACTGCACAGTGGTTCCCTCCATATGATAAAAATAAAAAGTCATGTCAATATTCTTCATATTTTCTTATCGCCATAACACCTTCTAAGTCTGGGCTGCATGAAACTATAAATTAACTATAATTTTAAAATGGCATTCGGCTCTTTCTTGTCATCAGAAGTAAATGTATCGAACAAAGTGACTGCTTTATTAGTCAATCACGTTAGCACAACCTAATTCTTCGATAATTTATTCTCAGAAATTGGGTGTTTGTGTCAAGTGTTTTACAAATAGAAATTCAGGTACAACATTTATAATAAATACATGTACCTATTTGTGGGTAATTTAATCCCGCGTTAACTTCCTTCTCTGTTCTTATATATTCTCCTGGGTCCGAAATCCCACGCAGGTTGCTTGGTCGACGCTCTCATACAGAGCCATCCAAGTGGAAGCTACAAAGGTGCACCTGGCTCCCTGTCAGTTGATTTCCTTTAGTGTCTTTTTTGAGTTTTGTCCACCATTTTAATTCAGCTACACCAAAGCTAATGAAAACCAATTAGTCAGAAACACGTGTCCATGGTTTGCATCCTCTGCCATTTGCAATTTTTGCATTTTTCACCTTGCTTTTTTTATGCGGGCGTGTACCCATTAATTCATATTGTTTTAACTGTAATGTATTATAAATATATATATATATATATATATATATATATATATATATATATATATATATATATATATATATATATATATATATATATATATATATATTATTATAATCTATTGGGTTTTATTAATTTGCAAACAAAGAAAACTGAAATTGAGATTGAAAAATTGAAACTTTTACTTACTTTTTATGTTTTACTTATTATTTATATATTTTATAGCTTATAAAAAATATATCCTCGGCTAGCTCATAAAACTCTCTCTCAAGTTGGGTTCACCTGGTTCTGGTCACTTTTGTTTATAATATGAAATTCTCGACTATTGCTGGCAAACGAATGAAAGGCAGTTTTACCCAAAGCAAGCATATAATTTGCACAAAAATGAACAATTATATAAACAGATAAATACAATTATGAAATTAACAAAAGACATGAAATTTTATTATTACTGGTACATTTCACCAACCTTACTTGAATCAAAATGTGGACACCCTGTATAGCGCATTCCTCCTTAGTTCTCGTGGATGTAGCTGCGTGGCTTTGTATGCTGTCATCTGGTTGGGACTAGAACTAATTTGTTGTTTTGATATTATGGTGACTTGATCGACGCACTAAATCGAACACTTTGCTTTTTAAAAGAACTATTTCACTTTTTATACCAATGTGGCATATTTATTTGCACTTTACGTTGTTGACTCTGTGACACTACTTGGATTACTTAAATTACTTACAGGTAAGTTTACATTCTTTAAAACATTACATGACAATTATTTACTCATTTGATCTGGAACTTTGCACACTATAAATAACTTCCAGGAACATGGAAAAGGATGATTTTCTTTTAACTTATTTTTTTCCATTACTAACCTCACAAAAAATTTTTATTCCAAACTTAAATATCTAGCAAGCCATGCTTCTACTTTTGAGGTTAGGAGTTTTTAACAAAAGAAAGTAGTACACCCTCCGGAGCACCATCAAAAACTGTTTCTCCGCTCGAAATCGTTCAATTATATGGCTTGATTTCTAATTTTCTTGTCAAAATTCAACTTTTTAGCCTACTATGTTTTTTATTAAATTTTTATCAATTTTGGATTTTCCATGTTCCTGTAGCTATTAATAAACATTATGAAAAACTATTTTAATATTCATTTATAATAAAATTTTCCCCATCTTTTAACATACAATACCTGGGTTTTAACAAAATTCTCTAGCCACCTAACCTAACTTAATTTACAACCATAAATATAGAAATAATGTTTAATATTCAACTCAGAACCTATCTATTTTAACAAATAACACACTTTCAAATCCTAACTTTAATTATCCTAATACATTTTAGCCTATACCAATACAATTTTATTCTAATATGACATGTTTTATTTGTAGATCATGTACCTTCACCAACATTGATGTCTAGCCAATTAAAACACATCCTGCTGCCCTAAATTCATTTGTAAAATATCTATGGGATATTGTCCTTGCACCAGGCTGTTAAAAGTCTTAAGTTTACACAAAATTACAGAAGCTGTGAGTGGTTTTACATCTCACTGTTACCTGAACATTCACATTCCACCTAATTTGATGGCTGGACACTATTTAACTGTTCCAATCTATGTGATAACCCATGACTAGGTAAGTCTTTCACCTTTTCTTACTATACACCTCATTTTTGTTGCAAAACAAGACATTAATTTATAAATCGTAGTACTGTTTAATGTTCTTGCCATTACTACCTAATAATCTCAATGTTCTCTGTATAACTTATACTTTTAGACCTAATTTAACACAATGTTTATACTTTATATACTTTTCAGATTAATGACTGAAGAATTTCACCCTCAGCAAGCATTTCCAGGCCCGTCTGCGGTTCATAAACACCACTTTTGCAGTTCCTTATCTACCGTACTCTGACTAATAGATTGTACATAACACAATACTTATACTTTGGTAAGTCTATTACAATTTAAAGCTATACAGTTTATTTTCACCATGACACGATGTGTGTTTCATATTAACGTCTCACTTTTAATTAAATTTTACCTATTTTACATAACCACTGTCCATGTCCTATCTCCCATAGCCTAAACTTTACCTATTTTACATACTAGTTCTAATAATTGATAATTTTTCAGCTTTCTGACTGTCTTTGGTGCTTTTATAACTACAAATCCTCACTCAACATTGGATCGACACTGTCTATTTGGGTTCAACAGAATTGCTGGCTGAAATCTATACTACGACACCAGTTTTATCCATCGTCCATGTCAATTAACAAATTTTTATCATATAAACATTTATGTTAATCTATTCTAACCTTATATTGAAATTTTATGTTTGCTTTTATCACAATACTACCCTATTCATTCATCTGCCCGCAAAATTTAAGAAAATCATATTTTACTGTTTTCAAAATCATTTATTACTCATACATTGCACAATAATATCTTCCAATCTATAAATTGTCTCTGCATATGGCTTATTAACTCTGTTTCTTTCAAAATTCATTTTATAAAAGTATATTTTTACTTATAAATAATTCCAACTGTTATTTTATTATAAGTCACCCCATTTATGTTATTATATTTTATTTTTACTAAATTATATACCTAGATAAGTCGATATTGTAACAATATATATATGTATATATATATATATATATATATATATATATATATATATATATATATATATATATATATATATATATATATATATATATATATATATATATATATATATATAAGTATATATATATATATATATATATATATATATATGCAGCCCCACGCGTGGGTGGAGTATTAGAAGTATATGGAGAATGGATCAACCGATTGCTTTGTAATTTTGGTTGACCAAGATAATCGAGTAAGTCTCTCCAACTAAATATTTTGGAAGTGCGGTGTTGCTACTTATACGTAAAACTGGCAACATCTTCGTTATTTTAAATAGGAATACCCTTACATTTTTGCGTTTTCTGGATCGTCGTCTCTTCTTAGTAATTTTATTAACACTTCCCTATACCAATTTCAAGCCGTTTTCCAGATAATAATTCTTTTTCTAAATTTATTGCCAAAAATTTGACTTTCAGTAATCGTGTTTTTCCCACCAACGCAGCAATTATAGACAATTTTTTAGTTGCTGGTTAGGCAAGGCCTGGGGGCATTCCGCATTAATTAAATGTTTCGAATATCATACAGGGTGAGTTAGACACGCTTTCTACAAGTGACTTAGAAAATGCAGAAAGTCAATTTTTTTTAAATGGAATGCCCCGTATATTATTACTGATCTGGAAAGGCGATACATTTACCTCTTTTTTAAAAATAGGGGATATACCTATACCTAATGCACACCGTTTTCGATTTTAGCGGGCACTTTTCTGTAACCTTACCAAGAATATTAGTCTTCTGGTATATTATAACGGGCGGGTTGGGCGAAATTTTTGTTTTGTCATTTTGTAATGACAACACATGTTATTTTTCTAAATAAATTTGACGTTAGTGATATTTGCACCTAATTTGAATAGCTAGTAGCACAAATATGGCAGAAAATAATTATAAAACACGGTTTTAATTGTTTTGTTTATTATCCATGGAGAGTGCAATAAGATTATCAGCAGAACTTCAGCAGAAGATTTAATGAGAAATATCTGAATTGCCGCAGATGAACAACAGAAAGTTTTTACGAATTCGTTAGAGGAATTTTATAAATTTTGGTTCGTCATTAAGAGAAGCAAGAAATTTACTCTAAACCTGTGACATCTGACGAGGTAAATGAAATCGATGTGCTAGCATATTTTCATGCAAATCCTAGTATTCATACGTTGCGTTGAGCGGGATTTTAGCATTGCCATATTCATCCATTCGAAGTACTATGCAACCATAAAATGCATAATTACAAATTATAAGAATCCAATTTTCATGCCCCAGGATTAATTCAGAGAATAGAATTTTATGAAATGTTACTTTCGTACGTGCAAAAGGACTCCAATTTTTTTAAAGAAAATTATATGGATTGATGAATCAAAATATTTTAGGGAAGGGATTTGTAACACACAAATCGCATATTGGGCCACAGACAACCCCACTTTACCAGAGAGGCTGGCTTTCAAGTCAAATTTAGTTTCAATGTGTTTTTATGTTAATGGATAACAAACAAACATTTTATATACGACGAAAAATTGAATTCCAGAAATATTTAGATATAATTAGAACAATTGTGAAGACTTCCTCGATTTATTATGTCAATTGAACAATATATAACTTGTTGTTATCAATTCGACGGGGCTCCCAAGCATTGTACACACGAAATTAGTATGGAGTTGGACCGATGATTGTTGGATTAGACGTTTGGGACCGTGGAATTGGCTCTGAGGTCCTCGACTTTACCCTGTTAGATTTTTATCTTTGGGGTACTTTAAAGATAGAGTTTATAAAACTCTAGTCCACAACAGGGAAGAATTAGAACGTCAGAGTGATTCAAGAGATTGAAACTTGGACTCTGGCCGAAATAAGAGCTGCTACAACAAACGTCGTCCATCGTCGTATACAAAAGTGTTCAAAGTTAACGGTTCATATTTGGAACAATTATAACAATATTTTAATATTTTTATATTTATTACCGTTATTGCAGCTATTTGTTATTGCCACTAGACTTTGTTACTGTTGTTGCCAGTTATTATTTTTTTCCTAATACTGACACTGTTATTGTTCTCTTAATGATGAACCAAAATTTATAAATTCCTCCGATCTGCGGCAAATTCGGATATTTCTCATTAAATCTTTCACAAGTTCTGCTGATAATCTTATTAATTTCCATGGATAATAAACAAATCAATTAAAACTGTGTTTGTATAATTAGCTTCTGCCATATTTGTGCTACTGGGTATTCAAATTAGGTGCAAATATCACTAACGTCAAATCTATTTAGGAAATAATATCTGTTGTCATTACCAAATGACAAAACAAAATTTCATGGCCCACCCGTTATGATATACCTAAATAACTATTCTTGTAAGATTACAGAAAAGTACCATAAATCTGAAAAGTAGTGCATTAGGTATAGAGTATATTACCTTTAAATAGGAAATGTATCGCCTTCCGAATCAGTAATATATACATGGGTATTCCATTTAAAAAACTGACATTCGTCATTTTTGTAAGTTGCTTTAGAAAAGTTATTTCTCTAACTCACACTCTAAGATATTCGAAACAATTATTTGATAGGAGATGCCTCAGATTGCTTCACAGCAACTAAAAATTGTCTTTTAATTACTGCGTAGATAGAGAAAAACACGATTTACTGAAAGTCAAATTGGGGCACAAATTCAGAAAGAATTATTATCTCGAAAACGGTCATAGAGATAGGTATAGAGAAATATTAACAAAGTTACTCGAAAGAGACGACGATCCAAAAACGCAAAAATAACAGGTATTCCATTGAAATAACGAAGACATATATGACAACATCCGCACTTTCGAAAATATTTTAGTTGGAGAGATCATACTCGATTATCTTGGTAGCCAAAATTTCAAGCAATTGCTTGATCCGTTCTCCATATACTTCATAACCCATCCACCACGGCTCACCCTCTATATATGTATACGTATATATGTGTATATGTATATATATATATATATATATATATATATATATATATATATATATATATATATATATATATATATAATATATATATATATATATATGTATATATATATATATATATATATATATATATATATATATATATATATATATATATATATATATATATATATATATATAACAGGAAAAAAAAAAAAAAAAAAAAATATATATAATGGGTATTACCCGCAAACGAGGATCCAATCGTCGACACGTGTTTTCCGAGTCACTACTCGTAATCATGACGGCTATAAGTTGTAAGGATAGTACAACTTGGTTCAATAACACAAAAGGAAACCACTGACACAGAATCCAGTCGCACATTTGTGGCTGCAATTGAAAGACCCCGTAGTTTGAGGGCATCACAATATTGCCGCGGATGTTACTACTAGCATGCCTGCTCATTCCCTACCACCCAGGGTCAGAGTAACAAAGAATAGAAGGTTACTGCGGGATGAGAGGTAATAGGAAAAAAAGGGTGATGAGTAGTGACTCAGAAACACGTGTCGACGGATTCATCTCTTTTGCGGGCAATACCCATTATCCCTTTTTTCTTCTTTGTTACTCTGAACCCTGGAGGCGAATACCACGCGCAGGCAGCTATAGTCGCCTCCGGCAATATTGTCTGATGCCCTGTATACACGGGGTCTTTCAACTGCAGCCACAAATGTGCGACTGGCTTCCTGTCAAAGGTTTCCTTTTGTGTTGTTGAACTAGCAGCCTATTGCTACAACTTATAGCCGCTGCGATCACGAGTGACTCAGAAACACGTGTCGACGGATTCATCTTTTTTTGGTGGGCACACTCTAATCTCCTTTTTTTCTATATATATATATATATATATATATATATATATATATATATATATATATATATATATATATATATATATATATATATATATATATATATATATATATACATATATATATATATATATATATATATATGGTGAAAGGTATGAAACTTCTCATATGGTCTGAATGCTACTATCCGAACCGACATCCTCGATGTCTCTGTGGTGGATAGCGACTGCATCACAGCAAGTACCGAGAGCGGCGACCCCTAGCCCAGGTGGACTAAGCTAATGTGATTAAATATGATTTGAAACAACTACTCAGCGGGCAAATACCCCGACCTGCATTGAATTACACCTTCAAATCATCATAGATCGATAGTCAATATCATTTGTCAATTCCTAACCAGATATAGATCGATTTCGAACTTATTTTGTTCTCTTCAGTATGCCATAGGTTATGGAACAGACAAATGATAGTGGCCAATCTACTAGTTATATACTAACTATGGTGAAGTGAATAGTGGTGAAAGGTATGAAACTTCTCATATGGTCTGAATGCTACTATCCGACCGACATCCTCGATGTCTCTGTGGTGGATATATATATATATATATATATATATATATATATATATATATATATATATATATATATATATATATAACATATATATATATATATATATATATATATATATATATATATATATATATATATATATATATATATATATATATGTATATATATATTAGGTGTTTTCAATAACTGTGCAATTTTTGGTCGTTTTTATAAAGATTTATATTCCACTTAATGAATTGCGAAGAAGATGATTCTGTTGCTGATTTACTATTGTTATTTAATATTTATAAAAAAGAAGTATGTGCCCATTGTTTTTGCCTTAATCATAAAAACATACCACCATGTACTTTATATTTTTGTCGAACCTTACTATTATACATGATGAATCACTATACGCTGCCTGGGCCCATAATCTGTTTTAACATCATTAACAATGCAGATAATAAATTAGTTAAGTACAACTAAAATTAAGTGATTTTATTCAAATGAAAAACTATTGGTTCATTATCAGTTTTCTCATTTTATAAACAAAAATCATAACATCATGTTATTATGACCAAACACATTAAATAGGGAAATTTCTGTTACTACAGCAACATTTATTTAAATTACTTCTGTAAAATGTAATACACTCTCATACCAACCTTGCTGATTTGCCAGTTGATAAACCGGAATTAAAAATAACCGTTGAATAATGGTTATAAATTATATATTATTTAATCCTCGGACATTTGTTGTAGTACACACTTCAACAGTCCACTGATATAAGTACACTGTGTTCATTTCACTCTCTTTTCCTTTAAACCTAAAAAAAATATAAAAATTCCCGAGATTATTGTTTCAATGGGAAAGTTTTCTGGCGCGTTGGCAATGATGATCGATCAATTCACTCCACTAACCTCAGCATTCCCAATTTTAAAATATAAAATTGAACTACAACGGTTTTTCTGTTTTTGAAATTGGTTGTTAAGGGAAAAAAACTAATTTGACTAGTTTTTTGATAGTAGGTGTATTTTCTTTTTAATCTTTAGAATTTGTTAACTGAAATTGTATTATTATCTCAATAAATTTTCAAAGTGGGCACCGTTAGTGCCAATACCGTGATATAGCCTTTATTCAAATTTTGATATTACTTTAACAAAAGTTTCATGAGAGATACCTCGACATTCCTGAGCTATTCTAGATCTTCAATATCCCTAGACGGTGTCTTGTAGATAATTGATTTCAAATAACTCCACAAAAAAATCAAGAAGAAATAAATCGGGGAAGCGATCAGACCATTCTATGGACACCTTTCTGCCTATCCATCTGTCTGGAAACCTTGCATTTAACCACTGTCTTACCATTAAATGTAATGTGACGGGGCACCATCTTGTTGGAAAATCAGTTCTTGTTCATTAATTAGCTGAGTAGCATCTGCATCTTGTTGATTTTCTACAATGATACGCAACCCTCTTCAGGACATTTCATATATCTAGAGGAATTGAAATCTCTATTCAGTATCTTCCATATCGTCAGATGTCATAAATCTATTTAGATCGTATCTCTCCAAGAGAGTACAATACGTGCAGTATCATGGCTATAAGTCTAACAATATAGATGTACTGTCAGGACTCACGCAAGGTTCCATCCTTGGTCCCGTTTTATTTAATATATTTATAGATGACATAATATTCTCTCAATATCGGCTTTCTAATGTATGTTGACGACATGAAATTTTATTCCAAAATCGACTCATATGATGACTGCGCTCGGCTACAGCATGTATTAAAACAAGTTAATGATTGGTGTATTGCCAATAATCTACCTCTTAACATTAAGAAATGCAATGTGATGTCGTTCAGTAGGCAATTAAATCCCTTAGTCTTTACTTATCATATAGCCAATGTGCGCTTGGCTCGTCCCTGCTTTATAAAAGATCTTGGAATTATATTTGATAGTAAACTGTCTTTTACCATCTTAACGTAACACTAAAAGTAGCTTACAGAAATCTTGGATTTGTAATAGTAAAAATTTTGTTGACCCTAGCACACTGATACTCTTGTATAACGCATTCATAAGGTCACGCCTGGAATATGCCTCCATAGTATGATATCCAACATATGCTGAATATATAGATAGTATCGAAAACATTAAACGGAAATTTCTCAAGTATATGTATTTTAAGGATAATAGAATTTACCCCATGATTTGCATTTTTTTGTGTCAATAAAGGAAAGAAGATCCGTGCACTCTATAATTTTTCTGCACAAGATAATTAAATATGATTTTGATTGTCCACAAATTCTCCAACACCTTGACTTTAACGTACCAAGGTTAGCTTCGCATTCTCCTGAAACATTTCATCTGTCCACTCCTCGATCTAACCTATTAAAAGCATTGCCACTCTTTCAAGCTTGCTCTAATTATTTAGAGGTTAGTGACAATATTGATATCTTCAATTGTAAAATAAATGGAATCAAGAATAAATTCTTAAAAATTTAGCAATTTACCTAATAGATCTGGACTACTTAGTGTATTAGTTAGTAATCTGTTTATTAATTCCTCTTTTTTATTTTTTCTCCTTTTTTTATTAATATTAGCTTCTAGTCACTTTGTGTTAATTTAATAGTTTTTAACATTTTTTTCTCTAATTTTACTGTCAGTCATTTCTGTATTATGTTATATACTGCTATTTTAAAACCATGTTTCGTAAAATAATGTATTTAAATGTTGATATAATATTGGCAGATATTTGCTGCACTATTTTGTTTATAGTCGTAAGCAGTGATACAAAAATGTTTCTAAGTTTCTTACTCTCAGAAAAAAATGTATGAAACAAATTTTAAATAGGTAGTTTTGTGCCATTTAAATCATCACGTTTTACTAAACTAGCTACCTTTAAGTATAAAATGTTGAGAGTTTCCACGTTTTCTAATATACCTATCATTTATTTGATGCAGTTGATTCGTAAAATCCTTGTATTTTCCAATAAGTACTTTCCAATATTTTTAACAAAATAAAAGTAAATATTAAATGACAACTCTTCTGGAAGTCAGTATGCTTCTTCCTATAATATCCTGCTTTCCTCAATCCTACCCAGAGGCGATTCTCTGAGCAGCCTTCCATCAAACTGCTTTGTGTTTGTTGTTTCATTTCCCCATCTCCATTCAGTTGTTTAGATGTGATACCTTCATCATCTCATAGTGAGGATGGAACTTCATTTCTAATATCTGTATTGTAACATAAAATTAATTAATAGAACGAAGGATTCGAGACGAGGATCCAGTCCTTTTCTGCGTTGGTTATATATACTACAGAGTAAGCCATACTGTTATCCAAAGGCCTTAACATTATTATGCTTACTGAATCATTTATCCGTTTTCTGTATTTCATGGACCACTTACTGTTATGGATGAAAGTCATCATTGTCTCTTTTAAAACTGATAATTTGTATTGGGTGATTTTGTTGTTACAATTTATTTCATAAATTTCCATTTTTATGTTTGCTCGATGTTTGATAAGATTTATTTTAGCAAAAAAAATAAATTTAATTCAATATATCTCAAATAAGTATTTTCTGAGCCATTAAACGCCTACCTTAATTTTCTAGTAAATTAGTCTTTAGAGTTTAATTCATTTTACTTCCTTAAAATGGAAATATCAGACGGTAACTTCCCTCTTTATACTGCAAAATGAGAGCATTAATAATTTTCTCCCGAAATGTAAAGTAATAATAAAATTAAACTTTTAACTTCTACTTTATTTACTTTTTTATATACAGGATCTCTAAATGGTTAGGCCAAAATTTAAGCGTAGGTTATATGCTTTAAAATAAAGATACCTTCATTACAGTAAACAGCTAAAGTGTTGACCAAATAATGTCGTAAAATTGTGACAATTTTTTTTTTTTTAAAAACCTCGGTAAGGTCAATTTTATTTTATAAAAGTACACACTTTTATATCAACTTCAATAGTCTAAGAGCTAGTGGCCTCGACAACATACGAATTTCGGCAAGGCTGAAAATATGCAAAAATGTTAGTTTAGATCGCCTCAAAGCGGGAATGGTCGGTATGGCTAAAGGACGTCGGTGGTGTGAATTTGAATTTTTTAAAAATAGGGAAAAAATGCAAAAATGATAGCTAGTACCATCCTATTAATGAAATAAAAATTGCCATACCATTTGGTTGGTGGAAACTACTTGCCATACCAGGTCAAAGGTTGCTGTTTTGAGGTGAAATTTACTTATTCCGACAAGGCCGAAATTTGAACAGTACCTTCGAAAAAATAAGTAAAACACGATATGCAAAGAGCCATACCAATTGGGTGGTGGAATTGCGGCGCCATACGATAAAATTGATTTTGATGAGTGCGAGAGAGAGGGCCTTATGCAGTCCTGTGCGTACGAGAGCATTAATGGGAGCTTCGCCGCGCGTGTTGTATTGAAACGCCCATACCCAAGTATATTTTGCAATTTTCGAAATTTTTATCAAACTTTCGTATTTTTTTATATTATAATCATACGTGGTATTTACCGATCGGATATGACGTAAAACTAGGATTGACTTTAGGTGGTTATGGGTCAGATTTTCATGCATATATTAAACGATATCTTACCTTGAAATTTTTTTAGCGAATTCCGTATTACCCAAAGTTGATAAAGTGAATTTTTTATAAACACTCACTCGAAGAGAATTGGAGGTATAGGGGGATGTACTTAACACTAAACTAACAGACACAAGTATTATTCACTGCTGGTTACAAGAATATAAGTATATTATTAATATCTGTTCTAAATGTTTTGGAGTTAAACTTCGGCGCTTTCATTGAAAATCGATGTTTTGGCTTATTCATACATGGTTCACCTTGTTGGTGGTGGCTAGGGCACTTTCCTATACAAAAATACAAATAGTGTGTTTAAGTAAACAAATATTGAAAACAATTATGAAAATTGAATAAAAACGGTTAAAGAGAATGTGGTTTTTGTGAATTATGCAAGAGAAATTACAAAAAACCTGCTTAAGATGATTAAAATTTTAATTTGAAAATTATAATTGTATTTAAGTCTGCTTAAGTCTGAACCAGAAATTATTCCTAGGATACTCAGACATTAGGTATGTGTCCATTGTCTCTAAATGTGTAGCGCTCTCCCACACAAGGTATCTTGAGATACCTCCAGGGATACAAGGGGTTGTATTACCAGTGGTGTTTAATTTAACTGCAATTCACCGGTTTCTTGACAAGTAAGTTTTTTTACAAATTCGTCTCACATTTTAAATGACTTCTTGGATAATTCTGCACATTACAACTTTAATTCGATTGATTAATTCCTCTAAATTTTGTGGTGTGTTGACATAGAAATTTGACTTTAAAATACCAAAAAAATAATCAAATGTGTAAGATTTGGAAACTTTGGAGCCATTCTCTCAGTTCTCACCTGCCAATCCACCTTCTAGGAAAACAGTTATCCAGAAAATTGCGAACAGTGCCCACATACTGCGGGGATGCGCTGTCTTACTGATACCAATTAGTATTATCTGGAAGGTCAGGATCATTCTCGTTCGGGGAAAATTCCTACAAGTGCGGAGACAAGGTCATTTCCTTCAAGTTACTTCAAAGAAGAAAGGATCTAATATTTTATTGTCGACCATTCCTGCCTACACAGTTAATTTTTGCTGGTTTTAAGCATGCGTCAAACATCCAATGATGATTTGTCCCTGCTCTAATAGCTGCAATTTTGTTGGTTCACAGAGCCACTTGACAAAACGTGAATTCAATTGATCATAGTTTCATAAAACTTCAAGTACTATGAAAATTCTCTTTATTATTTTTATTTATTTAATGGACACGTAAAAATATAAGGCACTTGAAAAAAACAATCAAAAACAATTTCATTTGCTTAGCAACAAAGTATTTACTTGATATGTAAAACCATAAGGTAGTTCGAATAATTAATTTCATTTGCTTAGTCACAGAGATTTTGATTTATTTTTTGTTAGTATAAAAGTTAGGTTTTCTAATTCTCAATTGTCTTGTGCTCGATTACTAGTATGTAGAACGAAAATGAATGAGTAATGAATTAAAAACATAAAACTGGTGAACAAATACGCTTATATTAAAATATGAAATTTATTATTTGCCTTCCATTAGATCTCAATATATCACACGCAGTCAAATTTATTTTATAATATTGAAGTCATCTTAATCCTGTTAAGCAATTAATCAATTGATATAAATCACCGTTAATTTCACTTCCATTATGATTGATAATCAATATTGCCAGATGACATGAAGTTCTAAAACACTTTTAGATGAATAAATTCTGATTTTTATGTAAAATGAAGGTGATTTTAGGTATGATCGCTAATGAAATTTTGGAGGTGCCATACAGTGTGTCCTCTGATGGGGTTGACAATAGTTGGAAACTGAGTTATTAATGATTTCTCGAAAGAATCCTAATTTTCATATAACATTTTACTTATCCTGAAATGTTATTAGCAATTATCAGAATTAAGTTGTATTATACGGTGATCAAGTGAGAAATTCAAAAATCGCACTAAAATTTATACCACTTCTTTGTGGTAAAGGTATGATGCCATTTGGAAAAGTCTTTCAAAATTGAATGTAGTTTATTCGTGAATGGTATTCTAAATAGGCTGCTTTTGTACCTTGGAAGAAAAAGAATCAATACATAGATCATATTTTTTATACAACTTTCTTACAGGGCCAATGTGATGTACAATATTAATTTTAAAAGACACCAAACCATTGTTTTTATGCTTGTTAATTATCGTTTCTTGGAACTAAAAAGGACAATACCTAGATAAAGTGAAGATTAATATTTGTGAGAGAAAACGGCCTACAAACAAAAATCTAAAGATCAAAAGAGTTCCAAGACTGATCCATCGATCATCACAGCCTTATTCTGTGTAGAAAATTTCTTGCCTACTAGAGAAGTGGCCCCTCATTTTATAAAAAGCATTTATTGGTGTACAGTATTACATTTTATGGCGCAAATGCAAAAAAGTAATGGAAAGAAAAATCATAGATGGCCGTAGAGATTTAGTTATAGCCTCATGTGTCAGAAAATTTGTTTTGTTTTATCCATGTTAGTAAAAACCGTTGATTTTTAGGTAATTTGTACTCAAGTCAAAATAAAAACATAGTTACAATATTTTGTCCGCTCCTGCAAGAACTTAAAATAGTAATTAACTAAGTAAATCATAACATTTTGGAACATGGGCACACTTATATGAAAGCAGGCACAATTCATGCTGTTGTCAAAACTGCAACCAAAAGAGCAATAGCAGATATTGATGTGTCACATGACAGGTGTAATTTCATCAATGTGGCTATATAGAAAATCACTTTTAAGGTTGATAAAAACATAACAAAGCTGCATATATATATATATATATATATATATATATATATATATATATATATATATATATATATATATATATATATATATATTTGTATAGATATATATATATAGATATATATATATACATATATAAACAATATGACTTAACGGATACGCCCGCATAAAGAAAAAAATTGCACGGTGGAAAATGTAAAAATTGCAAATGGCAGAAAGATGCAAACCTTGAACACGTGTTTCTGACTAATTGGTCTTCATCAGCATGGTGTAGCTGAGTTAAATTGGTGGACAAAACTCAAAAAGACACTATTCCAATTCCAATTTAAAATCTTTATTCACAATTAAGTAGAATATTTACAACTTGTATGGGGTACAGAGTAAGATTTATATTAATATATACATATATACAGAAAATAGGAAACTAAAAAATCAATTCATTCATACAATACTTAAAAAATAATAATACAAACAAATTAACAAAGTATGACATTCTATATAAACATATATACAATATGGTGTTATTAGACTGTGGTTGATTTGTTAGTGACTGTTCTGATATAAATATATAATTGTGTTTTATAGTACCGCTTATTGTAGTTGTACAGATATTTTAAAATGACTGATCAAGGTTTTTCTAAGGGCCAATCTAATAATTTGCCTAAAGTGGATATGTTTATGATGGCATCTTTTATACAAAATCGTGAAAGTTTTTCCCTTGGAGATCCGCGGGGTCAACGCAGAGAAGTATGTATTTTTTTAGCTTTTAGTAATAATAATTTATAAACATAAAATAGTTATGATTTGATCACGGAATAAAAAAGAAATAACTACAAAATGCTTAGTCGCAACTAAGCATTTTTAGCAGACTTAGTCTTATGTTTGAAAGAATTTAGAGTAATTCTTTACAACAGCCACTTCTATATTTTTCGTGCTTTTTTTGTATACACGCGTAAAGTGTCTCTATAGAAGACATTTGCTGCAAAGGAAATGTTACGCAAATGTATAATTACCTACCGTAGGTATTTTTGTACTATGTTTTGGGGCAAGGGAAATAAGTGATTGTGTCGTGTTATCATTCACATAATAGATAAATGTAAGATTTTGAATAGAATAAATTAAAGGACAATTTTTTTCATCTCCCGATGATGCCGACTGCGTAGGCGAAATTTGTGGTAGTATATTTTACAGCATTTTGGTGTCTATAGAAAATTACTTCAATTTTAGTAGCACTTGAAAATTGCAACCCTCTGTAGATTCATATTTTTAAATAAAACGTCCTATAACTTTTTTATTTACTATTTGATTTTTTTCAAAAACAACGGATTTCTTCCTCTAGCTAACAGTAACTTATACCCCAAATTTCAATTCGATCGGACTTTTCTTTCTTTAGTTATCGTGCTTACAAGAAACGTGACGGACGGACAGACGGACGGACAGATGAACAGACTGACATTTTTGAAAGTTGCTCAGAAGCGATATTAACGATTTTAGAAATGTCCCAATCAAATGCAATATACTCTTCGTAATCGTATTTGCGAAGAGTATAATAATAAATAGCTGTTTACTTTCGCACCAGGAAATTACCTTTACTTAGTATCACTAAATTACATTCCATCTACTAATCTTATTTTCTAACATTGTATACACATTCTTTCTTTAATCCTACCCTAATTAAAATTCAATAATTCGGAATTCGGAATATTTTATTGCCGCCTGCGAAAAACTAGTAGATAGACATATAGTATTTAATAATATACTTACATTAAAAATCATCTTCACACATGTAGAGACCTACTGCAATATTTAAAATAAGGAATTTTTGTTTCCATTTTAAGTATACACTTAAAATTTATGGCGATGCTGGTATTTTTACGGCTGAAATCAAGCGGTCGAGTGCTGGGATCTCCGTCGTCGATTGTAAATTGTATGGTGTGATGTCACGACTACTCCCGCGCTTTTGAACCTGTTTGAAACAATTCGCTCGCGCGCGAAACTTTAATAATTTATAACAAATTTATTATTGGGAATTAAGACGTCATATTTTGCATATCTTATTTTTTAGTATTGAGAACATTTTTATGAATTAAAAAAAAATGTGCAAGTTCCCTATTCTGTTGCGATTCACCTTAATATAAAAGTGATGTTATTTTAAATCTTTTTCATAAAAATTATTTTTATTTCTTGTATGTATATTAATTTTTTCCATAAATAGCATGATTATTATTTAAACAATATAAATATTTATGTCCCCCTCCCCAAAAAATATTTCTGATTTCAAATAATACATAAAAAGCATTAAAAGAATCATCAAAATCGCTACTGTTCTTCAGGATTAAGAAGTTTCAACGGATTTTTCCGCTTCATTGACAAAGAGTATTAAAATGTCATTTAACTTTCACACACAGATGTATTGTCTTCTGTGAATTATTTTGTTTATATACTTAAGGATTAAGTAGCTTGTATAAGTGTAAAATATCTATATATGACCTTTTTTTGGTGAATAAAATATTCTTCTTCTTTTTCTTTCGGTTTCCCGACGCTGGACAGTCCCTCCCATGACTGCATTTGCATGGGACTCATGCCAGATCACTAACCATAGCCACTCCCCACATCCCGCAGAATTAGTGACTGTAGATTCCAGAATCATGTGTCCTAAGCAGACGGAAAGAACCCAGTGTAACAGTCTTCTGCATTTGGCCTGCCAGATACTAGGCTGATTTCTGGCAGGCCGGTATGATCTTCAATTCTGAAAGCAATGTAGGCTTCATCCCTCCGAGTACACTGATTATTAGAACGACTATTTTGACCGAGTAGTCTGGATTATTATTATTATTTTGGAAGACATGGCTAGCAACAGTTGGATACTACAGTGAATATTTTCAGTGATTAAGGAATTTCTTTCTACAGTTAAATCTTAGTGAATCTAAAGCCATTTGCGAAGCCCAAAGCTATTAAAAAAATCCTGAAGTAGAAACACGAAATACATGTGATTTACAGCAATTATACAATTGTATTGGACAGTGTACAACTATCAGAAAATTCTTCATTGTCATTAAAAGGGTCCTTACATATATTACAAACTCCAAAAGATTACAGAGGTATGCGAGTGACTAAGCGGAACAATGACATTTTACGTAAAAATGTGGGATATGAAACGTTATGTAATATTAATTGGTATCTTAATGAAGAACACAAACAGAGACACAAATACACATATGGCAGATTCGGAAATATATTCAATTATCTGGAATTTGAGTTTTGTCAGAACGCCAGTATTTTCTTTATCTGTAGATATGAGAAAGTAAAATAATATGATATAATATAAGAAAGATATTTTTTATAATTGTTCAAATAGAAACTGTAGACGAATATTTGCGTAGTATTTATGGACAAGGCAGGTTAATAATTTATTAGTAAATTTAATGTGATGTTTGTAATATAATGGAGAAGATATATTATATATTCAAGGAGGGTTATCCCATCGATACATAGATATATCTGGTAAGATAATTCATTTAACATTTTAATTATATAAATAGTCTTTTTGTTAAACATTTCGAAGAATAAGGTTTCTTAATTTAGATTTGGAAGCTTTTAATTCATGATTATAAATTTTTGAAATCGAAGAAAAGGTCTTTTTTTTCTCACATAAGGACTATTATTTAATTTTTGTAAAGATGTTTATATGCGAAAATATTAGCGACATTTAGTATTACGTTTGACACCATTCTCAAGCAATGAGTTACACAGCGACACAAAGAAAAAAAGTTCATTACCATGACCCAAAATACATGGATCTAGTGTATTTTTCGACGCTGAATTCGAATCCGCGGTTTAAAAAAAAATTTATCGTGTCAGTTTTTTTGCCAAAAATATCCCTTGAAATGGTGTAAAACTATAGTAATAATGTAATGACCAAGATACATGGATCTAGTGCGTTTTTCGACGGTGAATTCGAATCCGTAGTTAAAAGAAGACTTATTGTCTCAATTTTTTTTTTTTTTTTGGCAAAAACATCTCTTGAAATGTAGTAAAACTATAGTAATAATATAATTACTCTTAATGAAGTGTGAGAAATGGTAGATATTTTATAGTCTAGAGAAGAAAATATGCATTCAAACCATTATTATTGCTACTAATTAAACTTAAGTCCACTCTAATGGGGGGTGAAAACCGCCCTTGAAACTCAAATACCACGTGAGTTTAAATAACATGTTCAAAAGACAAATTCTTGTAGCTCTTAGAACAAAATATCTGAATCTGGTGTGACAACCAGACATTACTTTAAAGGTTGATCCTCACCCCTATAGGGTGTAAAACCCGGCCACCTACGGAGGTCTCATAAGTTTCAATAACAACGAAAAGTTCATGCTTTTATAGTTTTAGACCGAGTGAACAAATATACAGTAAATTCGCTTGAACTACCGATATATGACTATCAACTACCCTTGGAGTATGGTAGAAACTATCCCCTAAGCTACAAAGATGCACATGGATGTTATTGAAATTCGGAAAGGGTCAAGTACTTTTATTTCATTGTGCCAGACATTCATGACAACAAGATTATCTTCCTAATAAGGTTAAAAATCATCCCTAGGGAGGGGGAAACTACTCCCTGGCATTGATGTATCTTAGAAATTCTAGTATTTGAAAAAAAAAAATACATACAGGCTTTCTTAGTCTCAGGCAGGATGAACAAATACAGAGGTAATTCAGTTTCCAACCGCCGACACAAGACTAAAGTAAACAATAAATAAAACATTACTGATAAATGCCAATTATTATTATTATTTTTATTAAAGTAAGATATAGATAGAAGGATTAGAATCTACTGATACGTTTTTTAATATAAAAATGTGGCTTACCACCCTCTAGTGGAAGACTTTATTCCTGTTTTAGCAGTTGAACTGAATTCCTCCATATTTGTTGATCTTACCTGAGACTACAAACACCAATTCTTTCGCCAGTGAGTAACAAAAAGCCTGAACTTTTTTTCGTCGTTATTGAAACTTATGAGATACCTCCGTAGGTGGGGGTGGTTTTTACACCCTATAGGGGTGAGTCTCAACCCCTATAAGAGTAATGTCTGGTTGGCACACCCGATTCAGATGTTGTGTCTAAGAGCTACAAGAATTTGTCCTTTGTACAAATTATTTAAACTCACGTGCGTTATTTGAGTTTCAAGGGTAATTTTCACCTCCGTTTAGGGTGGATTTTTGTTTAATTAATAGAAATAGCTTGCTATGGTTTTAATGCATATTCTCTTCTCTAGACTCTAAAATATCTATCATTTCTCACACTTCCTTTAAAGTCCTTACATTATTACTATAATTTTAATCCATTTCAAGGGATGTTTTTGGCCAAAGAAAAAACTGACACGATAATTTTTTTTAACTACGGATTCGAATTCAGAGTCGAAAAATACACTAAATTTATGTATCTTGGTTCGTGGTAATGAACTTTTTTGTGTGGCTGTGTTATAATACAAATGTGTTATTTCAGATTAATGAAAAATAACAGATCGTCAAAAATTTCTTTTATAATTTATTTTGCATTATTTTTAATCATGACATATAATGTGGCATTCACTTTTTAATTAAGTGAATTATGTAAAAAATTAAGTAAATAACTGAATAATCTATAATAATAAAATATAAATAATATAATATACAAAGTTGTATGAATATGTTAAACACCAAAAAAATATTTTAAACTTCTTCTTCTGAATATTTTGATGAACTATCTTCGGTTCCTATAGTAATAATCAAAGGGTCTATATTTCGGTTAATAAGATTGTCAAGATCCCACATTTTATACTATGACTCGTGAAGGTCCAATTGCACATCAAATAAAAAGGTTATGGCCGAAAAACTGGAAAATATAAAATTATCACTCTGTATATTAATGTGTAAATGAACATGTGCTGCTCCCTGATTATAAATGTGTATCACATTCATATTTTCACTTCCGGTTTAACCGGAAATTGCTTATTTTTATTTTATTTTTAGGTGGTATATTTAGTTCAGTTTAAAGATATTTTTTTCTGAACTTGGCAATATATAACATATTTTCATTGTCTATCATATTTATTAAAATATTTTCAAATTTATTACAACACATATCTTTTAAAACATTCGTCTATGAAAATAAATACATTTAAATGATTCATTTATTTAAAAAATTATAGTAATTCCATAGATTTTATAAAAAACCAAAAATAGTGTTCAAAAACATTACCATTTTGCTGCAAACAGAGCGAAGGCGTTTTGATCTAAATCTCTGAATCTACTTAAAAATAATAGGGTTTTTAATTAAATCTATTTCTTGTTGACTCTTTCATTTGTTCAAACGCTTTCGCCTCCATTTCTAGCAAAATGGTAATGTTTTCGAACATTTTTTCCATATAAAATATATTATAATCAACCCCAAAATTGTTCTATTATAATCACGGAAGAATTATTTAATATTGACTTAGACATAAATTATACAGATAATACCAATGAGGTTATACAGGGTGGGGCAATAGTGCGTCGGACTTCGATATCTCGAGTTCTACGATAGCTAGAAATTAAAAAAAAATTGCAAGTAAACTAGATGAAAAAGTCTATAACTGGAAATTATTTTCGAACATACAGGGCGAGCCAAGACGAAATTACAGGACCAAGTGCCGTTTTTTTAAATGGAATGCTATATATATCAGTACATTTTTTGAAGCCTCTTTCTAGGCACTATTCATTCCGATATTATTATTGGCTATCTCCCAACCACTTTGATGTAATGAAATTTTTTTGTTGAAATAATTCCATCTGCAGATGGATATTAAAAAAATCACCACAGTCACAATTATGGGTTTTTAAGAAAAACTTATGTGAATACCCGTTACGAGATATCTAATTAATGTTTTTGAATCATTTTCATTTCGTAAAAATGTACAAGGTGGCCAAAAATTAGTATTCAATTAAGAACTTTTTAAATTGAATTTTCTCAATTTTTTCAAAATGTAACACCCTGTATATTTTTCAATGATGTGATGTAGAAATGAAAAACGAACATTTTTTGTAAGTACTTTCCTATGGCTAATTACAACCATTTTTCGTTTTATAAATAAATAAGTGTTTATTTTTCAATTAAGAATTTTTTTAAATTGAATTTTATAAAGTTTTTCAAGTGAAACACCCTGTATATTTTTCGACGATGTGATGTAGAAATGAAAAACGAACATTTTTTGTAAGTACTTCCCTATGGCTAATTGCAACCATTTTCGTCTTATAAATAAATAAGTATCAAATTCAAGAATAAACTTTAAAAAAGAGGTTCCCTCAAATAATTCATTAGAAAAATTTATAATGGGTGTTCGACGTGTTGCCCATTTTGATTGACACACGTCTTTATGCAATTTTGAAATGAGGCCATTTAGTGGGACCATTTCCATTGAAATGAGTAAATAGTATTCAACCAGTCCTTTACTGTAATGTTTTTTTGTAAATTTTTTTGCTGTTTTCGTTATTCGACAAGCAATAAAACCTCAGTTTAGTATAAATTGTCATGTACAAAGGAGCATTTATCACACTTATCGGTCGTTAGTTACAATTTGTATTGAATTTAAAATATTTAGAATTTTACAATATGAATTTTAATAAAAGGGGAACTTGTAGACATGACTTTTGTTTTGGGCGATTCAGACAGAAATTGTTTACTTGCCAATAGAATTTATCACCAACGTTATCCTGAAAGAAGGCTTCCGGATGTTAGCCACTTCCAAAACCTTCTCGATAGATTTCTGGAAACTGGAAATGTCGAATATAAAAAAAGTGAAAGAATAAAACGTGTTGTGAACGAAGAAAATGAGTTTTCTGTGGTGCTGGCAACGGTTGAGAATCCCCATGTTAGTCAAAGAGAAGTGACCTCATTAGTAGGAATAAGTAGACGGTCTGTGGGTCAAATCTTAAAAACAAATAAGTTGCATGCATATCATATTCAAATGCACCAGGACTTATCTGATGACGATTTTCAAAAGCGCCTACAATTTTGTAATTGGGCCAGAGGTAAAATGCAAGTTGTTGTCAGCTTCTTCAATAATGTTTTATTCACTGATGAGGCAACTTTTCATAAAAATGGATTTGTTAATAGGCACAATTTCCATTATTATGCTTCAGAGAATCCTCACTTTTTTATGCAAGTTGATAACCAACACAGATGGTCTATAAACGTCTGGGGAGGAATTATTGGAGAACATGTAATAGGGCCACATTCCTTTGGTGGTACATTGACTGGAGCTATTTATCTTCATTTTTTGGAAAACTATCTTTGCCACAATTATTGATAAATCTCCCTGGAAGAATTCGAAATAGGATGTGGTTTCAGCAAGATGGTGCTCCACCACATTATTTAAATGCAGTTAGAGATCACTCAAATAATACCTACCCTCATCAATGGATTGGAAGAAATGGACCCACTAAATGGCCTGCAAGATCCCAGATCTTACAAAAATGGATTTCTTTTTATGGGGATACGTGAAAGAAATTGTTTATAGAGACACACCAACAGCAGTACAAAATATGAAGGAAGAATAATAACTGCCTTTAGATCTCACACCGGCAGTTTTAGGAACAGTGGAAACCTCATTTCAAAAGCGCATAGAGATGTGTGTCAATCAAAATGGCCAACATGTGGAACATTTATTACAATTTTTTCTACTGAGTTATTTGAAGAAACCTCTTTTTTTAAAGTTTATTTTTGAATGTTGTAATTATTGCTCAATAAAACGAAAATGGTTGCATTTAGCCATAGCGAAGTACTTACAAAAAATGTTCGTTTTTCATTTTTACATCACATCATTGAAAAATATACAGGGTGTTATATTTGAAAAAATTGAGAAAATTCAATTTAAAAAGTTCTTAACTGAATACTAATTTTTGGCCACCCTGTACATTTTTACGAAATGAAAATGATTCAAAAGCATTAATTAGATGTCTCGTAACTGGTATTCACATAAGTTTTTCTTAAAGCCCATAATTGTGACTGTGGTGATTTTTTAATATCTATCTGCAGATGGCATTATTTCAACAAAAAATTCATTACATCAAAGTGGTTGGGAGATAGTCCATAATAATATCGGAATGAATAGAGCCTAGAAGGAGACTTCAAAAAATGTACTGAGATACATAGCATTCCATTTAAAAAAAGGCACTTGGTCCTGTAATTTCGTCTTGGCTCGCCCTGTATGTTCGAAAATAATTTCCATTTATAGACTTTTTATCTGGTTAAATTACAATTTTTAAAAAATTTCTAGCTATCGCAGAACTCGATATATCGGGGTCCGACGCACTATTGCCCCACCCTGTATAGTACGACGAACCGAATTACGAGTATAACTGCAGTTACCAAGAATGATTTTTCAGAAAATCTCGAATAGGAAAATGACCTAAAATTTTTAAATTCGACACGAATTTAGACATAGACTTAGTAGAACTCCACATTGTTTCGAATAAGAAGCGGTTACCCTATATTAAGATTAAAAATCCCCCTAAAAATTACTTTTGGACACAGGCGCTATAAACTCTATGCTTAATCCTTATATAGCTGAAAAATATTTTCCTGAAAATCTATAATGAATCTTTTACATACAGTACTATATTTTAAAGATATAGTTATAACAATTGCGCCAATATTCCTTATTTTAGCCAATTTAATGAAACGGGCAATATAAAGTTTCGCTTATTTAGATTTCATGAATTTTCGATGGTTTAATAGGTCTAGAAACTTTTAGGGGCTCAAGTCGACATTGCTAATTCTCATCTGCGCACACGCAATTCAGTCATGGAAATTAAATTTAGAGAAACACCTAATACACCTTCATCTTGCTATAAAATTAACACAATAATATAGCAAGGATTAGAATCCTGTTAACGTCCCCAAAGGTGATATTTTGTTACCACCAAAAATTCTACAAAATTGCGAATTCAAAGAAACACTGATTACAACTGTCAGTGGTTACACTTGGATAGAAGGAGTCAAGAAAACAAATAATGTTGAGGTCATTGTAATCGATGAACCATTAAAGGTAGCATCTTTTGCAAAACCTAACAGGATCCTTCTAAACTAAACATAATATTGAAACACTTATGAGAACAGGACACATGAACAAGGAAGAACACTTTCATATTACAAATATTTGTAAAATTTATGATGACATATTTTTCTATTGAGGGCGATAAATGAACATTCACGAACCAAATTAAACACCAAATTAACACTTATGATGAAATACCCATTCATACAGAAACATACCGGTATCCGTTTGTTCATAAGCAAGAGGTACAAACCCAAATAGATAAAATATTAGGTAACAGTATTATGAGGTCAAGTAATTCGCCGTGGTCTTCTCCGATTTGGATAGTCTCAGAAGAAACACGCGTCCAACCAAAAGAGTGGCGTATTGTTGTGGCTATCGGAGAAGATAAACGAGAAAACGATTGATGACCGCTATCTGTTGCCTAACATAATTAACATACTGGACAAACTAGGACTTAGACCTGGCAAGCGGGTTCCACCAAATCGAGATGGACCCTGGCAACATACAATAAACCGCGTTTGACGTTGAGAATGGTCATTATGAATACCTCCGTATGCCATTCGGGCTTAAAATGCGCCGCCCAAGCACGCGATGTACATACTTAAAGGGTTACAGGAACAAATTTGTGTTGTCTACATGGACGATATTGACATTTATTCCACGACACTACAAGAACATATGGTCAATTTACAAGAGGTATTTCAGAGGCTTATGGAGACAAAATTCAAAGTAAAATTAGACAAGTCAGAATTTAGGAAAAAGAGGGAACAGTTTTTAGTCACATGATAACAAAAGAAGCGGTCAAACCGAACCCTGAGAAAATTAAAGCCATAAGAAATTGCACGTTGCGAAAACTACGAGAGAAATTAAGGGTTTCTAGGTCTCTTAGATTACTATGCCGCCAAATTTATTAAGGATTTCCCTAAATTAACGTAAGCGTTTTACCATCTGCTTAAAAAAGGGCGCGAAGATTGAACATAATGAAATTTTCTTAAAAAGCTTCGAGGATTGTAAAACTTAATAACCAACGATCCGATACTGCCGTATCTGGATCTGGAGAAACTTATGAATTTGACAACAGATGCTACACAACTACGTTATCGGAGCCATATTATCTCAACGCCCAATTGGGTCGGACAAGACGATTGCTTACGCGTCCCGTACCTAAACCAAGCGGAACAAAACTATTCAACCGTGGAGAAAGCGCTTTTGGCCATTGTGTGGGCTACCAAATATTTTAGGCCATATTTATACGAGAAAAATTCCTAAATTTTTACCGATCATAAACAACTATAGTGGCCCTTTTCAGCTTAAAGAACACCATTCGCGCCTTGTGCGGTGGCGTTTTAAGCTGAAATATCTGATACCAAATTTGCTATAAAATAAGAAACAGAAAAACACTAATACGGATACCCTCTCAAGTACTGAAATTCCTTAATAAAGAAATATCTAGAAATTCAAAGCTTAAAAAAAGATTCTAATAAAACATCACTTGAAGAATGTATCAGATAACCTAAACGACTTATTAAATAGCTGCCATAACCTTCAGAAATTCCACTAATTTCAAAATATAACCCCTCGTCAATAACAGTAACCTAATTAACAAATTCTGACCAAGCTCCCGATGAAAACAACGTTTTCAATGATAGCCTATTCAAATGAACTGCATCACGACCAAATTTTTATTCGATAGTAGTTCCGGCAAAGAAAGTACCGAAACCGCGCATACCAACATTAGTAATGAAAGCACAGAACCCACGTATACTAACATTGGTAACGAAAGTATTGAGACTGCGTATACTGACCCCGAAAATGAGAAAAATTGATGTTAGGGATTATATTAACGGTTGCAATATTTACCAAAATGGTTAACATGAATGAAATCCCAACACATTCAATTAAAGTTAACGCCTACACCTACAACACGTTTCAGGCCCTTTACTAGGAGCACTACAGATTAATAACCAAAAATTTTTAACTTTGTGGATTGGCTCTCAAAATGTGGGAAACTGTTCCATTGCAAAGTCCAATGATGTGTCCCTTCTACTACATTGTATTGTCAAAATATATGTCACACCATGGGTTGCCATTAAGTTTTGTATCCGATAATGGTACAGAATTTAAAAATAAAGTTATGGATGATTTTATTAAGCTTCACAAATTCAATATCCATTAACACTAAACCACAAAATCCGAATAGTAACGGTACGGTTGAACGTTTTCATTCAAGTTATTCTAGAACATATCAGAGTGCTAAATGTTAAAATGCCAAGTACAAGTGTCATGGAACTAATACCCTACGAAATGTAGGAGGTTATAATTACTAAATTCATTCCGTCACTAAACATTAACCTATTGATATAATTAACGGACATCTAGATGACCCTTTTAATATAGATTTAAACAGAGCCCTAGCCACCAATTACATCAATAATAAAGTACGCATAATATACGACCAAATTCATTCCCATTCACAAAGCACAAATAGAAAAAGTAATAAGCAAACAGAATGCAAAACGTGCAGAACCTCCTAATTATAATTTAGAGAACCTTGCTTACAAAGTTATACCGGACAATCGTAATAATGGGCCCTAGATATAGAAAAAGAAACGGTTATGAGACAAGACGACATCAAACTAACAACAGGTAGGCAAACTTATCATAAACAATCATTTAAAAAACCTAGGGTACAACATAAACAATTGTTACAGGCTGATCCTGCTGTGGACCACTGCAATAGCACAAATACCCAAAATGGAAATTAGACCAAAATCCTGTGAAACACCCATTTATTCGAGGAAAAGCAAGAGTTAAAATTGCTACCCACACGTTCTTTCAATATTTTGACCTACTTCTCATATCAAACTAAATCAACACTTTAGAAAACAATATAATGAAGTCACAAAAGCAATTCAACAAAGGTTAAGTTTACGTTATTTTTATGTTCTGCAAAATTTAAATCAAGGAATGTTATTTCACTTAGGATTAGTAGAAAATAAGTCTAACTCTATATATCCCTTTCATGTTAAAATGGCGTAAGGTCAATCATAAAAGCTATTTTCGTGAACCTAGATCGGGAGGATGTCGAAATATGTGACTAGGCTAATGAACAACAGCAAACAATATCTCAAGTACAAACAAAAAATATCACTAACAACAAGAAATATTAGACAATTATAATAATACAATATACACACAAAATGTTACATAATCAGGGATGTATTCACGAAAGTATAGAAAAAAATAGAAAGGACTTTAATAGATTCATTTTTGATTTCTCATTATATACCAAACTCGTAATATTCTAGCTTATGCATTTACTCACAAATATAGAAAATGCAATCAATCTTTTACCCAAAATCAGGTACTTTGCATCACAGCATCCTAAAATTAGATGAAATAGAGACCATTATCGAAAACCTTTTTAAAATTTCACTCAGGTAACCAAGTAATATACTTTGATAAGAATAAGTTTTATAAATACTATGATATAGTTCAGGTAAAAGCATTCTATTCTAACAAAAAGTTTAATATTTGCACTAGAATTTTCTTTTGTACATCGAATCAATTTTCCCATTGTCACATATACTCAATACCCACTTCCGACTCCACTACCATTATACCCAAAAACACCTACCTTACCATGAGCAGTGAGTCTTACCAATACCATTCGACACCGTGGCGAAACCTAAACCCAGAGCTTTTTTTGTGAGGAAATCTCCCTAATCGATGGAACTGCAAGGGAAGGCTGCATATTTCCATGCTCCAATTATCCACCGGCAATACCAAATAATACCAAAACCACTAAAAATCCAAACTATGTGTGAAAAGATGGACTGTACAACCTTATGTGGAAATTACAATTACTGTACCACCAGGCTGCTCTTTCAGGGCTACCGAATATGACTATATCAACGACAGAGGATCCATGGAGGGCTAACCTTTGCTTTGCCCCAAATCAAAGTGTCAAAATTCAAACCAATATCTCAAATATTAAGCTGGACCTCAAAGATGTTCCTCTGGACAAACCTCAAAACCTTCATCATTAACAAGAACAAATAAGGCCTATCGACCCCGCTACCTATCATATAGCACAATGGTGTGGTCAATTCCATCATATACCATCCTAGTCACACTAATTATGGCATTCATTGTGTATAAAATATGGAAATGGAAAGCCTGCACGATGCCCACCAATCCAGAGAAGAAATCCAAAGAAACAGAAATAAAAATTTTATTCGCCCCGATTAAAACTTCCCTCTAAGGGTGGAGGAGTTATGTGAGCCCTCTGCCCACGCAAAGACAGTGAGAAACATCAAATGCCTGACAATGCATTTTTGCACTTATATGAATTATATTTTATTCTTGCTTTTATATTCAGTCTAGAATATACATTCAAATTAACAGTACATGTTGTGTTCACATTTATAATTTTAATAAAAAATCCTCTGTTTAATTTTGAAAATTGTTTTTAAAAACAAAACAGTTGTTACACGGAACGTAACTAGTAAGTAAATATTTGCACTGATCTAATTCAATTAATACTCGTATAGGTATTTGAAATGTGTGAATAAGAAATCAAACACAATTTGATAAGCATTATATTGAAAACGCTGTTCTACAATATGCGATGGTTGATATGAAAAAACTGATAATATGATAACTGATAATGTGTAAAAATTTAAATCATATTAGTGAAAACGAGGGTCAAATGTTATATAGTAAATTACTTATAACTTACGGACTACTGATCTGTGACTTATTTTATAACCAGAAAATTCTTGTAATAATTCTAATTTATACAAGCTGCACCTCTTTGAGAAAATATGTCATCTAATCGATCATCTAATATTTAGGATATTAGAAATACACAAAAAATACAGATCTGAAAATGTCAAATCTAAGATTTTTAATTTCTAACAATTTATTAAACTTTTAAATTTATTTAACCAAACAATTATGGGTAAAATGCAATTCCTACGTCTATGATCCAAGACCAATAAGTCTAAGGATAATAGTAATGATACACCATATAACACACCAAATAACCTCAATATGGTGGAGCTGTTCTGTGGCAGTCACTATATACCGGGTGTCAATGATATATGGTTCATCCTCTTTATTTTTTGGTTGATTTGATTTAACTTAGAGAAATGATATATACAGTCAATACACAAATAAAAAGACATTATTTTGCACACAAAAAGATCATTTTCGGTTTCAATGGAAATTAAATGCAGAACGCGCAGTAGGCTTATAAAAATTTTAAATATATATTTCAAATGAAGTTTTATTGTTTCTTCACTGACTATATTAGGCTAGAAGTAGGTCCAGGAGGCTTATATGAGCCATGTTGTTTCTAGCCTATTTTGTGATTTGTATATTTGTATACTATAATTTGATTATATTATTATAATTATATTTATTTAATATGAAAATCATAAATAAAATGTTGTTATTATTATTATTATTGTATTACGTACAAAGATATTAAGTACAATGGTTTGATATTAATTATTTTTCTCTATTTCTATGAAACAACTTTTATTTAAGTGATCTGTAATTTAAAATTACAAATAATTTTGATATCTTGCATATAAACCTAGGTTCGTTTTCACGTATTACGTTGTGTATTGAATTCTTCATCTAATAACCTAAGGAACTTGTAACACATTTTTTACATTTCCTCATTGTGTTACTAAATCTGCTTAAGTATTATTATATAAAATTTCCGATGTGGCCAGCATATAATTTTCTTATACCAGTATATATCATCCTGATGTAAAAATCATTCTATTTAATTCTTCACATACCTCAATTAAATTTTAATAGCGTACCTTGAAATGTTTCATTAAAATTTTTAAATAATTAATTATCAGCGTCATTCGATAGTCATAAATAATTCATGTCATATATTTTAATAATTTCTTCTTATTAACATTGCCATTTTTGTAACTAAATTAGACATTTCAAATGTCAAACTGTTAAATTTATCCTAACCCCATTTTATGAAGTCAAATGTGTAAAAAATTCAGTTTATATCAGCTTTATTTAAGTACTTGGAAAATATATTTTATTGGCTTGATATTGTATACTTATGTGATTTATAATATCAAGAATATATTTTATTTTGTAAAGGCAAATACAAAAAGTTTGGGTCCGTGGACCTCCTTTCAGCTGACCAATTTTGCTCATCATCGAATTTATCATTGTCTTTGGCCTTTAGCACATGTGTACGTGTATGCTGTGTGTATCCGCGATAACTCAAAAGATACTAATGGGAGATTTCTCAAATTTGACTGTTAAGATTGTCAACAACATTTTAGATGACATATGAAATTTGGTGAATCTGGTACCACCAGAAGAGATATAATAAGTGAAAGAAGAAGAAAAAGGTGCAATTTCGGGAAAAAATTTAAAAAATTTTATTACATTTCTGGACGAATCTCGACAATTATAATGAAAAAAGATAACCCAATGAAAAAAAATCTATCCGCATGTATGTAGTATCGCGATAGCAGCAACAGTTTTTGAGATAAAGCTTTCAAATTTGGTACACTTGTTCTAAATGCCAAAGATAATGATAAATTCGGCGATAAGCACATCTGGCGAGCTGAAAGGTGGTCCACGGGACCCAAACTTTTTTGTATCGGACTCTACAAAAGAAATATATTCTTGATGAAAGATTATAAAACATGTCTACTATATCAAGCGATTGAAATACATTTTCCAAGTACTTAAATAAAGCTGATGTAAACTGAAACATTTTACACATTTAGCCTCATAAAATGGGGTTAGGATAAATTTAACAGTTTAACATTTGAAAGGTCTAATTTAGTTACAAAAATATCAAATGTCAATACCAAAAATTTATTAAAATATATGACATGAATTATTATTGACAGTATCGAATGACGGTGATAATTTCAAGGTACGACATTAAAATTTAATTAAGGTAAGTGAAGAATTAAATAGAATGATTTTTTTAGCTCAGATGATATATATTCGTATTAGAAAGTTATGTGCTGGTCACATCAGATATTTTTTACTATTATTATTATAAATTTTAAATAAATCTTGATAAAACTCCTGTTAAACAGTATGTTTATTTGTTCAAGCAATAATAAAGAAAAATAGATTGTGGGAAAATGGTTTAAAATTCTTGAGGTTGTTAGATGAAGAGTCCAATAGTCAATGTAATACGTATAATCGAACCCTAGCTTTATATGTGATATCAGAATTATTTGTAACTTTAAATTAGAATTCTTTAAAAAAAGTTACTTCATAGAAATAGAGAAAAAATAACTAATTTCAAGCTATTTTACTTAATATCTTTATAAATAATACAGCAATATGGTCATTAAGGAAATAATAAAACTTGATTTGAAACAAATATATAAAATTTTTATAAGCCTATTACGTTTTCTGCATTTAATAATGTATCACTAATAATAACGAAAAACAAAAACCAAACACGTGTGCCATATTATTGAACTCAGAATTAAATGCTCTATCCAAAACTGTAAAAATATACAGTGGGATATGATAAAAATTAGAATGTTACTAGCATTCCCGTTAAAACGGAAATGTTAAATACACACCTAAAAAATTTATTTGAAGCATCCAAGAATTATTAACACCAAAGAAAAATTTCACTGTATATACGCAACAAAAATTTTATTTGTATGATGAGAATTTAAGTTTTCATGATATATTATATTTGATTTAAATAAATTTTAATTACGTTAACAAAATGCAAGCTCCAAATTTATTAAATTTATATTTGAACCAATAGAAAGTATTCTTCGATCAAAAATGAATTTATTTAATATAAAATCTACATTTTTTAACACAAGCGTCATATCGTTTGAAATTAATAAAATATTTCTTCACCACCGATGACACCTTTTAATATTCGATGGAATTTATAACAACTTCAACAATAATTTTTATTTGCTGGAAGCATATAATTTATTTCATTCCAATATAGAAGGGATTTATCTGGAGGTTAGGGTTTTAAACAAAATAAATATTATCATAAAACTTTATTTTGTTACCACTAGACAAGTACAATGATAGCATTATATTAGGTATATAGGCATATTATAACACTAGATAAAAATATATAAAACAAAAAGTCAACCTAACTTTGATACAGTAACATACAAACTCTCCATTAGAAACAAAAAGTCAACATAATTTTTATAAATTAACATAAAATCTCTATTGGAAATAACAAATGAGTTAACATAACTTTGACATTATACCATTTTTCGTTGAAATAGCATGTTATATACATTAACAAACTATGTATATTAAAACTTAAATCTGCCGACCAGCCATAAACCTACTACCTTATGCAAAAATAATAAATAGAATAGGTAATTAAGTGGTACCAGACTAATTTGAAACGGAAAATGATAAATTACGAACTAAGTTGTACTTACACTTACTTTACATTTCACAAAGAATAAGCTACGTATACATGCCTAGCTAAATGTATACTGTCAGGTCGGGAAAAGAAGACTCGCGGAAAGAATGTGATTTCTGTATTCCATTCACAATCAAGCGTAAATGAAATAAATGAATTAGTGCATGGCAAATTTTTTGTAATAGTCTGCATCCGCACCTATTCATTGAGAGAGAAATTATATTCCTAGTATTGCAACACCCCCGTCCAATTGTTGGCATAACGCAATAAGCTGGGGGTTGTACTTATTGACCGGTAGCTCAGTGAGCAGGTCGTGAATAAGGGCTTAGATTCATCTGAGTTCTCACCAAAATCTAGGCTGGGCGCAAGGACTTTTTGCAAGTACCAAATAATTAAGATTTTACTTTAAAAGGTAAACGTTAACACTTGAATTCGGTTCGGAAGGAAGTTGAATAAAAAGATACTATTTAATAAAAAAAATATAATAAACACTGGTATATATACAATATTTACATTGGCTCGGGTTGAAGACCAATAAACTAACCACACAACAAAAAAAATGATATGACGTTATTGAGAGAATACAAAAAAAAATACAATGACTAAAAATGATATGACGTTATTGAGAGAATACAAAAAAAATACAATGACTGATCTCTTACAAATTTCTTTTGACCAAATAAAAACTTTCACTGGGGACGAAGATCTTACGTAACTTCCAATGGGTTAGTCCAGCGAAGGATCCACCAACGGCTAAGCTCTTAATGGGTTCGGTGTCAGTTTGAATCACCACTGTCAGTACTGCAGTTACCCTTGAAAAAAAATGCCAGTTGTGTAAAATATCATTTTCCTGCTCCACCCTGTATATAATGATCAGTTTAGGTATTTACATAAAAAGGAGAGTTTTATGAGATCAGTATTATACGCAAAACAAAGTTAAAAGCTGTGACGTTTGGAATTGTCCAACTACGTAGACAAAATATGAGTTAACACAAATTTACAGAGTAAATGGCAAACTAAACAAACTAGGATCGGTATCCCACAATATTTTAGGAAGTTAAAGACTTCAACTAACTTAAGTATCAATAAAAGTTACGTTAAAAAGAAAATAAAAAAATACTAGTCCAACAAATAAACTAGGTGTAGCTACGATAATAAACAAAGTGAAATAGGTATTCCCTATATGTTAAGGTATTTTTTTACTAAAGAGAGTTAATCTTCAAGAAAATAGAATTTAGAATGTCTGTATACAGACAGACAACTAGAAAAGATAACGTAAATAAATATTTGCTAAATATAAAACAATATGATAGTTTTCAACTTAAAGGTAACGTTAAATTAAATCATTTATTAGTTCCTCGAAGAGAGGTTCTAATGAATTGCAGATAAAGTTAAATAAAGATGTATACTTGACTATATGTTTACTTTAGATAATTAAAAGTTAATCAAGTGCCAGATAACTAGGCAGGTATCTTTGCCAGAGACCTAGGCAAGGTTCCACTAGAGTTACGTTCCTGAATAAATACTAAGTAAACGTTCAAGTAAGCATTCGATATTTTTTTAGAAAAACCTTACGTTTCTGAGGTCTGGTTGATAAATATATGCACTGGTATAAAATGATCCACCACAGAACAAATGCACCACATTAGATAATTTTCACAAAGGTTAATATAAACAAATAGATTTGATCCAAAAAGGTGTACCAATCTCCAAATGTCACCAGTCGCCACTGTTCACAGAGCGCTACCAACGTAACTAAGTGATCTAAAACATCAACAGACAAAGACAGAACACCACTAACTACGATACAAAATGGCGACATCCGTTGCCGAGTAAATTTAAAATTTACAATAACCGAAAGTTAGTTTAAATTAACACCGAAATTATTAAAATATCAAAGGGATATTAGATAAATTGCCAGCAAGGCACGATAAATCGATACTAATCAATATTAATGATGGCTGTTCCAAAGAACAATCAAGGTGAACTGATCACCGAAAAGCAAATTCGCCCAAGGCGTAAATTAAAATAATTACGGTAAAATATTATTATGAAAATTACCTCAAAGGTACTTTAAATCAATATAGCAACTTTTTAAATAATGATGATCATAAAATCAAATAATAATACCAGAAAACATATAAATTTTATCAGACCGTTGAACTAGAGATGGTTTCCATCAGAACGCTACACTAGTAAACCTAAACTCGGTTATAGTTTGGAAAGAGACAGACATTTGAGAGTAGAGTATGAGCAATAAAGATAGATAGATATTTAGTGCCAAAAATCTGTAAAACCAACTGTTCCAGTAGAAATCAGTGGCGCTATCTGGACTAGACTAGCAGAAACTTAATTCATCGTGGAACACAACAAACTGGAATGAAATGGCCTGCAATTTCGTTACAGTATATGGTTTCGTAGAAAGCTGGCGACTTATCATCGGCAATACTCTCCCTTGCCGAGCGGGCCCTCTTTCGCCGCGCGCCGCTGGTCAGTAGGTAAAGTTAATCTATATCCCACATTAAGGCGGGTCTTCCCCAAAATGAGCTAGGTGCCGCCGGTTTAGGTCAGCGAGTTTTGCAGGAAAATTTGTAAAGAAATCTATTGGACAAAGCCGCCAAATGTCATGTCGGGCGGCAAGCTTGCAGTTTTCGCCAGCCTGGCCCAGTTTGGTGAAGCCCAGCCTTGACACAGAAAAATGTTTTAACTGATTCATAAATTATGCTATAACAGGTAGGCAACATGGATACATTTGCACACCTATTTACAAATAAATGTTGGAAAAAACTACTCCAATTTGCAATTTTGTAACAATGCTTTCATTACAAGAAAGAGCAATACACTTCACCATAGAGAAAGTTACTTTACAGAATATGATTTATTTATTTATTTATGCACTGGTGTAAGCAGAAAACGGTGAGTAACATATCTGAGTCTGTTCTTTAGACTTATCTATCTGAAAAAGCTAAAACTTTAAAATGTTCAAGTCTCTGATCCAAGTTTTCGAGGCTTAAAATTAAATAAAATTCATGAAATTTGTTAATAATTAATAAATGTTTGATGTAAGAACTTTAATTTGTTGTCTATTGACTATTAAGTTTTGTTTCACACTGTAAAATAAAATTTCTTTATTTCACACTTTTCTCTTTATTTTTCACTTGTCAATAATGACATTGTTTTGATTCATTATCCAACTGTTCAATAAATGTCATTTTAGGATATGGAGTTACAAAATAGTTTTTATATAACAAGTGGCTAAAATGGTGTTTTTTTACAAAAAGTGGGGCGTTTACAAAAAAACACATTTTAGTTTCGAGTTATATACAACATTCTTTTTATCGCGACTCGAAATTAGAAAACAATATAATTTTGTAAGAATACGGCAAATTGACTAAACTACCTTGTCGTAATGACTAAATTCTATTGCTGTGTCCATAGAAACCAATAATAAAACAACTAAATATTGAACGATTTAAACGTCGCATTTGACACATTCTTCTTTACAATAATTATTATTTGGAACAAAAGGAGTGATAGTGAGGAAGATTTTATTCCTGGTACTCCTCCGGAAATCAGGGAGCAAACAATTGCTGTAACTTTAGATTTATTTCCAGCAAAATCCAGAAAATTTTATGAAAAAGAATATGAATTATTTATACACTGGTGTAAGCAAAAAACTGTAATACATCTGAGTCTGTTCTTTTGACTTACCTATCTGAAAAAGTAAAAACTTTAAAGTGTTCAAGTCTCTGGTCCAAGTTTTCGATGCTAAAAGCAGTTTTGAATGTAAAGAATAATGTAGATGTATTCAATTATCAAAAAGTAAAAGCATTTTTGAAAAGACAATCCACTGGGTATAGGGCTAAGAAATCTAAAGTTTTTGACAGAGCAGGTGTCGAACATTTTTTACTAGAAGCACCAAATGAAAAGTTTGTAATGTTGAAAGTTGTATTAATAATGGGCTTGGCTGGCGTTTGTCGTCGAGAAGAACTCTACAATATGACCATTGATGACATTGTGAGAAAAGACATGCTGGTTGTTAAAGTACCTGATTCGAAGATCCACATTGAAAGTACTTTTACGAAAATTGGTGAGACAATTAATAGAATAAGTCCACTAAATATTTATAATAAATATGCAGCTATTCGCCCTACTCATGTAAATCACAAAGGGGTTTTCTTCAATTTCGAGGAGAAAAATGTACGGTCCAACGAGTTGGTATTAATACGTTTTCAATACCAAGTATTATAGCTAAATACCTTAACTTATCTAATCCTGAGCAATATACGGGTCACAGCTTTAGGAGATTTTCGGCATCACTATTAGCTGGTTCTGGAGCTGATATTCTTATCTTAAAACATCAGGGGGGATGGAGATCCTCAACAGTTGCTGAGGGATATATAGAAGATAACATCCAGAACAAATAGGAAATTTCAAAACAGATATTTTCAAACAATACTGTAGAAATGACTATGTCTGCCGATGTAGTCGTTGGTGAAAATCAGACCAACCACCATATTATTATAAATGAATCAAATATGTTTCGCGCATCTGAACCTATAATTCCAGGAATACATATAAATAATGTTAGTAACAGTACTATTCATATAAATTTTTGTTAAATTATGAACAAAATTGTTCATGAAATTAGTTAATAATTAATAAATGTTTGATGTAAGAAATTTAATTTGTTGTCTGTTGATTATTAAGTTTTATTTCACACTGTGAAATAAAATTTCTTTATTTCACACTTTTTTCTTTATTTTTCACTTGTCAATATTGACATTGTTTTGATTCATTAAAACTGTCCAATAAATGTCATTTTAGGATATGGCGTTACAAAAAATTTTTAAGTGTGTACTTTTTTTGTATGTCAAACATTGTCTTTTTATTTTGTATTGACATATAAAACATATTTCTTCTATGTTACAAATTAAATGAAAAAAAGGAGGTGAACCTTATTTCAGTGACACCCGGTACACAATATATAAGACATCAAACCGTTTTCACCATTACGGTGGGATTTTTTAAACTCTATTCGATATAATAATATGCGGATCTAGATTATCAGTTTTGTTTTGTATTAAACACACTCCTCAAATGACCTCTACAAATAAAAACCTAGAAAGTCCATATCAGGATATCGGGGTGGCCATGCAATAGCACCCCTTTTTCAAATCCATTCTTGTGGAAATCTCTGAAACAAACATTTCCGAACATTACCCCCATATGTGGTGGTGTTCCATCTCCGTCTGTTGCAATGGAATATTGTCATTAGGAGGTCGCAAATAATATTTTTACGAACTCATCGCAAACATATATGGTTATTTGCATAAAAAAATTACATGCTTTGTGTATCTTGAAGATGAAGAAACCAGTGAGCATTTAATATTTATAGAATATAATGCGGGTCTTATCTTAAATACATCTGGGGAAGGTTCTTCTGTGGATAACCCCTCTGTGTTAATTTAGGCTTACGTATATTTTTAATAATTGTTAAATGAATAATTTCCATGTAAACAGTAAATGTGATATTTTGTTCTTAATTTTGATGTTTGTCTTTAATATTTTGTTGTATGTTCACAAACAACTAAAATTTTATCTGCTGCTTCCTTACGTCATGAGGAAGGTACACGTTTGCGAAAAAAATATAAAAAAATGTTTCATTTCCAGACGATTCGCGACGAATCATGACGAAAAACATCGGGAAACCTTAGAAACGTTAAAATACAAAGGATGCTTACATAATATCCAAATAATTTATTTATTTGTTCTATAATTGCATAATACGAAGCAAATAAAAAAACAAAACACCACATAAATTAGACAACGCCCAATTTCAAAGTCAGGGCTACACTGGCGGAGTTACACTGGTGAAAAAACGCAAACACACAACCACTCTCTTCGGCTTTATTAGGATCGAAGCCGGAATTTCAACTAGGAGTCAGCAGGCTTAAAAAAATATATTTGGAGCAACAAAAATTTCTTTTTCTACAAACACCATTAAAAACTAAATTTTTAACACGGCATACTTGAATTAAAAAATGTAATATTATATAAACGCGCGTTAAAAATGATCACATGATTTACTTTTAACACTAGTGCAAAAAGTAAAATGACAAGTCATAATGACATTTATATATTTATTAACAAAAAATTACAAGTTATTAAGAAATATTAATATTAATTGTACAATTGGAGCAATTAGTAATATTTGTTTATCCCTTGTGAGGAAGCTACTTCACAAGAAGAAATTGTTGAAGTTGAACTTGAAGCAGTGGAGGAAATACTATTAATATGCTCTATTTCTGCATTGTTAGAAGAAGGCCAATTATTTGGAAGAATGTGACAAGCAATCCTCTTTTTGTTTTCCAACGAATCTTCCAAGTATCCTTCTGCAACACTCGAACTTTTCCATCCTCTATGTCTTTTTATTGTACATAAATTTGCACCAGAGTCTGCTAACAAGCTGGCGGATGTCCGACGGAAACAATGTCCGGTGTAAAGTTCACTATTTGGTAATTTCAAAAATCTTGCAATATCTGTAGGCATCTTTCCAAAAATATTTATTCCAACAGGTTGAATCGTACATTTGTTACTAGTGTATTTAATAAAAAGACGTTGGTGGTTGACATGAACTGGACGTAATGCGAAGTACTTATGATATAAGTTAATATAAGTCTCAGTAATAACAGTAAAGGTTCTTGAAACTCTTGTCTTGCTATCTGGAATGTTTACCACTAGTGTATTTCCTAAATCCTCAATATTGTTTAAACTCATTTGACAAAGTTCTTCACGGCGACACGCGCCTAGTATACCCATTACAGCAGCTACTTTAAACATCAAATACTTGTCATCTGCAATAAACTTAATCAATATTTTGGCGTGTAGAAATTTTTGATTTTTTTGGACCATATCCTTCTCCTTTGGGCTTCAAAAATGCGATGAGTTTATAAAACTTACTTGTATCTTGATTGTTCTTGACATTTAACATAGCCTTTGTCGTTGAAAAATGTGCCCAAAACGTCGAAGACTTCCAAATTTTAGAATTTTGCTCAAAATAGGCCAATATTACATTTTCACTGTACTTGCCTGCAACATTGTTTCGATCACACCATTCCACAAAGTGTTTGTACGTTAATTCATATTGTTGTTTGGATTTTGTGTGCAACAAATCTAAAGTTGCCCTTGTAGCTGCTTCTTCAATTTCTTGAGGAATCGATTCGCTTCCTTCTGGACTGTAATTAATATTGGAACTCATCATATTGCAATAGTTTTTCACATTTGACAAGCATGTGTCAAACAACGGGCAAACTTGATTTATTTATTTCATAAATCCTACAAACTACTGGAATTATGAGATAACCATTAAGGGGCCTAGTCGGGAAAAAGCTTCGGATAGCTGTGTCACTCTTTAGAAAGTTTTTTATACATGCGCCGCTGAATAATTTTGCTCTTGACTATACCTTCACTGAACGTTTTATTCACCGACTTCATTGAGGTGCGATTCTCGATAGAGGAAACACTTCCTTGCTCCATTTGTAGTGACAAAGATACGTATTTAGAAAATTCATTTTAACCAAATAGTATGGAATAAAAGTTTGAAACTTGCTGAGCATAATTATGAAGATTCATTCTAGAAGACATGTATGAATTTTACCTCGAATTTTACCAATTGATATCATAATTCAGGAGCTAATCACGTTCAAATTTCACTTATATTTACAGTATAAATTTTTCCCTACATAAAGTGAAAATTAATTAAAATAGATATACATGTAGCCTCTAGTACACTTTCAACTACTGATCCTCCAAATTTGGTATAATTTGACCAAACCGTATGGAAGAAATAAATTTTGAAAAATTACCTTACAAACACTGGTTCGATTAGCCCTCTTAAAAGGATTTGAAATCTTTTTAAAGAAACTTTATTGTTCTTTTAATGGTGTTTGTAGAAAAAACATGTATGATACACGTGTTAAAAATGACTTTATTTTGTTCGTGGAGTTGCTCCACTCGCTTACGCTCGTTTCGCAAACTTCTCCACTCACAAAATAAAAAGTCATTTTTAACACTTGTATCATAAATAACTATTGTATATACGCAACTAAATTTTTGTTTGTATGAAATGAGAATTTAAGTCTTGATATATCCTATTTGATTTAAATTAATTTTAATTATATTTGAGTTGAAAGAAATTATATTTCGACCAAACAAATTTACGCAATTTTCTTGAATCAAACAAACATTTTTAAATGTGAAGACTTAAATTTTCTTTATACAAACAAAAATTTAGTTGGGTATATACAAAGAAATTTTTTGTTGCTCCAAATATATTTTTTTTACGTGTGTGCTACGTTTATCACTTAACGCTCTAATACACTGCGCTACCAAGCTCAGTCAAAATATCAGATTTTTTAAATTAAAATACAAATTTTTACTCTCTTTATACCTAATATAGGGAAGTACAGTAGGTAATCAATAATCATGATTTATTTTAATTAAAATATAAATTTAAAACTGAACTAGTATATTAATTTTATATAGTATCGGACATAATAAATGAGAAAAACGAAAAAATAAAGGATTTATTTAATTGCAAAATACTACAAATGTACCCTATAATTGTTTTTTCTAACCTATGATTTTTAAAATTGCGTTTTCCCTTTGGATATTCTTTAATGATTTACCGATATAGTTGAAATTTATAAAATTAATGTGACATAAGGTCTATAAGAATACCTTTTTCTGTGAAAATGTTAACAGGATGGTTTTATATTTCTATTTCAAATAAGTAGGGATTTTTCATTTATTGTGAATGAAATTTTTTTTCTAGAATTTAGTACAATTGAAGAGGTTTTTTCAAAACTGCCTAAGTCCAAAACATTCAAATGGAGATACACTCAATTTTTTACTGTCACCTTATATTTTAATATCCGTTTATTAAATTTGTTTATGAATGTTTGTTTAAAAAACATTAAAAAGCACTTGATATAATAAAGAAAAAACATAATACGTATTTTTTTGTAAAAATATGTTTATTATGTGTTTTTAAAACACTCTAAGTCCATGGATTTAACTCATGTTTGAAAAAAAAAAATAGAGTATTAAAAAATGATTAAAAAAGAATATTCCCAAATGGATGACTCATTTTCTTCGATTGCTGGCTCCACTGTTTCTTCTGGGATATCACGGCCAACATTCTTCAATGCTACGTCATAAAAACGATTCGCTTCCTCGGATAAAGTGAAATGCTATATGAGATGAAGAACATTTCTCTTTTTCAGAATGTTGATCTTATTTAGGGGTGGCATTTTAACGGCTGTGTCTAAATATTGAATTTATTGCTCTTTAAAACCCCATGGCTAACCGAAACAGTTTTTGAATTTTTTCGGTATATGAACACACGTTGTTCACTTTTCTTAAAAGAAAACTTAGATTTTAATGAGGTGTCGGCAATACTTTTGTAGTCTTTTACTTCCCAGTTTTTCACCATAACGTAAGACAGTAGACGTATTTTTAAAAATATTGTAGTATTCTTCAGGAGACACAATTTTCTCTATGTTCCTGATTATTTTTTTCCGTGTAGGCCCAAACACCCGATCGGGAGGCATGAAACTATGTCCTCGTATAAGAAAAAATGTGCTATATCTCTTCAAATACCGTGTTTTTTTGAATAAAACATAATAATACGAATATTAATGTTGAGTTTTTGTTTTGTCCCGGACATGAATCTGAAAATAATTTTAACGTGTGAGGTTTGGAACCCTCGAAATTAGAATTATCATATTTTTTTCCAAAATGTTTAGAAAGTTCAACAAAGCAGACGCGACTTCATTAGACCCTATCCCTGACTGATTTTCTGTCCAAACGTATGAAAAGGTATCATCTTTATTTTGGTTTTTTTCGTGGATCATTATGGTGAGATTATATAGTCAGACTTGTCTCATATAGTATACATTACTGATGCTGAGTTTAGGAGAGGTTGGTTTTGTTACATGTCAAAACATACTTTAATTAGGCCTTCTTCTTCTTGCTTCAGAAGTTGATAAAATTTTTTAGCACTCATAATTTTCACTTCTTTCTGATTGTCTTTAGCATTTTGTATTTCACAGTATTTGAACTAGCAAAATGAACAAACGTCAGTACGTGGGTGAACGAAACCTAAGTTGAATTTGGTTGAGAAAATTTTGTAATATTTGCTGTAAGAAACTATTGGCGCATTCATAGCTTTCCGTATATCACACCACATTCTATAGAGTTTTCGTACAGATAATTCGGGAGGTAAAGAACCTCTGATACTTTTATTTCGTCTATAATGACTACTGCGAAACTTTAATTGTTTAACATGTTCCATAATAAATTGCGTTGTTTCCATATCTCCCTTTTTAATTCTGACACCGCCCCTTCTTTCAGGTCTTGCTATTCCCTCTTTTTAAAAAATACGCCGCTAATGACTTTAAACGAAATTTAGATACCTGAGTTACACTATGAAATGTTTCTGCACATACACGAACACAAGAGTTATCAAGTTTTCTAATAAAATAGTCATTCCGTTGTCTTTCATTTGGATTTGTCATTCTAGGTCTATGCCTGGATGGATTTTGATGTTGAATAAATTTAATGAGCAAGTTGTTTTGTTCTGCAGCTGTTTTGTTCCTATACAACTTCTTAAAGAAATCCAAAAATAATCTTGTAATATTATAATTTATCTAAAAACTTACTGTTTACAACTTACCATGTATATCTGACGAAGATAGTTCTTCTGCTTGGCATCATTTATTATTTCTATGCTTACAACTAATTAATGGTGTTTTCCAGTTGAAGAATTTACTTTCAATGTTCGTTTGCTGGTTTTCCACTGGCTTTTTTATTTTCTCTTTTTTCTCTTCCCTTTTAGAGATTCTTTTACTTCTTCCTGGTAATATTCTGATATTTTTATACGTTTCAAATCACAAATAACACCTTTACCACGTTGAATTCACATATACACGTATCAGAAGTCTGTTAATAGCGATGAATTTGCAAACTAGGTTATGTTTTGCATTCAAGCAGCTAATCAAATTTAACCTTACACATGCACATGGACTTAGTGTATGTTTGCAATAAAACTGAAATGGACTTAGTTCATGTTTGATGTAAATCTCAAAATTATGTAGTTATTTGTAAGGGACTTAATATAATTTTAAAAAGAATAGATGATTTGAAATATACATTTGTATTCTACCAATTTGTTGACATTGATATCTCAAGTTTATGACATTTGGACTTAGGTAGTTTTGAAAAAAGCTCTTCAATTGTCATATCATAATCGTCTTAAAATAATAGATAAAAAAATCCGTACTTATTTTGTTCAGACTGGTACACAAATGTTTATTTAACGTTCTCTCTTTTTTGTAGACGTTGTGGAAAAAGGCGCAAACCTAGTGCTTTTAAAAAAGAGTATTTCCACAATTATTTGCTGCGATATCAGGTAAGGTAACACATAAACATATGTTTAGAAATGTCTTGTTTTAAAAAATATAGGATGAACTAAACTTAGGTATTTTTCGAGAAAACATTTTTTAAAAATCTGTGCTTGTGCGATTACTGATTAATATTAGCCGATTGTGATTATTTTTCTTTACGGTTCTGTAATAGTAAAGCTTTTTATACTATTATTTATATAGAGGTGATATAAATTCAGTGTATTATTTTTTATTTATTTATTTAATAGTTACTTTATTGTATTTGATAATTTTTTTTCCTTTGATAATCTAAATCAAATCAAATATCAAAAAAATAAAGGTTTCCATTTAAAATAATATAGATTTCGTTATTATTCGAAAAGAAATGATGGTCGGAAATTGAATTTGATATAAAAATGTGTATTTTTATAAAATACCCAGAAGAAATTGTTTCAGTTTTAATGAATTTGTTCCACACTTTAGCCGTCCACTGTATATAAGCAAATACTAAATAAAAAAATTAAAAGTTGCAAATTATTGTATCGATATTACATATCTATTATTTACAACTATTTTTTATTACTCGAATATAAATTATTAAAAGTCAACTGTCATTATAAAAAATAACAAACGAAAAGTGGTTCAAATTATCAAATGAACGTGCAGGTTTCAAACGATTCTAAAATAAATGAATAAACAAAAAAATACCATATGTTTATACTGAAACTATTTATTACTACTTACTACATTAAAGATGGGACATTTTAAATTCAGATTTATGAATGCAAATTAGGTTGACAAATAAGGGTGGTGTTGGTGATCTTGTATTACAATACTAAGAGCTATTTACCATTTTTACTGGTTTTTGTGTCCACTATTAATATACAGAATTTGAGCTTTTGCGGGGGTAGTTTTTGGACAAAAAATAAAAACACGTTAACAAGTAAGGTACGGAAATTTTTATAATTGAATAAAACAGTTAGATACAATTTAAATATACCAAAATGTGTATGATGTATGTAAGTCATTCAGTAAATAATTTCTGGAACTACTGTTTGATTTAAAAATTTCTACGTATTCGAGTAAATTTAATTTAACGATTTTCTCTCTCACGTGTAATATATTAAGATTATTTAAATTTAGAAAATTGTGGCTTGACTCTAAAATACGATTTGAATCTGAATTTGAAAGGTGAATCTGTTTTTTGGAGTCTAAAAAGAACGTAGATGTTCATGATATCTAATTTCGAATGAACGGCCAGTTTCGCCCACATAAAAGACATTTAAGTCCAGATAAATCGACTGTGTCACATAGCATACTAGTAGACAAGTTGAGTCTATGATGTAAGAGAGGTTTCTCTTAACCATTTTCGTTCTTATTTATGTATCAGAAAATAGTGCGTAAACGTAGGCAATATCACTTCTGAATTAAATCAGGTTACATGGAGTGCCACAAGGCTCAGTCTTGTTGCCACTCCTGATTTTTTATTTATATCAATGATATATTTCACTTCATGCTGCCCAAAATGTATATGGCATAAGCTGATGACACATCCATGTCAATTTCTCATAAAAACCTTGATGTTTTATTACAACAATCTACTGTAACTGCAAATACATGGTTTGTCTCGAACAAATTAATGATTAATGAGGGAAAATCCCAGAAACTCATTTTTTCTGCGAGTAACAATGTGACTAAATGCGATAGCGTAAAACTTTTAGGTGTTGTTTTCGACGATAAACTAAACTGATCTTGCCAAACTGAACAGCTTTGTCACAAACTTGCAAGTGTAATTTTTTTTGATTCGACAGTTGAAAAGGTTCTTGAGCCTAGATACTTTAAAAATTAGTTATTTCTCTTTATTTGACTCACACATTAGTTATAAAATCACTATTTGAGGTAATTCATATTATGCTGTAAAACTTTTTAGTCTACAAAAAAGCTATCAGGATCATAACTAATGCAGGTTATAGAGATTATTGTAGAATCAATGTTCATGTCCTTGGATATTATGCCAATACCTTCTTCATAAATTTATCTCAGTTTACGTGAAAACTTCAATTCGTTTGAGAGGAGCTCAGACTTTCATACCTAACCAAGCAGCACGTTTAGCTACGTAGTAGCTACCATCAATGGAACTGTAAAGGTTTCTGCAACTGACGACCGTTACGTAATGGGCATTCACCAAAATAGGGAATAGTTATTACGTAGCAATTACTATTCCGGAACCTTTCCTGTTACGTGTTGAAAACTAGGTTATTACATAAACGGAATGTAACCAAGTAGTAAAAATGACTAACTTTTGGAACAGCTCTTCAGTGGTACGAGAGCAAAACTATATTCTGCTCTCTCTCTTTCTCTCACTCTCTATCTCTCTACCTCGCTCTAATAGCAAATATAATGTTTTGCAATTGGACTTACTGATTGTGAGTTTAAATTCTATATGTCCAGATTAAATCATTTGAATGAAATATGTGTAGGTAATAAACCATGATGTTTTGCATTCACTCTGTGTAGAGATTAAAACGACTACTTATTTTCTGTAAAATGTTAACATGATACTTTGATAAAAAGACGCGGTCTCTAGAAAACCGTTTTTTTTTGAAAAAAATTATGCAAAATGCAAAATTTTTGAGGAATGCATTTTTTATTTATGTGTTATGAAGTAATGATCTATTTATAAAAGATGTTTGCAAATGATCATATTTAAAAAAAATGGTTTTCCAAATAATGTCTTTATCTACGTCAATATGACGTCATCATTCAATAATAGTTTACCAAAAAATGGCAAATGCGACGAATAATGTAATTTTCTTGGTAATTTTAAACTTGCTTCTACTACGTTACTACGAAAAGGTTACTGCAAAGGTCCCACGTACTTTTACAACCCGTTACTTTTAAATTGGTATGGATGATCCGATCTATACTACATTCATTTCATATGAGCACATATTTTTTTACCTAAGCTTGCAGAGCGACATTTTGTCTACCTTTAGTCGTGCATAGTTCTCTAGAAGAGGTGCGCGGTGTAATATATAAATTCACAAAATGTATTTATTATATAAATACGCGCCTATGCTACAACTTTTTATGTTCTTATATGAAATGAATGAAGTATAGGTAAAAACAATTTTATTGTTTGGGATTGGCAAAACATTAATAACTGACTAAATATTAACAGGTGACAGGTAGAAGTGTTATTAGCAAAATCAAAAAAATAATTAACTCGAGGATTTATCTTAAATACCAACAAAATTCAATGCGGCGAAAATCTCGATTGCGCAAAGTTGACACTATTATCCATACTATTTGTCATTTGATCATTCACGTATTCGTAAATTTTGTAACTTAATGCCAGAAAATCTGTTGTTGTTTTACTGCTGAAAACGTTTGAAACTTTGTTTTTAGGACAGCTTCGATTTGGACTGTATAGAAAATCCACAGGTCGTGGACAGTAATTAAGTTATAACAATAAATAAAAATCAAGGATTTTAGAAAAGCTCTGACCTACCTTTTCTTGTTGTCAACTTGCGATCGGGATGAATCAGCAATAGGGTCACTTTTCGAGATTTTAATCAGCATCTTATTTTTGAGAATATAAATACGAGGGTTTTATTTTAGCTTGTGTATCATTTATCACGGGAGTTGGTCTCGCAATCCCACCCATCAGTTAGTTATTTCTGCGCGCGTCTTCTCGACTCGAGGTCTCACCCTTTCCAAAAGACATAACGCGAAAGAAAGATAACAATAGGAAATGAAAAGTAATATTTATAAGAACTGCTCTAATCAACGAAAAGATAGAAAAATAATATTACTAAGCTATTACAACTATGATTACATTACACTTAACTAATATACATATAGGGTGTGGCCGTAACATTACCGCCCACCTAAAGTGATAGTCGTTTTAATGAATTTCGTTATCTGAAATGGGCAAAGGACATAACTTTACAAGTGGCCTTTTGCATTAGACCTTGAGAAGTCCACAGTCACAACGCGACAAATTCCATCCTTGCCTGGATGAAGGATTTCCAACTCTTCCAAGGCGCCACTTTAATAGTGGAGCTATATCATTTTTAAAAAGAATTAAGGTTCCAGAAGCGATGGTTATCGGTGTAGATTTAAACCATTTACTTCGTTGTTGCAACATATGAAGATATTCAATATACCAACTCCAAAAATCTCGCTCTAATCGTTGAATAAGTTGCCAACAAGTTAAACGGTTCATAGCTGTATTTGAAAAGTCTGGATCAGGAAGCGTCATAGCAGATTCTAAGGTTAAAAATGCCCAAAAGTGAGGACGGAGAGGTCTTGAGGATCAGCACTTAGATGGCATAGAGGCCGAGAATTTAAAACAGCCTCTAATCTGCACAAGGGTGGTATACATTTCTTCATATGTTAGGATTTGATAAAGTCGCTAAAAGCAATCAGAGTTAAATCGGAGGCAAGTTCGAGGTGTATTGCCTTAGTGGCAAAACAAATAAACAAGCATATATATGCCTTTTGAGACTTTACACATTTAGACTTCCCGAGAATAATGATCACCGGCCCTGTGTAATCTACCCCGGCACACTGGAATGATTTAATTTGATTAACCCTGGTGGGGGGTAGGTCGCCCATATGAGGCTAAAACGGGATAGGTTTCAAACAGTTAAGGCACTTAGAAACACAGTGACGAATGGTACATCTTGGAGATAATATTCAAAATTTCTGCGATAACAGGAACTGTAACGTCTGCAGGCGAGGATGAAGATTCTCCTTGTGAACATCTTGAATTAGAAATTCAGTTAGACGCAGGGAGTAGCGCAGGATGTTTTTGTCATAAAGCAGATCAGAATGAGTAAGACGACCGCCCATCCTGAGAACACCATCTACTCCAACAAAAGGGTTTAATTTTTGGAAAACCTTTGGAACTGAATTTCTCTTTTCGAGATTGTCAAGAATGGTAAGAAATGTAGATTGTTGAACGCGTTTTATTAATAATAACAATGACTCATGAAGTTCCTGTGAAGTAAATGCTGACCCTGACCCTTTATGAATATGATTTTTCACATTATGGATAAATCTTAAACAGAGAGAAATAATTCGTTTTATTTTTGAGAGAAGAAAAACTTTTCTGAGGATCTAGAGCATCTAATGACACAAAATTTGTAAGGGTAACCTTTCTTTCCTCTTCTAGAATATCAGAAGTCCCATATATATTGACCTTCTGTACTGACCAACAATGTGGGGGGGGGAAGCAACGGCCCCCGCCCCCCCCCAAGGGGGGGAAAAAAAAACCCCCCCAAAAGAGGGGGGGACGAGAGGCACCCCCGGCGAAGCCGGGGGGGGCGACGGGGACCCCGGGGGGGGGGAGACCCCCCCCCCCGAGGGGAAAACCCCCTCCCCCAAAAACCCCCCCCCCCGGGGAGAAAAAAAAATTAAAAAAAAAAAAAAAAAAAAGAGGGGGGCGGCCCAGAAAAAAAAAATTTTCAACTGAAGTTTTCCGGAAAATACTTCAATATGCAAAGAAATTAAATTAGAAAACAAAACAGCACCACACAATTCTAGTCTTGGAAGGGAAATTCTTTTTAATGGTGAGACTCTCGATTTTGCATAGACCAGAAATACGATAAATTGATTATCCGGAAGTTCAAATTGCAAATAAGTGAGTGCCGAATAACCTTTCTCCGAGCTATCACTAACGCCATGCAATTGACATGAGAGGAATTTTTTGGAATTATGCAGCGAGGAATTTCAATATTTGATAAACATGTCAGTTTCGACTTATATTTAGCCCAACTATTCAACACGTCAGATGGAGAAGTCTTATTCCATTGTAGCCCTAATGTCCATAAATATTGAATAAGATATTTTTCAAAAAATGTGATAAGAGAATCGAAAATCCTTGCAAGTTCTGACAAGATTGATCGCATAGTACATGGCCTAGTAATAGGCTCCACAACATATGAAAAAAATATCTGAAGATGGAAGCCATTTTAATTCGAGAATTTTTACGACCAAATCATTCTCGGCCTGAAAAGAAAGAAATTGGATCTGTCTATGATCTTCAGGAATAGTTTTCAGAAAAGATGAGCTATTACTTCCCCATTTTCGGAGCCTTTAGCAGCAAAGAAGTGAGTTGATTTTTGATTAAAAGTGCTTCATCCAATGTGGAACACCCTGTAATGATATCGTCGACATAAACATCAGACTACAGGATAGTTGCTGCTAGAGGAAATTGATCTCTCATCTTTAGCCAATTGCAAAAGAGTTCGAAAGCAAAAAAGGGTGCAGATGACACGCCATAAGTCACTGTTTTTAGACAACATTTTTGTACAGGGTGGTTAGACGAAAATCTCCACAGTATTCTTTGGAAATCTCTGTGACAAGAATGTACGTTTATCTGCCTGTACATTTATTTAATGTCAGGAGTGAAAACAACAAAGTGTAATCGGAAATGTAGACGAAGAGTGACTAGATTTTTTTTGGAGTTTTGGACCTACTAAAAGATTATCATTATTAAACATAATTTGAACGAAACAACTACTCAGCGGGCAAATACCCCGACCTGCATTGGATTATACCTTCAAATCATGATAGATCGGTAGCCAATATCATTTGTCAATTCCTAACCAGACACAGACCGGTTTTGAACTTATTAGTTCTCCTCAGTATGCCATGGGTTATGGAACAGACAAATGATAGTGGCCAACATGCTAGTCATGTACTAACTAAGGTAAATTGAGTAGTGGTGAGAGGTAATAGAGGCTGAGTAATTGTTTCGTTCAAATCATATTTAATAACAGTAGTTTAATCCACCTGGGCTAGAGGTCGCCGCTCTAGTTACTTGCTTCGCAAGTCGCTATCCGCCACAGAGACATCTAGGATGTCGGTCGGTTAGTAGCATTTGGACCATATGAGAAGTTTCACATACCTCTCACCACTACTAAACGATTATCATTCAGAGATTCACCATTAGCAGTCTTACAAGACGCGTCAAAGACTACTCTGAGTTTGGTAGTGCTACTAGATGCGGTAATAACGCAGTGGTGAGGTATGTAATAAACATGCTGCGAGTGAGCAGGAGGTAGAGGTGCAAATTCCATGTGACCACTTTCTAAATAGTCCTTCATGAAATCACAATAACACTTCTAGAGTAAAACGAGTAAAACCCTAGTTATAAAACTAACAAAGTATATTTTTAGGTTTTATTTATATGTTATATTTTATGTTATATTTTATACAATACTTTTCAAATTATCGTTTTACAGTACTATTTAATATGTTGAATTTAAATTATTTAATTAAACTGACGTGTGGTATAAACACTGAAAGTATTTGAATTTGATATATAGGAATCCCGTAATCCATTTTGCGGAAACTAAAAGTCCTTGTAACTAGGTGTTTTTTGTTATACTCATCAATATATTGATGCGTAAATTAACTTAATTTCTTCCAGTGGCACTGGAAATACATCCCATATTTGCTGGTATTGCCTCTACTAGTTTGTGTCATGGAAAAATTGGTTTGAAACGTAATATGTTCGAGGAGTTCGTTAGTAAAAAGACAGAAAATAATCCACTAGGAATTCGACTTATTCAGATGTATTAGGGCTATATCAATGAGTAAAACGTTGGGAAGGAGCATAATTTTCTGCATTATTTAGCCAACTAAATATGTTTTTATTTATTTTTTACGCTAATCAGAAATTGGAGTTTCATCTTCAATGTCCCAATCAATTTGAAAGTTCACATTTGCATCATTTCATCATCGAAAATAATGTCCATGTCAATATTAAAGTCTGATTGTAAATGTCCTTAAGCTATTTCCTCAACAGAATCCTTCGATGACACAATCCCTCAGAATCTTCTTAACTGAATTCTTCTAATTCAGAAAACTTCCATGATTGTTTTCCCTAAAAGATGCCCATTTGCTCTTGTGTTTACAAAACAATACCATCATAAACAAGCAGTTATAATAGCTAATTGTTATAATATTTTCTTGAAATAATTATACAGTGATTCATAATATTAGAGAAAATCAAACTTACCACTTATGATGATTCAAATAAATAAATCGAAATGATATAACTAAACAGATGAAAGTATAAACGTGCCTCTAAGAGGATGTTAAACTGATTTGATTAGTGCAATTATGGAAGATTTGTAGCCAAAGTTTGCACTATTATCGACTAGATGGAGTCCGCGTATCCTTATTTATACCACGGTCATGCTCCGCAATCACCTGACCACATGCACAGAATTAATTTAAAAAGTGGTTTCACCGTAAAACCACTTCAACCAGTTATTCAAAAAAATTTTTTAAATAATCCTCTTCGGCAAAAGGGTTAATCAGAAATTGTTTTTTTTTTTTTAAATGGTTTTGCCTATCCAAAATATATCTCATCTAGAAAAATACTACCTCGAACATAAAATTATAATTTAGTTCCCAGAGAAATTGCAAGAAAACATATGAGACAACAAATAAATAATTATAGAAAATGTATCTCTTAAAATTTTCATGACTAGTGGTGTTTATGGACATTTTAATATTTTAGTTTTGTCTCTATTTGTATCTACAACATTTTAACATTATAAATATAGTTATGACAACTTTCTCACTTGTCATTTATTGTTCACTAAAGGAGATTCTAATTATTTTTTTTTTTAGGTACTTTATTTGGGATATCAGATGGGATGTCTTATGCTTGGACCGCCCCATATATTCCCTACTTAATACGTAATGATAGTCACATCTCAACAACAATAGAAGTTGCCCAATGGCTAGAACCAACTCTAATGTATGGATCTCTTTGTGGTCTTCCATTAACGATGTATTTGGTAAATAAAATAGGTAGGAAGAAATCCTTACTACTTGCAGCGTTAGGAAATTTAGTTGGGTGGATTACCATAGCTTTAGCAAACCGGATTGAATACTTATTTGCAGTCAGATTTTTATCTGGTATGTGTGGCAATATGGCATTCGTGGCAGTTCCTATGTATATAGCAGAGATTGCAGAACAGAATATAAGAGGATTATTGTCCAGTATAATCACCTTAATGTCTCACATAGGTTGTTTAACAGTTTACTGCGTTGGTCCTTTCCTTCCTTTTTATGTAAGTCCTATTATCGCAGGAAGCATATTAACATTAGAGTTACTTATATTTCCTTTTGTGCCTGAATCTCCCCATTTCTTATTATATAAGAACAGATTAGAAGAGGCAAAGAAGTCCTTGAAATATTTCAGACCCGGAGTTGACACTGAAAAAGAACTGAAAGATATATCTGAATCCATAGAAAGTCAAAAACGAGAAAGAGGAAAAATACAAGATCTACTACTAGTCAAGAGCAACCGTAAAGCTTTATTGATTATGACGGTTTTAAATAGTGGTCAACATCTGTGCGCTTACACTGTAATTTTGATGAATATGCATTTAATTTTAGAAGCTGCAGGTGCTAAATATATGGAGCCTTCAACTGCTGCCATTTTATATGCTTCTGTGATGTTATTAGCATCTACAATTACTTCATTTCAAGTAGACAAATATGGAAGAAAAGTGTTACTGATAATTTCTACTATAATGACAGGTGTCTGTCTGTTTACACTTGCCATCTACTTTAATTTAAAATCTTTGAATTTCGATGTTTTACCTGTCAGCTGGATACCAATTGTTTCAGTAATGGTGTACGCAGCCGTTTTTAAATGTGGATTGGGCGTGGTGCCCATTATTATTACATCTGAAATTTTTCCTTTAAACTTAAAGGCCATTGGTATGACTATAGCAGATGGTATGTATATATGTGGAGGATTAATCGCTGTCCAGATATATCAGTTTTTATCTGAATTCTGTGGATTACATGTACCGTTTTACCTTTTTGCTTCTTGGTCGATTTTTGTAACCATATATACGATATACTTCATACCAGAAACTAAAGGTAAATCCTTGGAAGAAATACAGAATATGCTTTCATACCAGAGACTCGAGGAAGAAACTTAATAATATATATTCTAAACATATTATATATATATATATATATATATATATATATATATATATATATATATATATATGTGTGTGTATTTAGAATAATATTCTTAATAAGAATAAAATATAGTAAAGTAACAGTACATATAAATTAAATACCCGAAACTATAAATATGACGGAAAGCTCAATATTTTTTTCTTGTCACTTTTACTTTCCGAACTACAAGGTATAAAAGATGGAGAATGGATATCTTCTATTTACCGCTAATAATTCAGTAAAATTAGTTATCGTATCTCTCATTATTTAAAGCTTCATTTAAGCGGTGTGTACCTTTGAAAGGGAAGGGGTATTTTCGGAGATGGGGTGTCTCCACACCCAGAAATCCACTTAGGGTCAAATTATTTTAATGTCGGTAATGATTTATGAATTTCTGTATTTATCGTTGCTTTTAATATTTTTCTCACTTGAATATTTGTCGTAAAACACTTGTGAACATAAAAAATATTTGAAAATTTGACAAATACAGTTTACAGTTTTCCGTCTGATTACGAAGTTCGAATGAAAGTTACCGATTGCATTAGGGGCGCTTGCTGGTAGGAGCATACAAGACACGGTAGATTTCAGTATCGCTAAAGCTACCATGCAGAGTAGTCCTCGTTCATCTAAAGAAATTTTTGCGTACACTGGCGGGCAAAAAATTATATTTTTTTGTAACATGTACCTGAATATCGCACTGGAAAAAGGCCTTCTGATTATAGAAATAACAAGCAGAAAGTCGTAACACGTTTTCTTGTTACATGAATAAAACATTATGGGTAGGAATAACATTATTGGTAATTTTACTAATCTAATTATTGCTGTATATTAGTGATGTACCATATGTGACATATATTAGACTTATATAAACATATCTAAAAAGACAGAAAATAATTTTTGAAAAACATATGCTCAGTTCATTTTTTTCCTTTATGAGGGGTCAAATCGTCTTACTTTAAAAACCAAGAGTAATCACCCATCATGGCTGGATCTCATCGTCCTTGATAACGAATTTCCATTGTTCTGGTATCTTGATGAAATCTTGCTTCTTGATTGTCGCTTACCACAACCAAATTTTCAGAAAAAAATTTTAAATGATTATGCAAAAAGTGAATTTTTAAAGACATACGGCAACCAAGCGTTTGGTACGATTCTAAAAGATCCTCTGACTGCGCTTACAAATTAATTGCAAACTCTGAGTTCCTATCCGTTGAGTGTTTCTTTAAAATCTGCATCGTCATGCAATTTTTTAATTTGAGGGTCAATAAAAATGCCTTCTTTAAGTTTGGCATAATTTAATTGGGGAAAAAGTTCTTTTAAGTATTTAAATCCTTCACCCACTTTATTCATAGCCTTCACAAAATTTTTCATCAGCCTAAATTTAATATGAAGAGGTGGCAAAAGAACATTTTTAGGGTCTACAAGAGGCACATATTTAGCATTACTAGTTCCTGGTTAAAATTTTTTTCCATTCCGGCCAAATTCTTTTTACATAATGTTCTTTTACTGCACGACTGTCCCACAAACAAAGAAAACAACAATATTATGTAAAGCCTCCTGGAGGCCCTACTAAAATGATTATTACTTTTAAATGCCCACATATTTGCCATTTGTATTTATTGTAATTAATTTTATATAAAATGGTGCTCATACTCTCATAATCTTTTTTCATTGTTACTGTATGAGCAATTGGTATAGATAGCTTAAAATTTCCAATAAACAGCTTTTAAACTGTATTTGAAGTTCCTGCATTAAACCATCAATATGAAATACACGTGCATGGTGAATTTTCCATATTATAAAATTCGGAAAATGTTGCATTTCTTTTCTAAAACTCGTAATCTTTATTTCTTTAGCCAGTAAGTTCCACTCCTTAAGTCGGGAACCAAGAAGTTCTGCTTGTTGTTTCTTTCATATGTGGTTGTTTAAAGGCCTCTGGCATTATTTGAGAACCACTCAAGCATATAGTTAGTTTGTAGTTGTAGTTAATATGTTGGCAAGATGTGTGTTCCAGAATGATAAATAAAGCCAATATATGTCAACTCCATGTGCTTCATTAAACATAATATTACATGGCGCAGTGTAATGGAAATAATATCTCAATATTATAAAGGTTTACGAGTTTTTAATGTAGCCTGACTATACTCAAGCAACAAACCAAATAAATAAGTGCATAGCCCAGCAAAAAGCATAAGAAATGGCAGAAGTTAGATTACCACCACCAATTTCTTTTGGTGGCAATGTCTCTGATAATTTTAAGAGATTCAAGCAGAACCTGGAAATTTACCTTGTAGCAAGTGGCAAAGATGAAAAAGATGATAAAGTTAAAGTGACTATTCTCTTAAACCTGATAGGGGAGGAAGGCGTTGAAATATTTAATACATTAAAGCTGACTGACGATCAAAGGAAGGAGTTTGATATTGTGTTAAGTGAAATTGAAAAATATGAAGAATATTGTTTATGAAAGATTCCTTTTTTTATATTCGCATTCAGGAGGAGGGTGAACCCTTCGGTCACTTCCTTACAGACTTGAAAAAGTTGTCAAAAAGTTGTGAGTTTGGTGATCAAACAGAATCAATGGTAAGAGATAGAATAGTCCTTGGCATACAGAGTAAAGAGATGCAAGAAAAAAATGTTACATATGGATGAACTTAATTTAAGCAAAGCCATTGAAGTGTGTAGGGCGAATGAAATTTCAAAAGAACAAATAAGAAATGTCCAGGCAGGTCAGGAAGTGAAAATAGACATTATCAAACAGTAAGGCCAGGGTACGTCAGCCAAAAAAAAGTATCACACTAAGAAAAAAGAAGAAAAAGGGTTCGATTGCAGAAGATGTGGGAGACATCACGGTCTTCGACAATGTCCAGCTTATGGTAAGAAGTGCCATAGATGTTCAAAATATGGACATTTTCATGAAGTTTGTCGAAGTGAAGGTCAAAGTAAGTACGTAAAAGAAGTTCATCTAGGTCATGATGAGAGTCAGTCCTCAGAAGAAGATTTCATGGTGTCTACAATTACTATAAATGAAATAAAAAATGCTGACATATGATATGAAACAATGGTAATAGGCAACAAAGATGTTATTTTTAAGGTAGACACGGGGTCACAGGCGAACATATTGCCAAAAAGTGTTTTGGAAAAAGCTAATATAACTAGTCCAATAAAAAATCTAAAATTGTACTAGAGACATATGGGGGTTTTAAAATAGTACCATTAGGTGTAGTTACTCTTGAGTGTATGTATAAAAAAGAATAATCACAGCATCAAATTTGTAGTTGTCAAGGAAGATTCGATGCCTATTTTAGGACTCTCTTCTTGTGTTAATTTAAATGTTATATCTAAAATAGATGCTGTAAATGAGCAAACACAGGACCGTTTTGTACAAAATAATAAGGACATTTTTAGTGGACTAGGAAAACTAAAAAAGAGACACAGTACCAGTTGCAAGACCACTCCATAGAATACCTTTAGCCATTAAAGAAAAGTTAAAAAATCAACTTGATGACCTTATAAAAAGGGGGATTATCTCAAAAGTGGATGGTCCTACAGATTGGTTAAACAATCTGGTTATTATTGAAAAGGCTAATAATACATTACGTCTTTGCTTGGGACCCACGTGATCTAAATAATGCTTTAGATCGTGAATATTGTGTTATACCTACACTTGAATTAATGAATTAAGAGCAAAATTAAAAAATCAGTCTTATTTTACAGTGCTAGATTTTAAAGAGGGTTTTTAACAAGTTGAACTTGATGAGGAGTCTAACCAGACATAGACCGGTCTATGTCTGGTTAGAATTGACAAATAATATTGGCTATCGATCTATCATGATTTGAAGGTGTAATACAATGCAGGTCGGGGTATTTGCCCGCTGAGCAGTTGTTTCGTTCAAATCATATTTAATAACAGTAGTTTAGTCCACCTGGAGCTAGAGGTCGCCGCTCTCGGTACTTGCTTCGCAAGTCGCTACCCGCCACAAAGACATCTATGATGTCGGTCGGATAGTAGCATTTAGACCATACGAGAAGTTTCATACCTCTCACCACTACTCTATTAACCTTAGTTAGTATATGACTAGCAGGTTGGCTACTATCATTTTTTCTGTTCCATAACCTATGGCATACTGAGGAGAACAAATAAGTTCGAAACCGGTCAATGTCTGGTTAGGAATTGACAAATGATATTGGCTATTGATCTATCATGATTTGAAGGTGTAATCCAATGCAGGTCGGGGTATTTGCCCGCTGAGTAGTTGTTTCGTTCAAATCTAATTTAATAGACAGACTATAGTAGTGAGAAAAAAAATTAGAATGCAAGAGAAAAATGTACAAATATTACTATGATAGGTCTATCATGAATAGAAAGGAATTTGAGAAGGAAGATGATATAGTGGTGAGGGATAGAAGTATATGGCAACCGGCAAAAATTGTGCAGAAAATGGAAAATATACCCAGATCATATATTGTGGAAAAGGATAATGGCAGCGTAGTGAGAAGAAATAGCTTTCACATTGGACCCTCACAAAGCAAATATGAGCCAAGATGGAATGGGATAGAATAGGAAGAATTAATAGAAACTACATCAGGCAGTGAAAAAGCAGGTCAGGAAACCCAACAGCAATATAATGAATATAATGGTCATGACAGTTACAGAAGAAGCAACAGGGATATTAGACTGCCTAAAAGATTTACTGATTATAAATTAACATAGTAGTTTGTCACTTTACTCAGGGAGAGATGTCATATGTGGTTGTTTGAAGGCCTCTAGCATTGTTTGAGAACCACTCAAGCATATAGTTAGTTTGTAGTTGTAGTAAATAGGTTGGCAAGATGTGTGTTCAGAATGATAAATAAAGCCAATATATGTCAACTACATGTGCTTCATTAAACATAATATTACAGTTTCGATAGTCCCAAGTCACGTACCAAATCATTCAATTTATTTTGAGCAATTATGTGAGGATCACTAAAATTTTCTGGAATATACAGAAGACCGGCACACTGGTCTGGGCTGTCTGAAGAGTCGTTACCATTTCCATTACCTCCCAAAATAGTAGTTTTGGCAATCTAAAGACGCAGTTGCAATGCATTGTGAAGAACAGGTCTTAGGGCTAATGGCAAATTCCGATTATTTGATTTTTTGTTTTTCTTTTTTGGAATATTTTATTACACAAAAATAGCAATGATCGAAATTATTGGTGGGTTCTCGTCATATCATCGGAACCGCAAAAGACACTCTTTTTCTTTTCCCTTTCATCCACTGCACTAGTGATACGCTACAACTTACACAACAAACATGGGGGGACCGTTGCTTGTCTTGATCTCCAAAAACTCCAAAATATAGAAAATACGCTTTTTTTCAAGTTTACAGACAATGGCCTTGCTTGTGACTTCGCAAGTAATTTTCTACAAATATAACAAAACTTGTCAGGTGAGGTCTTGCACCTTCAGCGCGTTTGACGACATTTTTGTCGTGACAGAGTTATGTAGACAAACAAAAACACTTTCTAACAGACACAATTGGGCACTTGGAAGGTAAAAATAAGGCTGATACTGATGGCCCACCTTACTTTAACCTGATCTTCTAAAATTGTCGACCCATCATTAAATTTATTATCTGGCCATATAATAGGGTTTATTGTATTCACACAAAAATGGTACGTATTAGGACTTGTTGGATATTTTTTCAGTTAATAGGGAGGTATTAACAATATAAAAACAGTAGTATGAACTATGTTACAAAAATTGTGTCTACTAGTGGTATTAACGTATTTACTAAAATTATCTGAATGTTTCACAATTTCAGTGTTTCTTCCGAGACGCCACAGATAGTAAAATATTTAAATTATGAAACATACTGATTTTTTTTTTGAAACAAAAAGTAATTCTAAAAATATAAATTGATATTCTCATAAATAATAAAACAATATAATACCAACTCTAAAAAAATTAAATAATACGTAAATAACTAAATAATTATTTAAAATTATGTGCTCAAAAAAACCCTCCTTGAACAAGGCAATGTCTTAACCTACTGTAAAAGCCCCTTCTGATATTCACTCTGCGAACGCCCCATCGCGCTGGCAACAGACAGGCGACTGTAAACTTTGCACACTGCTAATAATGTATCTAGTGGTCTGGCTGAGTTTGTACATGGATATTGGGTGTGTGCCTATTGTCTTTGAATGAGTACCTCCTCCCGCACAACGTTAGTTTAAGGATACAGTGTGTACTATATGTACTGTGTTATGTTATGTTAATAGGCCCAATCAATATTTTTGAAATCACCAAGACATTATTGTATTGTGACGTACAAAATGGTAATTAGTGTGTGTTACGTGTCACTTTGGCACTCTTCAATACAGCAGCGATACTTTAAACTTTTTTATTACGTAACGATCTCAAGCGCCAGTTCCTGTTTTAAAGTATTGGAACGCCACTTTATTCTATCAGTGGTATGATAGAAGCTAGAGTAACTCATGAGAACGAAATGTCCAGGCAGCCTATGTGTATGTGGTTGTCGGTTGCGTAGCAATGGCCAACTTCACCTTACCTGCCGAAAATAATTCTCGGTGTACAAACTTACTTATATCTTTGCTTTAAATAAAAGGCAGGTATCTACTCTATTTAAGATTGCTTCACAAAAGAATAAAAAAATATATATACACAACAGTTATGTTATAATACAACGTAAATATTAAACTTTATTACAAGTAAGCAACCAAGGAACTAAGCAGGTGAGGTAAAGCAAAAGCGGTGATTAGTTATATCAAGCACAGTTAAGTTACGGAAACTACTACTATGGTATTACTATCAGCAGATAATATTTAGGCATCTACAAAAGCAAGCAAGCAGCGAATCAAAATAATGCACAGTTACGGCAGCTACTACCACTGGTATTTACAGCAAGCGGTTAAGAACTCTAGTCACTAATGCTTAAGACGGTATTACGGCAGGGCATCGGTGCAGCAGGTATGTTCAGTGGTAAGTGGTTACGAAGAACAAGCGTGACAACGGCAGGATGTCAGTCACGCGACGCATGTAACAGGTAAAGTCATAACCTAAGATCATGGACTTACGACCTTACTGGTATCTTAAGAAAACTATGATAAGATAGGATTCCAACCTAAGACCATGGACTTACCCTTTACAACAACTATTCCCGATGCTCGTCGTTGAATCGATAACCCGACTTTGTTAATGAATCTGAGCTTTCGGATATATCTAACTTATTCAGACAACAGATACTTCGAACTCAAATGGTGAATGTAAATAAACAGTAAAATGGTAGAAAAGGTAAATTCAAATAAAACGGTAAAATGGTACAAACGGTAAATGCAAATAAAACAGCAAAATAGTCAAAGTAATTCTTACCATTACCTGGTTGCTGAGTACACTGGAGAGCGAGCTAACTGGAGTGCTCACTGGAGAACAAGTGATTTTTTCAAGTCGTGTGAGCAGTTCTGTTCCCTACGGATGTCGCGAAAGTCACGTGACTCCCTGCACAAGGAACGGAATCGCAGTTGATGTAGAGGGGCAAAATACTTTACGCAAGCTTAGCGAAATACGTTTAAACAAATTTCCTGCGTTATTTATATTATAAACAGATGTTTATCAAATATACTAAGGCTGGGAATCGCCTTCTCATAATTTTTAAACCATGTTTCCGAAAAGAAATAATTTAAAACAGTCATGTAATAATATTTAAAATAAATCAATTAATAACTTATTTGGTAAATTATTAAACAAATACGAACATATCTCTTTACCATGAATAAATAATATCAACTTGTTTTTAAATCAAACTAAATTGAATTAGATCAACTTTCCTCTTACTTGATTGAGTACAAACACAATAAATAATTAATTTATCATTATAATAATAAACAACCTAAGATTACCCTGGAGAGGAACGGATTTGAAATAATTATGTTTGAAGAATAATTTTTATTCCGACTACTGGACTTGCATAATAAATTTAACTTTGGTTCAAAATGGTTTTAAAAAGAAATAGTAGTAACACAAGTTATCTTAGTGTACCAAAGTGAACGAAAATCCATTTAGGTCTGGTTATAATAAAACTATTAATGGAAAAATCACTTCGTTACAGTATGCAAAACGTAAATTATGAACTTTTGCAAAAAAATCACTAGTGGTTATTGGATGTTTCAGTAAATTTAAAAAATATGTTACGGTCTTGTTCCATTCAACTCTTGACGTTTCCGGTTCAACGGTTGTATTCATGTATGAAGATTGTATTTACTATTTACGTGTGATTTCTTGCCAGAAAAAAATAGGCGACATATCATAGGAGAACAGTAGTTGAAGAACCAGTTTCTTTCATTCAAGAGCCCGATTTTGTCTTTATAGGCCACACAATTTCTTCTTCTGATTTTGAAAAGGGAATTTTTGAAAGTTTTTTCAACATTCTTGAAAAACACAAGACCTGAAAAAACCTAGTGGCGGTACGATGTAAAACGACGATACAGTCGTCAATACAGGATTAAATTATGGAATTAGAACTTATCTACAATCAAGGCTGAACCGTCTCTTACAATGATTAATTTGCTAATTTCATGCTCTTGAGATACCTCTTTCAAAATCTTAATGGTGAGACAACTCGTTCTCGTCAATTTTCAGGTTCATTAGAGAAGAAAATAGAACACTGAGAATTTACCACTTGTAGAATATGAACACACAGTGTATCTAATTTACCAGATGCGAACTTTAAAGATTTAAGAACCTATCAGAGATATCTGTTTGAAACATGCCACACTATTTTATCTGGACAATGCTTCATCGATTTGTCAAACCGTAATCCTAAGTAGTTCATTTCCGATGGCTTACTGCGTCAAATCGCATATTGCGATTCTATGTAGAAACAAAGAATCCCAGTTAAAATTTGAGAGACATAAATTCTATTTTAAAGTTTATACACCAATGTGGGTCCTGATTAAATTAAACTCCTCATGTAAAAATGAAGCAAAACGTGTTTGACAAATGCTCAAATTATACTTTTAAGATTTAAAAAATGTTATAGATCGTATGATTCAACGGAAAGCTTTTTTTGTATATCCGGAAAATATCCTTATGTGTATATTAACTGATACTTGTCCTCATATAAAAGAAGTTGCTTCTACGATATTTATATGTTCCTCTACTTTACCAGAATTAAATTTTGAGGCATACTGATCTTCTGGCGAAAAAGTGAAATTATGCCTCCTCCATTAGTTCGCAACCTAGGAATAGACGAGACAAAAAGAATAATTGCGGGCACTTCTGATGAAATGGAAGATAGTTTGATTTCCTTGTCATCTGAGGCTTCCTTGTGAGTTGTTTATCCAGAAAAATGAGATTGCTTCATTAAACCAAAAAGGACTAAAATCCATAATATTTTCTGAAATGGATGAGGGAAGATAAGATGAAACTCGTCGAGAAATCAGCTGCCTGTGGTGAATTCTGGTTTGTCTCTCTAGTAAACATGTTAAGATCTACTATTTGTTTTTGATTCTGCTAATTAAGGTGAAATATTATTAAAAGTACCTATTCTTTTTCAAATTTCAATATTATTGACGGTTAATAAAGGGCACAACATATAACACTATTGACAAATCTCTAATGAACTTTTTTCTTTGTATATAAAAAGGCAACTTTTAACGACTGTTCCAAAACGAAATTCCAACTCTCGTTTTTTGGGTCTCCCCTACTGTGGCAGGTGGAGGCACCCACCTCTCTATAAATACCTTTTTCCTTTCAATGATATTCACATATCACCTAAATAATGTTCTAAATAACTAAAAGAACGACATAAAATTTTACTGAATTTGTAAACAGTAGTTTAAAAGATACATGTAAAAAATTTTTCCTTCCTTTTTGGTACCTTGTAGTTTGAAAGGTAGAAATAACAAGAAAAGAAATGGTTTTTCGTGTTATTTTTGTACGTAGAATATCACGATATAGTTTGAGGCATTTAATTTAGGAATACTCTGTAATAAAAAACATATTTTCATATTTTTATTACATATGAAAGTACAAAGACATTATTTTTATTGAAAAGAAAAACTATTTTGAAGCATGTTACAAAAAATAATTCATTATTACATTACATGTTGATGAAACAATTTTTGTCGATTCATTAACATTTTATTTATTTCTTAAATTCATTTACATGCATGCATGCAAAATGTATCTGATATAACCAGTATGTTTATATAAATAAAGTATTTCTATTGTTTTCAAGTATTATTTCCTCCCAGCCCAACTAGAATTAAAACTGCAATTTCCATGAAAAATATTAAAATCATGTGGCAACATTCACTTCCTAATTCATAAAATTGATATTGGCGACTTTCACTATATGAGGCATTTTCGAACATAACCTCAATTTTTTGCGCTTCGAGTTGTAAAACGGTTGGACAAATTCTACCAAAAGATTCAACACTCGAATCTTTATTTCACTGTTCGATGAATAGTTAATACCAGAAAGCAAATGTGTCTTATCTGGACACGGAGATTTTAGATCACAAACACCGAACTGATCTTTGTCTTACTTACCAATTACAGGCGATTCGATTCACCTTGTACTAAAATGCATCAGTATGCATTTTTTGACATCTGCGGGGGTTTAGTTGTTACAAGTTGAATTTAATACAAAATGAATAATGCTTATATATTGATATTTCAAAATCCCGAGGCCATCAAAAATTGATATATGCAATTTGTGCACTAAAGTTAAAAAACGAGTTGAGCTCCCACGAATTTCTTTATTTTTCAAGATAAAAAATTGACAAAAAAGGCATTTGTTTCAGGTGCAAAATGTTTTAAAATATCTTTTGGTTAATACCTAGCTATTTGTAAGGCATTATAAAATTTAATAATATGATTTTCATGGCCACTTATTTGAATTTGATATTGAAAAAATCATTTTAATATAATTCAAGTCTCTATCTGACAAAATTATAAATTATACTGGGTGTTATTTGAAATAAAAAAAGTTACTAGTACTTCACATTATACCGGAAATGTATTTTTTACTTCTGGTTAGGTCAAAAAATGTATTTTTATCCTGTACCCTAATTTTTATCTTCAAAAATAAAAAAAAGTGGAGGGATACTTGGTCTCGTGGGCACCTGGTATAGTAGCAAAAAAGACGTAAATTGCGATTTTTTTTAAATATTTGAATATTTTGACGAGCAAAAATTTTTTTTACAATTTTCAAATAATTTATCATATATTGGAGCTTATGAGAGAACTTGAAACCATATCTAGGTTTAAAATGCTTCAAAATCAAATCAATTTAGAGAAATTTTGTGTTTTCTTCGTAATTTTATACTCTTAAAGAAAATTTTGCTTTTTACTATCTAAACAAAATGATGTAATTTAATGATGATTTAATAATAAATAAGTTGTAATAACTAAATGCTATGCGATGCAAATTTCCTGTGATACATTTTCAGCCTCGTATTTGGCGTCCCACATTGCAGCGATCTTATGGGGCAAATGGACAAAAATCAGAACTCCAAAAAAATCAGTAGTATCATATGATTTACTTACCATAAAATTGTCCGACATTAGTCTACATTTACATCCACAAATATTTATTTTACAATGTAAGGTTAGTAAAAAAATAGTGCTTATAAACGTGCATGTATATAATACCATAAAATATTATAAATTATACTTTATATTAGAAATGTTGACAGAGAAAGAGATGTAAAAGTATACTTAGGATCCAGAAATATTTACATAATATAAACAAAACAATGTCCCATGTCCATTCTGCCCCTGAATTACTTTTACTATCATCGCTAACTTCAAGAGGAGTTGTGATATTATATGCTGTCAAAGGCTCTACTTCGTCAGTTAACACGAAATACTCTTTAATGCTACTGTCATCAGCCATATTTTTTCCTTTTTTGGAGATTATTTTTCTGTGGCAAGCTAGTAAAGGATCTGTGTTATGATCAAACGATTCATCAAATCAATGTTTGATTCCGTTCGCGACTTTTTTCGAGTGTGTGCCAATCTTTCTTTTCTAATTCCTTTATGTCGAGCCTCTATGCACTCTTCTGACATTTTACCAATTGATTGAATTGAGAGATGACTTCATAACCGTGAACCAGTATTTTATGGATAGTCCTAGGCATATTATACCACGAGTACTCTTGCAGATACAATTCGCTAATGTTCATGGCAAGATTGTTAAATTTATTTACATTAATTTTTTCCTTACAGTTAAAAATTCTCAAAATTAAGTAAAATTTATAAAGTAGTGTCTCGTTAAGGCCGGTAATTTTGGCACTTATTTTATATTGCTCGAAAAATTGTCTAGCTGTATTTCCGTCATTGGAACTACCATAACATTGTTTTGGTTTGTATATATTGAGCCCTAACTGTTTTATAAACTCACTTTGAATTCGTTTTTTGGTTTGTTCTTTCAAATCCTTAAATTCCCTTGAAGCTGCCACTTTTTAAAAAGAGGTGATATGATATTTTTAAACAACATTCCAAGAAGCGAATCCAACAATGCAAAGTTGACAATCCATATTTATATTTTTCAGAATCCGCTACAAACTGAGTCAAGTCTGTTTTATTTATCTGAGTCGGTTTTGCTCCGCATAGATAACAAGTAGCAGTAGACTTTGTTTGGGTCACAATATTGCATACACTTCCGTCAATTATTGTAAAGTGAAATTCAAAATCTACGTTAAATTCTCTTTGGCCAATTCTCATGCTAATGTTTTTAATATCTTTAAAACAATTTTCAAATTTATTGTATTCTTGTTTAATTATTTCCTCGTTTTCCTTAAAAAACATAAATTTAAGTGGTCGACAATATAGCGACGATAACGAACGGGGATTTTTCCAAACCACCGTTTTAGAGGATTTGTCCATGAGCATAATAGGGACAAAACCTATAAAAAAACATAAATTCATCAGTTTCAGATTCTATTGAAAATTTTTGCTTGTATATGTATACTGTGACTGGAACTTCCATCCATGCCCCATTTAGAGACAAGAGTTAAATTTAATGAAGTAATGCTATGTATATCTACAACAATAATAAGATTGCAAATACCATTAAGAGTTTTATATAACATATTTTGAATATTAACTTCAACAACTGTCTCAGAAGCGGATGATATCTCAATATAAGAGTGTTGATTGAACAGATTAAGTCTATATAAACTAGGAAAAGTACCTCTATGTACGATATTTACCACAGTCCTTAATAAATTGTACTTGCGTTTAAATAAGTCTAGATCTAAGTAAAGAGCAAGTGCTTGATGCAAACTCAATTCTTTCTTTACTTCTAAAAATCCTGTTGAAGTTGATGGACCAGCGATACTAGAAGCGAACTGTAATTCCGCACTACCGAAGCTTTTTACCAATGTTTCCATTTTACGTTTTTTTTGTTTTGACGGAACACTCTTCGAGCTGCTTTTGTGGACGGCCCCGGCCACTAATTGAGGTAGTCGAACTGATATTGGTAGATTTTATTAAACTTTCAGGGATTGAAATTTTCGAGGCGAGAAAACCACTTTCTTTTTTTAATAAATAGAATCTTGAACATGAGCACTTTGTTCACCTTGATTTTAAGTTAGCACATATTAATTTTGCAATATTCAGTAGTTCTGGAGCGTCAGGGTTTGTAATGTTATACGAGTTCGTAATACATTGCTTTATTGCAGTAAATTTGTCTTTATCTACTGTTGGCACCCAAACTTCAAAACATTCACCATACATGAGAGGGTGACCTATAAAGGAAAAAAGGGTTTTTATACAAATTTGCAAATATTTGCACAAAATCATATTATAGCTTTAATCTATACTAAATTGACTACAAAATAGCAGAAATTGCATATATACTTTTATATACTTTTTTTTAGCTTACAGAAGTTGTTAAAAAATCAATAAGAATCAAATTTTACACTCATTTATAAAATTCAAATTAACAGGTTGAAGAGTGCCAAATATCGAGGTCATTATGTATTATTTAAATAGTTAACATACCTGGATTTATATTCTCCATGACCAAAATAGCACAAATTAAATACTCTTCAGCACACAACTATTCACAAGTGAGGCAAAACTTCAAGTGACCAAGTAGGTAATACACTATGTTGAAATTACCTTCGATTCTGTCCAATAACCCCCCCCCCCCCCGATACCGGGAAATTCCAAGAAACGTTTCTTGGAATAGCTTGTTTGGTTACTTACCTACTTATAGGGTAGGTAATTAAATCCAAAATAAAGGGTCGGTTTTTAGATTTTTCTCCACAGGTCGCTGCACGGTGCGCGTCCTGACACCAAAAACAGATGTATATCATTTTAGCACTATATACCGTACTGGGTGTGATAGGCGGTATAAAAATACATAAGTAATATATTTATACAAAGTGAATACATTTAGGTGAACCTAAGATGAAATTAGGTATTTGTTGCTAATTTTACTATGGATTCAGTTACGTGGAAAACAATTTTGTTAAACATATTATATATCTACTAATCGACATAACACAATAAAATTAGTATTCAAATTAAACTAAATTGTCATAAAATTAAAAAATATTTTACGGAATTTTTTTTATTTGTAGCGTCTTTTTTATAAAATGCACAGTAAGTGAGAAAAAGGGCTTGTAAAATGAATCATACATACATTGAACTTTTTGTTACGGTACGGTTTCGAGTGCCATTTCCTCTTTTAAAGTGTAGAAACACTACTTTATTATATCAGCGGTGTGATAGAAGGCAGGACAACTCGTAAAGAAACGGTATATCCATGGGTCTGTGTATATGGTTGTCGGTTGAATAGCAATGGACAACTTCACTTTGCCTGCCGAAGATGATTATCGGTGTACAAACAGTTTTACTACTTATACCTTTGCTTTAAGTAAAAGGCAGAACCACAACTTCACTTACTCTATTTTTTTAAGACTGCTTCACAGAAGAATAGAAAAATGAAATAAATACACAACAGTTATGTTATAATGCAACGTACATAATAGATATTACAAGTAAGTCACCAAGGAACTAAGCAAGAGATTTTACTATTGCAAGAATGGAGAACAGTTATATCAAGTATAGCTAAGTTACGGAAGCTACTACTACGATATTATTGTCAGCAAGCAACATTCAAATGTTTACTACAAGCATCTACAAAAACAAGCAAGCGGTGGTTCAAAATAAAGTAAATCTATGGCAACTACTACTACTGGTAGTTACAGCAAGCGGTTAATGACTCTTTAGTCACTAATGCTTAAGGAGGTATTACGGCAGGCGGTCGGTTCAGCAGGTATATTCAGTGGTAAGTGGTTACGGAGTACAAGCATGACACAAGTGCAGGATATCAGTCCAGGGATAGACGGTATACAGATTCTTCGATCATAGGAAAATGAGCTCAATTTGCACTTACTTAATTCCAATATCATAAATATTCAGTGTTGACATATTTATTTATTCACGCTGTAACAGAGTTGCAATGATCCCAAATATTGAAGAATCTAATCTTTAATTGATAAAATAAAATTAAAGTTATTTTTTAAAACATGTCAAATAAAGAATTAATTATTGTTAGTTGATTTGCGGTTTTAGTCAATAAGAGTTGGGTTTTAAAAAATGAAACATGTTTGCATGACAATTGAAATAATCTGGCAACACTGCTTGCACGATGTAATAAGAAGCCAAATACGAAGCATCTATGAATTGGACAGTTGTCTGTTTTAATTTTTAATTTAGTAACACAGAGAATTTGCTTCTAGTTTCATACGGACGGGATTGCAGCGAGTCGTTGGTCAGTGAGTAATTGTAATTACTTAATGCTGGCGCATTCATTTAGTATACTATCCGTTGTCAATTGTAAATTCGCCTGGTAATTCCTATGATCGAAGAAGTTTTGCGCTGTCTGTATATGACTGTCTACTCGTGAGTGTTCTATATCTTTAGATTAGCTTCTAATGTCCCTTATTAGGGTTTCTTGACTATGTGTGGCGGACGTAACGGTTTATACATTACAGCTCGGTGCACCTCGTAAGATTCCTTCTAGAGATCGAGATAATTATATTTCATCGGTACCAATCAACTACTAGGCTGAGGTGGGACTCTTTTCAGAGATCGAGGCTTAAAGGTCCTAATTTTACGTCAATGATAAATAAAAAATGACAACCGAATATTCCTGGTGCTCATCTAACTAGGAGTTCAGTTTGACTAACTCGGATTTTAATTGTAAATTTTCACTTAAACGTACTAAACCAGAGATATGTGTGAGTGACTGGAGATATTCGAGGTTAACTTTCATTGTATGATAGATTAGAGTAACAGGTTATCAAATTAACTTCAAGCTTATTCTATGTGCAAGTTAGTTTTAGTGAACGCGGGTATCGGACGGACGGCACCTAGTGAGACTCCTTCCAGAGATCGAGGTATTAACATTTCATCGATACTAATACAGCTACGACTGAGATGGGACTCTTTCCAGATATCGTGGCTTAAAAGTCCTATCTTTACGTCAATAATAAATAAAAATGACAACTGAATATTCCCGGTGCTTGTTGTTAATCAGATAACCCGCTTTTATTAATGAAACCCTAAATTTTCCGAATATCTCTACCTAATTGAGATACCAGTAAACCATTTTTCCAGAAAGGGGAAACGTTTTTCTCATTAAAATTTTCCCGAATATCTCTGACCTAATCGAGGGGGTTAAAAGTAATCACTTCGTAGATAATCGGGGGGGGGGGGGAAGGGGGGGGGGGGGGGGGGGGGGGGGGGGGGGGGGGGGGGGGGGGGGGGGGGGGGGGGGGGGGCCGGGGGGGGGGGGGGGGGGGGGGGGGGGGGGGGGGGGGGGGGGGGGGGGGGGGGGGGGGGGGGGGGGGGGGGGGGGGGGGGGGGGGGGGGGGGGGGGGGGGGGGGGGGGGGGGGGGGGGGGGGGGGGGGGGGGGGGGGGGGGGGGGGGGGGGGGGGGGGGGGGGGGGGGGGGGGGGGGGGGGGGGGGGGGGGGGGGGGGGGGGGGGGGGGGGGGGGGGGGGGGGGGGGGGCCCCCCCGGGGGGGGGGGGGGGGGGGGGGGGGGGGGGGGGGGGGGCGGGCGGGGGGGGGGGGGGGGGGGGGGGGGGGGGGGGGGGGGGGCCGGGGGGGGGGGGGGGGGGGGGGGGGGGGGGGGGGGGGGGGGGGGGGGGGGGGGGGGGGGGGGGCCGGGGGGGGGGGGGGGGGGGAAAGGGGGGGGGGGGGGGGCGGGGCGGGGTGGGGTTTTGGGGGGGGGGGGGGGGGGGGGGGAAGGGGGGGGTGGGGGGGGAACTAACAGTAAAACGGTGAAAGTAATTCTTACCACGAACTGGTTGCAGCGGAGCACACTGGATACCTGGAGCTGTGTATTCTTAAGTGGAACACCAGCTTGAGTACAGTCCGTTTTGATAGGCGCGTTTGGATTTATGCCCAAATTATGACAAAAACAGTGACATGACCTGCACGACCAATGAAGCTGTCAGCTGCTGCCCGTGGCAAACGTATTTAAGTTAGCCTGGCACATCGCGTTTAAACAAATTCCTTGCGTTATTTAATATAAACAAATTTTTATAAAATATTCTGACGCTGGGAATTGCCAATTTTAAAACTATGTTTCCGAGAAGAAATAATTCAAAATGGCTAATATTTAAAATAAATCAACTAATAACTTATCCGGTAAATTATTAAAACAAATAGAAACATATTTCTTTACCATTAATAAATGCTTTCAACATGGTTTGAAATAAAACTAAATTAATTTAAACCACTTTCCTCTTACTTGGCTTCAACGAGCGGCTGTTAAAGAAACACAATAATTGATTTACCATTAATAATAATAATAATAATAATCATATTTATTCACCAAATCAATACATTTTTATATTTACAGAATAATTTACCTAAGTAAAATTAGAGTAAGTAAACAAATAGGGAAACCCACAGAAGGTCATTCTTGGAGGCGGGTACATACAATTGAGTACTAAACTGCTTCTTAGAATATTAGGAAAAAAAATACTTATTACTAGATGTAATTAGAGATTATACTTAACAGATGGTGTATTCTATGACAAAATTTAAATTTAAATTTGAAAAGGAAGAACAATACATGTGATATTTCTAAAATACATTTATTATTAATTCATTTAAACATAAGTGCTTAATATTTAGTTTCTGTAACAATAAATATTTTTAAGGTCTACATATTGATGTATTTGTTGTCTTGGTATGTTATTGATCCATTTTTTTATTTTACCTTTGAACAGATTATCAGAGTTTAGCTGTTTATTTTTAGTTGGAACTAAATTATATAATTTAGGACCGAGATAAAGATAACTTCGTTGTAAGATGTTTTTTTCTGGTTTTGGAACTACGGTTGAATTTACTTTATGTCTAGTGTTATAATTATGTTCAATCTGAAGCAGTTCATGTTTGTTCTTGTGTTGTCTTATTACCGTTTAAATAAAAAATAATGGTCGGATATCAAATAATTTTGTATCATCCTAGTCATTACTAGGATAAGTATAGGGTTTTTTATAAATAAAATTAGGACCAATTTTTTAATTATTTCTAGTTTATTTATATGGTTATTCATTGCTTCTCCCCATGCGACTATTCTGTATGTAAGATGACTTTCTACTAGTGCATAATACAATATGCGCATTTGTTCATTCATCATTAGGATAATAAAATAAACTAAGATTACCCTGAAAAGAAACCGGATTGAAACAATTATGTCTGAGAAATAATTGTTATTCCTTGTAAAATAAATTTAACTTTTGTTCAAAACGGTTTTAAAAGAAATATTAATACTAGTAATAGTAAGGGTGTATCAAAGTGAAAGAAGAACCTAATTCAGTCTTATTACAACAGAAAAGTATTACCGGAAAAATCACTTCATTGCAGTATGATTCATTTTACAAGGCCTTTTTCTCACACTATGCAATTTATAGAAAACGCTCCAAATAAAAAAAAACTTCCTCATTTCATTAGCTACACCTTACTCGCTTACAGTGTGCAGTTATTTTGAAAATTAAAAAAATTACCTTGATCCACACTTTTTCAATTCCACTACTGAAAAATCCGTGTGATCTCGGCAGATATTTTTTTACACTAGATATTTTAACTTTAGTAAAATTTTATTATGGCAATCGATTCACCTTGTGTCAGAATATACGTGTCAACATTTTTAAGCCAAGTCATTGTTAGAAACAAAGTTATGGAATGAGAAATGTAAAGTACTGTATTTCTGAGAAATCTCATAAAAAATGGGAAAGTGAGATTTTTTTTCGATTTTGCAATTCCGAATTGGATCGCGACCCTCATAATCGAATTCGGCAAGTAATTTTACATATGAATATGACTTCAGTTTTTGTATGTTCGCGAGTTGCATAGGCCACTTTTAGGGGGGGGGGGGGTGGGGGGGGGGGGGGGGGGGTGGGGGGGGGGGGGGGGGGGGGTGGGGCGGGGGGGCGCGCGGCGGGGGGGGGGGGGGGCGGGGGGGGGGGGGGGGGGGGGGGGGGGGGGGAAGGGGGGGGGGGGGGGGGGGGGGGGGGGGAAGGAAGAAGGAAAAAAAAAAAAAAAAAAAAAAAAGAAAGAAGGAAAGAAAAAGGAAAGAAGGAAAAAAAAAAAGAAGAAGGGGGAAGGAGGGGGGAAAGGAGTAAAAAAACCCCGGAAAGGGGGCCAGAGAGGGGGGGGGGGGGAGGAACGCCCCCCAAAAATTAAAAAAAAAAAAAAAAAAAAATTTGGCGGGAAAAAGGGAAAAAAAAAAAAGAAAGGAAACCCCCGCCCCCCCCCCCCCCCCCCCCCACCCACAACACAAAGGGGGGGGGGGAAGAGAAACGGGGGGGGGGAAAAAAAAAAAGGAAAAACCCCCCCGGCCCTTCCCCCCCCCAAACCTTGCGGGGGGGGGGGGGGCGGGGGGGGGGGTGGGGGGGGGAAATTTGCGCAAAAAAAAAGGGGGGGGGGAATTTTTTTTGCGTGGGGGGGGGGGGGGGGGGGGGGGGGGGGGGGAAAAAAAAAAAACCGTTTTTTTTCCTCCCCCACAAAAATTTGGTGTATAAAAAATAAATTGCGCGCAAAAGGGGGGGGGAAAAAAGGGGGGGGGGAAAAAAAAAAAAACGGGGGAAGGGGGGGGGGGGGGGGGGGGGGGGGGGAAAATTTTCCTTTTGAAAAACCCTTAATTTGACTGGTCTATTTTATTTTGCATATTTCGAGGGTCTCGTTCTCCGGCTATTATTCCTAATTAAACAAACATAGTTTACGATCTGGTTTTTTCTGATTTGTCCGATATTTTGTTTCAATTAAATATCGGTTTAATCCAGAAATATGATTGTTTATATCATTTCATCTGATTTTAATTTATCCGTGAGATCTTTTGTTATAAATTTCGATAGTAAACAGCGGCAAGGTTATACATGAAATAATTATCAGATTTGTCTTGGAATTTGTATTATCTAAATTTGTATTAAAACGGAGGCTAAGAGTCCGACTGGATATTTTTTCTTATGAATTTTTTCTCAAAATGCAATCAGTGTGACTAACTTTTGACATTTACATTACGCTTTTTACCATTCATTCTTTAATGGTTAATATTTTGTGGTTCTTTTGGACCGTTTTACTGTTTTTATTTGTATTTCCGTCATTTTCCGTTTGTGTCCGAATTTATTGCTGTATTATTTTGTTCAGAATGTCAGTTTTCCGAATAAGTCAGTGATATTAGGGAAACTTCACGATTCATTGATAAAAGTAGGTTTATCTATTTAACCGTTAGCATCGAGAATACGCGATTTTCATTATTTGTAGCTGACGTAAAGATACACCTCTAAGACCTCGTATGTGGATAGAGTTCCATTTCAGTCATATTTTAACTACTAGTTAGGTTCTAAGACCGCGTCTGTGGATGGACCTCACTAGGTAAACGCGAAGCGGCATACGTGAGGTTTTAAGGTCTCGTATGTGAATAGAATCTCACCAAGTGCCCTGGGGTGCAATGTATCAGCCATTCCGTCCGACACACGCAGTCAATAAACCCTAACAAAGGACATTAGCAGCTAATCTAAAAATATATCACACTCGCGATAAGGCAGTTACATATACCTCCTGTCCCTGGATGAACTTCCTGCACTTTTGTCTTGCTTGTACTCCATAATCGCTTACCAGTGGGTATATTGCTGCACCGATCGCTTGCCGTAATACCCTCTCATTAACCGCTTGCTTCAGATACCAGTTGTAGTAGTTGCCATATTCTTGCTTTATTTTGAATCATCGTTTGCTTGTTCTTATAAATGCTGGTGGTAGTCATAGCAGTTTCCATAACTGCTGTACTTGATATAACCAATTACCGTTCTGGTATTATCATAACCTCTTGCTTAGTTCCTTGGTTGCGGACTCGTAATATAGGTTAATATTTATGCTGCATTATAACATAACTGTTCTGTATATATATATATATAAATATTTTATTCTTCTGTGAAGCAGTCTTAAACAAAATAGAGTAAGTCAAAATACAAATTTGATAGGTTTCAATCTTTTCCATAACCTCTTAAACCAAAAAAATATCTGAGGATTAATTTGTGGAGAGACTTAACACCATTTAAGGAATATTGTACTTAGTGGTTCACCTTATCGTTAAGATTTTATATCCTACATTTTTTATATTAAAAATAATCATTTTCCATGCACCTCTTTAAAAGCAAGAATCTTCTTAACAGAACATTTTCAGGCCCATTTTCATGGCGACTCTTTTTATTTTGATTAGCTGATTCAGGTCTAACACATTGTCGGCGTATTATTTAATGACTTTTTACAGGTATTATAAAAGGAAAATTTGAAATATTTGTCCTACTTAATTATCGTTTTTACAGATGTAATCATTAGTCTAATACCAATTTTATAATTGTTCAAATAGAAATTGTAAATGAACATTTATTTTATGAGTAACCCTGAGATCACAATGTTTGTGCACGAAAACTTTCAACCTATTATACATTTTATTAGACAATTCTAGCACTTCGTGTTTAAATTATAACTAAATGGGTGTTAACTTATTTAAGGGAAGATTCCCTCAACTATATGCAGCCTTCTCTGGTAAGATATTTACAATTTTATTGATATAAAGTTAATATACCCAAATTCTGAAAATATTTAACATATATATTTTGAAAAAAAGCATTTAATAAAAGGCTTTTCTAAATCTTTTAAGGAAATAATATATTTTGTATCATAGTTAACCATATTTTTAAAACTGTATTAACATGTTATAAATTATTAAAGTATGTTTCGTACATTTATAAATAATCAAGAATCTTTCGTTTTACTTTAAGAAACAAAAATAACTTCAGAATCAATGTTTTTCAAACATGCACGGCACAAATTCAGAAGTATATTTCTAACAATAAAATAAGTCAAAAAGTTGTATGAAGATGAGTCCGATAACACTCAGTTCCGAGCGGGTGATGAAGGGCTATTAGAAAATGAACATTTGTCAATATTAATAAAAAAATATATTAATAAAAAACAAATTAAAATTAAAAATAGTGGGAATTGGGTAACAAATGGTATTATTCCTAACTCTAGAAATCACAGATACAAAATTCATCAACAAAAAATAATAAATAACTAATGAGTTGCTGGACCTGAACTATAACAATATACAAATATTAGTATGTCATTAATTATCAAAACCAAAATTAATTAGTACAAAGAAAAATCAATGAGAGCAAAAACTATTCAAAGATTCTCTGAGATTCTGTAAAATCAATACATGCATCTGCAAAAAAAATACGATTTTATAAATAGTGACAATGGGGATGGAGTTAAAGATAATCAATTTATAACAATGATTTTTAATAATATATATATATCAGACCAGGACCCATGGTGGCAAATAAAATTAAGACAAACCTTAATATTAATAAGCCTAGAAAACAAACTGTCATGAATTCTATCTTTTTAACTTTAGCCAGTATAACAGAAATAAAAGATATATCTTTAATAAAAAAAACGCAAAAAGGTATAGATAGTTTGAGAGCAAATACTATAAAAAATTTATCATCAGTAGAGTTGCCTAACAGCGGCCACTTTCAGTAGTGTCACATGTGCGTTCTCGATAATAACGCATTTATGTTGAAGCAGATGAGAACGAACAAAATCGAATCGAATCAGCATGTAGAATCGATTCAGCTATTCGAATCGATTCAAATAGACACATCGATTCGAAATATGAATTTAAATAATGTGTGAAAATGAAACCATTAAAAAAACATTACTTTATGTTGCAAAACTTTTCCAACTCACCGCTTACACAGAAAGATATTTATAAAATATGTGCTTTATGAAGATGTATAATTCCTACCTATTATTTTTTGTTCATTTTAAATAGAAGTAGCACTAGTGGAACACTATGTATTTGTATAAGTAGGTCCTTGGTTTTTACGAAAATTACTGTGTTAAGCTACCAAAAATTTAGTTAATGTTCTACATATTCTATTAAGTAGGTAGTGAGAGTTCCAGAACACAGCACCTTTTAAATACACCAACTAGCACAAAAATTGAGATAACAAGAACAATTGGTATTTACCTTTATAATTAAAATTTTTGTCAGTGTACACAAAATATGCAGAATCATTTATTTTGCATTCTTGCAGCATTTTTGTTCATTTTTTCTTTCCAATTTTTTTCTTTTCCTTATCATTTAAAAATCTGACGAATTTTAACATTTTTAATCAAAATGACAAATCATTCATTACATGCATTCTGCCGAATGTTTTGTGCTGGTTATTTTCGAAAATGCCCTTATCTTCGGAAGATTCCGCTAGAGTAGGGTAGTTTAATTGATTATGACTTTGGGATAAGCGAAGTCGGTAAATGATTGGGCTTTCCTCGAACGAGTGTCCACATGGCAGTTGTTCGCTTTTGAGAAACAGGAAAATACCACAGAAGGCCGGGATATGGAAGAAATCAAAGCACAACTCCTCGCAATGATTGATTCATCGTGAAATTTTTTTTAAATGCACAAAATGTCACATGGGTGGGATATTTCTGCGCTTAAGATTAACAGAGGCTGTCTCTGTGGCAGTCATTCGATCTTCGACGTTTCTCCAATTTGTTTTTTTAAATTATGTGCATATGTACATGCTGTAACAAATTTGCTTCTCACTACAGGAATCTTGGAAACGGTAAATGATACAGCAAAATAAATAAAATAGCGGAACTTACAAAGAATTCCAGAGCAAATATTTCAGTGGTCAGTACAGAAACAACTTTTCTATATGTATAAAGATTTGAACATTAATAGATATTTATCAAAGAAACTTTGGAAAAAATCATAAAAAATTGATTCTGTAAAAAACGTTATTATTATTTATTCATTTATCAGTTAAGAAGTTAGTGAGAAAATACGTTTGTAAACTAAATTTAAAATAAAATATCTGATATTGCCAGCTCATAACTTTCTTATACCAGTATCATCCTGATCTCAAAAATCATTCTATTTAATTCTTCACTTACCTCAATCTAATTTCAATAGCGTACCTTGAAATGTTTTATTAAAATTTTTAAATAATTAATTCGATACTGTCAATAATAATTCATGTCATATATTTTAATAATTTCTTCTTTTTGACATTGACATTTTTGTAAACAAATTAGAAATTTCAAATATCAAACTGCCAAATTTATACAATCCCATTTTATGAGGTCAAATGTGTACAAAATTTCAGTTTACATCAGCTTTATTTAAGTACTTGGAAAATATATTTTATTGGCTTGATATAGTAGACATGATTTATAATCTTTCATCAAAAATATATTTATGTATACTACACGGATGGCTATATTTTATATATTTTTCTATTAGGTTGTTATAAATTCCGCTCAAATTTTCGGTGTCCGTTTTTTTTATTGACAGGATTACTGTGTCTGTTGATAAGTATCATTTCGCTTATTAATCGTTTTTTGCAATTTTGTTCGTTATCCAAAATTTTAATATTATCGAATTGAAAATCTTGATTTAACTCAAAATGGTGTGTTGCAAGAGCAGTTTTCGTTTTTGTTAACATGTCTTGCATTATACGAGTATTTATGTTCATTAACCCTAGCTTTTAACAGTTGTTTTGTTTGTGCAATATATACCACCCCCACAACTGCAAGGAATTTTATAAGCCAAATTTGATTTATACTCAAAAAATAATTTGTCCTTCATTGTCGAGCATAAGTTTCCCACTTTTTCATTTGATAAAAACTATATTAGAATGTTAATTTGTCAACATTTGTTTGAAATATTTTTTATTATAATTATTAGCTAGTTCTTGATTTGTTGTGACAGTATTTCTGTTACTCATTGTGGTGTTATTAATAAGTAAGTTGGCTAATTTATTAGGATAATTGTTTTGTCGCAATTTTTTTTTAGCAATTTTCATATTTTGAGTGTGCAAAATCGAATTTTAAAATTAAGTGATACTAAATTCTACAATCAAAAAAAATTATGCTTATCAATAGACACAGTAATACTGTCAATAAAAAAACCGAAAATTTGAGCAGAATTTTTAACATTCTAATAGAAAAATATATAAAATTATAGCCATCTTTGTATACATAAATGAACACCAAATCGATTCTTAATTTTAAATTTAGTTTACAAAGTTATTTTTCCACTGACTTCTTAACTGATATATATGAATAAATAATAATAACGTTTTTTACACAACGAATTTTTATTATGCTTTTTCAAAGTTTTTTTGATAAATATTTATTAATGTTCAAATCTTTATACATATAGAAAATTATTTCTGTAATGACCACTGAAATATTTGCTCTGGAATTCTATTTTATTTTATTTTTTATTATTATTTTTTTTTTTGATAATATTTGATGTAGATTGTATTGACAAAAAAACCAAATAACTCATTTAGGTAAGCGTGGCGGATACTTTTTTTAAAATTTTTTAAATATTGTAGTTGTTATTATATATCTTTAATGTATTTACATTTATTGTTTTATTGATATATGAAAGTTCGATTAGGGAATTTATGAAATTTTAAATTTTTTTCAAAATGTTGCACTGTGCATTTTTTTCGTTTGAAAATTTGTATGTATAGTTTTATCTATTAGATTTGCTAAATTATATAGAAAATGTTTATTATTTGTTGTAGTCCTGAACAAGACAATAAATACTGTCGAAACGTCGACTTAAAGAGAAATTGAGGTATTCTTACATTTTAATCCAATTTAGCTCAGACAAAAAATATCAACATATTGAGTAGTGATGGATACGAAACTTTCATTAAATATCTCTTGCTGTCCTTGAGATTTTTGAAAAAGTGAAATTTTGATCGTTTTAATTAGTCCTGGCGTTATTTGAAGATCTGTTGAAAAATTAAAAGCACTTTTTCATTTACGTTTTTTATCCTTTGCCATTTAGCGTAAGAAGTTTTTTATAAGACGTTTCGTCTTTTCGCTACTATCATCAAGTACGTTATTTTAAATACGAACCTGTATTTTTAATTGCACTTTAATAGCATTTCAACATCATACTTCAATTTAATTTTTTACAGTTTCATTGTTAATAGTTATTAAAAATGAAAAATAATAAAGTAACGTTAATTTGAAAAAAAATGTTGTTTTTCCTTGATGATGGTTTACAGCTACGAAACGTATAGCATACATAAGTTTAATACATCAATAAAGTCTGAGGTTCAGATGCTACAAAAAAATGCAATAAAGAAAATACAGGTTCTTATTTAAAATAACGTACTTGAACGATGGTCGCAAAAAGACAAGAAGTCTTATAGAAATCCTTTTACGGTAAATTCTAAAGAATAAAAGACACCAATGTGAAAGTGTTTTTAGTTTTTCTATACCTCTTAAACCAGGAAAAAATATAAACAAAAATGCAAAATTTTACTGTTTTCAAAAATCTCAAGAACACGAAATATTTTCGATTTGTCCACGGCATACTCCTGATCGCCAAATTCTGCAACTTTGCCCCAATTTAGCTGATGCTGTATCTCTTACCGTTTCCGAGATTCTTGTAATAAGAAGCGAATTTGTTACAGCTTGTATACATTATACGATATGATGTGTATTCTAAAATACTGGAAAATAAAGACCCTCTGGATTTCGGCCTCCGACGACTCACGGGAGTCGCACTGGAACATTAACTACAGCCAATCCCCACATCCCGCAGACTGTAGATACCAGAATCGTGTGCCATAAGCAGACGGAGATAACCCAGAATGACCGCCTTCTGCATTTGGCCTGCCAGCCACTCAGCTGATTTTTGGCAAGCCGCGGCCGATATGATCTTCAGCTCCGAGAGCAGCGTAGGCTTTATCCCTCCTAGTACACCGATTATTAGGACGACTATTTTTACCGAGTAGCCTGGGTATAGCACTTGGAGTTCGTACCGAAGATGGCGATATTTTGTCTGTTTCTCCTCCTTTTTCAAGATGATGTTTTCTCCGCAGGTGCCGAGAACTCGATGACATACATCACCTTGAGTTGATGGTAGATGAGGACTATGTCAGGCTTGTTGGCTTAGATTGCGTGACCGTCGTGTCGGGGACGAGTAGTTCCAGTAAATCCGGCATTTCTCGTTCTCGACAACGGACTCAATATCTCCGGGGACGTAAGGCAGCACTGGTGTCTGGTCTACCCCGTACGAGTGCCTTAGTTGGTAGTATAGCACTCGTAACGCCGCGTTATGTCAGTGGATGTAGGCTAAAATCGCTTATAGGGGGGCATGCAGAAAGTAAGTGCAAAGAGCGATTCCGGCACCTGATGGTAAGTCTGCAGTTGAAATCAGGAACCTCTACACGCCACACGCGGATACTATAGACCAAGGTGTTCATAACACCATCTTGGCAGGCCATAATGAATCCCTCGGTCTCTGACTTAAGGCCGGCTGACCTTAAAAAGGCGAATGTTAGCCTGGTCGATAAACCCAGCGTTTCTATGCTCTTATAGAAGACACCATGCTGGGGTTTATCGACATGCTGCCGAAACAGGTTTTCCTGTTCGGCAGCTCTAATTCGGGGTTTTAGACGATTTGGTTGAAGTTCGGTGACTGACACTACATCAGCAACTCGTCGGTCTCTTCACCTGATGTCAAATGGGAGACCGAGTTCATATGCGGTTTTTTTGCTGCGTTGAACAATCCTTCTCCCGCTCCTACAGTTTCGTGATGTTTCACAAACCGTAAGAGGGGATCTGAGCTCTTGAGGATGTTACATGCCATACTCAATACTACTCTGCCATGCATACATTCCAGGCTTTAGAGTCCTTGTCCCCCCGTTGATGTGGGAGGTACATGCGAGGAACGAACGATCTAGGATGAATACTTCTGTGATTATTCATCATCTTGCGGGTATCTCTGTCCAATTGGCGCAGCTCGTCTACCGTTCACTTTACTACTCCGTAAGAGTAGAGCAGAATCGGACCGGCAAGCATGTTAGTTGCAGACACCTTGTTCTTCGCCGAAAGGCCAGAACACCAATTCTTTCGGAAGCATTGTCTGTACTTACCGCGGAGAGAATCCTTTATTTGTGTTACATCCTGGATGTGCCTTTGTTGTACACCCAGATATGTATAGATCTCTCCGGCATCCAGATGTTGTAGGATGCTTCCCTCTGCAAGCTGCGCATCTTCAGAGAATTCTGCGCATCGTTCTCTCTTGAGGTGTACGACTGCACATTTGTCCAACCCGAACTCCATATCAATGGCTCGCGTATATTCTTCGACAACCCTAAGCGCGTTTTGTAGTTCGCGCTCTCCGAAGGCATAAAGTTTAAGGTCATCCATATAAAATAGATGGGTGACCTTATGCCTCTGGTCGCTGAGTGGTTATAATTATTATTATTAGTATTATTATTTTTTTCGGCTTCCCGATGCCGGTCAGTCCTCCCGTGGCCTCCGATGACTCACGGGAGTCGCGCCGGCGCATCAACTACAGCCACTCCCCACAACCCGCAGTGTTAATGATTGTAGATACCAGAATCATGTGCCCTAAGCAGACGGAGAGAACCCAGAATGACCGTCTTCTACATTTGGCCTGCCAGCCACTCGGCTGATTTTTGGCAGGCCGGTATGATCTTCAGTTCCGAGAGTAGCGTAGGCTTTATCCCTCCGAGTACACCGATTATAAGGACGACCATTTTTACCGAGTAGTCTGGGTACAGCACTTGGAGCTCGTACCGGAGATCGCGATATTTGGTCCGTTTCTCCTCCTCCTTCAAGGTGATGTTTTTCTCTGCAGGTGCCGAGAACTCGATGACATACATCACCTTGAGTTGATGGTCGAGGAGGACTATGTCAGGCTTGTTGGTTTGGATTAGCCTGACAGTCGTGAACGAGTAGTTCCAGTAAATCCGGCATTTCTCGTTCTCGACAACGGACTCAATATCTCCGGGGACGATATTATTATTATTATTATTATTATTATATTATTATTCTAAAGATAAAAAATATGAAGAACATCTGAAGTGTACCACTTGGCTCAGAAGTGTACCACCTTGTCGTCATTGATTTTGAATAAGAAACAGGAAAATTAAAAGATATTTTAGAAGTCTAGGAAGTTAAATAGACTAAATACGAACGCGAAAGTATATATTTTGTAAAATTATATCAGTTTCAACGCCTGGTATCAAAAATGATTAATTTTTGTCAAATACATTGTAATACATTTTTCATGAAATACTTTTAATATTAGTTACTTTTTACAGCTGCATTATTTGGAATACCCGATGGAATGTTTATTGGCTGGACAGCTCCCATGATACCTTACCTAATAAGTGAAGAAAGTCATATTAAAACAACCAAACACGAAGCAGAATGTCTAGAGTCTGCATTTCTAATAGGAGTATTTTGTGGTCTTCCACTAACAATAATATTCACTGAGAAAATAGGAAGGAGACGATCTTTACTGTTCGCCATGTTTCTTATGTCAGTAGCCTGGTTACCGATGGTATTTGCACATAAAATAATACACATATATGTGTGTCGATTTTTAGGTGGTGTCGCAGGGAACATGGCATTTGTGACGGCTCCAATGTACGTAGCTGAAATTGCAGACCAGAAAATTCGAGGGCTTTTATCAAGCTTTATATATTTATCTATACTCACAGGGTGTCTAGTAATGTATTGCGTGGGTCCATATCTACCATTTTATGCTTCACCACTAATTGGAGGATTTATTTCTCTCATTGAATTGGCGATGTTTTACTCTATGCCTGAATCACCTTATTATTTGTTGTACAAGGATAAGAATATAGAAGCTAAGAAATCACTAGAATACTTTAGACCCAATGAAGATGTATGGAACGAAATTCAAGAAATGTCAGATGCAATAAAGAGACAAAAAACTGAAAGAGGTAGAATTAAAGACTTTGTTTTAGTGAAGAGTCATCGTAAAGCACTATTGATAATTTTAATTATGCATGCAGGACAACATTTAAGTGGCATACATGTAATCCTAATGAATTTGCATTTAATTATGAGAGAAGCTGGGGCGATATATTTGAAGGAATCAACTACTGGCATTATCTTTTCAGTAATAATGCTTATTGCATCGACTGCAGCCTCATTCCAAGTGGACAAATATGGACGGAAAGTGCTACTCGTAACATCTTCTATTCTATCAGGCTTTTGCCTATTTACAATAGCCGTTTATTTTAATGTGAAATACGCAGGTTATGACACTCTTAGTTTTAGTTGGATACCAATAGTTGCAGTAATGTCATATGCAGCTAGTTTTAAAATTGGTTTGGGTCTTGTTCCGGTTACAATTACAGCTGAGCTATTTTCAGCAAAAATGAAATCGAAGGGTATGACTGCAGCAGAAGCAATGTTTGCAATTTTTAGTTTAATAACCGTACAGTTGTATCTGTGGCTGGCAAATTCGTTTGGAATTCATGTGCCTTTTTACATATTTTCATCATGCACCTTTCTTTTAACCTTCTTTATAATATACTACATTCCAGAAACCAAAGGAAAAACTTTGGAGGAAATACAGCTCATATTAATGGGACATAAATCTAATCATGCTAGTAAGGATGAGTTGAAAACAGATCCAGTAGAAACATCTTTGATAATCCAGAATGTTGAATAATTAAATAAAATAGGTGCTTAAATCTCAATATATTAAAAACCACCAATATGTTAGGAATTACAAAATTAGATAAATGTACCATCGTTCGAATTCTTTTGGATAGGCACAAAGTATATTTTATAATAAAACTGTGATTTATTTTTAATGAATGAAATAAATGCCAAGTATGTTACCCACACGGCACAAGCGGGATGACAAATAATTGAAGTACTAGGATATCCAAGGGTGCAAGTCTGCAAAAAATGAATTTACCTTTTAGGATGTCCTATTTTAGAACGTCCGCATGGCAACGAATTTTGGCATATCCTTGAACATACCTTTATTGATGCCAGTAGAGCTCCCTAAAACTTTATTACTGCAATAAACATACGATAACATTAGAATTAAAAAGAGATTCTTAATGAATAGCCACCATTCATATCACTTGAATTTATCGCTAGAACTGAATCTCTCCAGACTCCTACTGTCCATCTTGCAGAGCTAACCTCATTTTTATCATAAACTGCTGCAAGAAAGTTATATTACAGGAAAACGGATTTTCGTTTGGGAGTTATGATATATTTTATCAATATATAAATTTCCATTAATTTTTTGTTAAGTCGAGTACAGATAATTTTATTTTTCAATTTTATTCATCAAATAATAACCAAAATAAAAAGAAATGGAAATTTGAAGCTGCAAATAGGTTCTCCAATTTCAATAAGATGCATATTCTCCATTTGAATCAATAATAGCTTGACATCATACTCATATTGTCAATGAGATTATTGATGTAATTTTGTGAGATATTGGCTAAGTTCCTGGAAGGATCGCTCTCCAATATCTTACTGTTTGTGGATGAGGTTGATAGTTACGTTGTGTTCGTTTGAACATATCCTAGATGTCTTCAATGGGATTGAGGTGTAGTAACCTCAATAGGAGTGAAAGACTCGAAATTACAATACTTTGCAGTGCATTGCTAAGAATTCTTGCACGACGATGACGGGCATTATCATCCAAGAAGAGAAATTCTCAACGGATGGCATCATTATATTGATGAATAATACTATTTACAATATTTTCAACATCACGTGAGCTATCATTGTTCTCTCAACGATAAACAAATCAGATCGTCCATTGAAGCATATGCCATAATGAACCACCGCCATAAGGGTATATTTGCTGAATTTGAAGACGATTTCTGGCTACTTCTGTCCTAGTCCCATACCATAACTATGCGATTATCTGAAAATATACGCGCTCGGGTTTTATCGATAATTGAGACAGGTGTCATTTATTTCGCCAATATAGGCTATGCACGGCCCCATTTAGCCTCGTTCGTATGTTATATACGGTCAAACGAACTCTTCTCAGACGTTTTCTAATAACTTTACCCAGATCCCTTAAACGTTTTCAAATCGTTTCTATCGATACACGTACCCCAGTGGCATATGGCGATCTAGAATTACATTGGTTTTTCTTGGACGACCACGTCTAACCCTCTAAGATGTTGACACAGTGTTTTGGTAACATAAAACCAGTCGAGAAATGATACTTTGATTACACATTGAATTCCGCAGCGACCTCGACTTGATTTTGACAAACACGAATCAATTCAACGGCCATATTTCTTTCTTTGTGAGTTATCTTTCTCCGTAGCATATTGTAATTACTAACAAACGTCATTTCGAGTTCACAATAAGAAATATACTAATGGTCTGCCAATGATATCCTGACGACTAGATTCAAACAACGTCAATATTCGAATTTATGAAAAACTATCTTTTTAATTCAAGTATTTTATGTGTACTCAGTGAAGCAAAAATATTTCGAAACACATAATATGTCATTATGTGTTAAAATATGTAAGATATTTAACTTTCTTGAAACAGCTTAGTTTGATCTGTGATCTTATTATAATCATTTGTTCAAAAAGCTTCGTTGACTGCGATTAATTTTAAACAAATTGTTTCTGTTTGAGTGGCATATAGACCTTAATTTAGTATTAAATTTATGTAAGTAAAATTTTTCTTAATTTTAGCTTAAAACAGTTATAATAATTACTATGAGACAGACAATTTAATACATGCATATCAAATTTGTTAAACGTTTTAGAATTATTGTTAGATGTAAAATGTAAACATCAATTTGACTATAAAGTTTGATGTTAATTAGAAAATATAAATTGGAAGTATAGACATAGAAAATTAAGTAGAAAATCATTAATAGGATACTGTAGAAGAGCGAAGGAACGAGTGACTCATAAAGGGAATTAGTAGTTTTAAGATTTGTCATTTTATGTTTAAAAAGAAACAATATAATTTTTATCTATAATCTACCTAGTTGAATTATTTCCGAAAATGTTCTCGAACTTGCGAATGTTTTTGTTTTGAAGAATATCTTAAATCGAAGATAACGGAAATTAAGGTTAATATTTCAAGCACTATGGAAGATTTGGTAAGAAATTTTATACCAAAATGTGATAAGACAGAATGCGCGTCCGATTTATAACTAAAAATTCTAACTGATTTTTAAGAGTGAAAGAAATCACCACATTCGTATTGAATGGTGGAATGCTTCACGCTAAAACCGTTTTTAACTATATTATTATACCAAAATCGTTGCGGACTTTTTCTCAGTACGTATTTGATAATATTTGGTAATTCACAATTGGCAATAATTAAAAATAATAATAATAATCCACCGCATAATAAAATAATGGATAACAGTTTGATATTTCTGGAAAAACATAAATCTGTGTTGTATATGTCTAATACGTAAAATTTGCTTAGTTGCTATAGTAACATACGTGTGCATGTGCAATTTTCGGATACAGAAGTGCATGAAAATTACCAATTCAATTCATTTCAAAAAAGATGTATTTAACAATTAAAATATGAAACAATATCTCTCGCCGGACACCCGGTCCGTTGCCTACCTCGCGTATGGTAGTGACTGGGCAATTGATAGGTCGGATGGAGCGGAGTCGGTCGGCCCGGACTTAAAACTAACAATTAACAAATACAACATCTAAAATTAAAATAAATTTCAATAGTATAATAAAGATTTAAAATAGAATAACGGCGCATGCTTTTGCATGAAAAACTTTGAAACAATGTTTAAAAAAAGGTATATAACAATACCAAGTTAGGGCCCGGGAATGTCTAGCTCCGCTTAACTTTCTATAGTAAAATATTTGTGTATATAGTAAGGCTGGGAATCGAATACGAATAATTCGATTGTTCAAATATTCGAGTATTCGAATACGAATTATTCTAATGGGAAATTATTCGAATATTCGAAATATTCGAATACTCGAATACTCGATTATTCGAATACTCGAATATATTCGAGTATTCGAATATTTGATTATATTTGAGTTAATTAGAATATTAAAATATATTATTAAATTATGTACGAATAGGTATGCAGTATGCATCCAACCAAAGTAGGTAGATAGTAGGTATAGGTAAGTACCTATTCTAAAATCCAAATATATAAATAGACCAAATTAGTGGCACGTTTTACTCCCAGTCAAGCTATTCTATCCCTTTAGCGCATCGACCTTATTCTTACTGTACTAAGGCAGGGGTTAAAATTAAGTTTTAAATTTTAGAAAACCTATTGATTTTTCATGTATTTGTTTTACCTTCACAATCTGCGTCTTTTTTAAAAACATTCTAATTTTAGAGCACTTTTATTTTTTTCGAAAAGGAAAAATAGTTATGACTCAGAAGTATAATAAACTAGCTCTGTTTCGTTTTATTTAAGCTTCAATAGTTAAATGTGAACAATAGCGCCTCAATCCTAAAATAAAATACTAACTGAATAATTCTGACCCTTAAAGCACATGTACAGGAGACACAATAGGGTATATTGTGGGTATGGAAAGCAAATCAAATTGCCTGCTTAGTGGATTACGTCACGACTATTATTGTGGTCTATCCAACCAAATACTCAAATAGAGTATTCACTATTAACTAGTATTCAGTGCTATACCTATTAATAATGAATATTCGAGGATCCGGATTATTCGGATACCTATTCGAATAATTCGGATTATTCGAGTATTCGAATATTCGAATAGGTATTCGAATAATTTGAATCATTCGAATATCCGAATACTGGAATAATTAGAATAATCCGAATATTCGAATATCCGAATAGTTCGAATACTCGAATATTTTTTCGAACGAATATTCGAATACTAGAATCTGGAAAATTCCCAGCCTTAATATATAGATAATGTTTCGCAATTTACTGATGGTTTTCTAACATAATTTGGAAAAAAATTTGTAGGGACTTTAGACAACAAAAATAAACAAAAAAAAATTGAAGAGATAGGCGAAATTTGGAATTTAGATGCAGTATTTATAGAAGGGTGTGCCTCCCACTTTGTGTGAGGCCGTGTGGGTTCTTAAAAGGTTACTTGTCTGGTAAGGTAATTTGTGTTTAATGCGAAAAGGCACGTTATGCTCCCTTATTTGTGTAATGTTAGCGGTTAGCGGACTATCGGAAAGTTTAAATTCGTAAAATTTTTGAGAAGTATCTCTGTACCTCTATAGACATTATGTCGCTACAGAGTTGGCGTAATTCTTGTTGAGTTACTTACGAGGTGGAGAAATTTATTCTCTAAATCTTCTAGTTTGTGTAAATGTCGTCGCGCTCGCGGAACACCAGGCAGGCGCAGCATAAGTTAGGGCCGATCTCATTACCATTGTATAGCCCGAAAAGTTGTATCGGTGACGTTTTGTAAATGATGCTGGGCAACCTGACAGTATGCAATGCCTTCTCAATATCCTGGAGTACCATGGTAGTGCTCTTATCGAGATTGTACTGTCGTTTGACATCATTGACGATCCTGACGATCTGCTGAGTCGTGTTGCGCCCCTTCTTGACTCTGAAGTGAAAATGAAAATTGCCGTTAATTTCAAGATCGTCCTAGGCAGTGTTTAGTTACTTCAGAACAACCCTTTCTACCAACTTAGATACCGCCGATAGCAGAGATATCGGGCGGTAACTTGCATCCATTTTCTGATTTTTTTTTTGGGCTTCAAAATAGGGCACACCTCCGCTAGGCCAGTGTTGCAGATGCCGAATGCTATTGGTGATGTGCGTAAGTTGGACAATACATTTTCTCGGCAGATTTTTGAGTATCTTATGAGAGATACGGCCGACCCCGGCGCTTTTTTATTTGCGATGGTCTTGATAAGCTTTCTTAGTTCTACGGGCATGGTCATGGTTGCTAAAATTTGCTGTTGCGTCATAGGAGTTTGCACTCCATGATCGTATATTTGGAAAATTGTATTTTCGATGCGGTCGTGATCGGTATTATTAGGGCTTGATGACTTGTCTCGCTTCGCCATGTTCCACAACGAACTATCTCGCGGATTGAGCGAATGTAATTTTTCACCGCATATCTGATTCGTTTCGGTATTGATGGAGTTCCGAATCGACGTTTGCAACCTGCTCATCTCCTCCTTGGCCGCTACATCTCTATTTCGTTGCCAAAGCCGTCTCAGCCAGTTTTTTGTCGTATATCATTTGTCTGAACGCGTCTTCAAGTTGTTCTTTGTACGGGTATATAGTTGTCATTTCAGCAACACCTCGTTTGACCTCCTGAAGTATGTCCGTGAATAATTCCATGGCATTTTCTAGGTCAGCGGCATTGTTTATTTTAAGCTGGTCATTGATAAACTGGCGAAAAGCCGGCCAGTTAGCATTTTTAAAGGATGTAACCTCAATCGCGGCGTCCTCCCTCGACATACCACGTAGATTTATTATAATTGGATTTTGATCGAACGTGAGCTCCTCCAGCGCTACTGGCCACTACGAGATGGTCACGCCCTTGTTGAAGACTATGTCTAGGATGGACGGTGTAGTCCCGTTGTCTGGAAAATGCATCGAAGTGTTCGGGAACTCCAGAGACACATCGCTATCATTGACGAGGTAAAACAGGGTGTTGCCGTTCGCATTGTTGCGATGGCAGTTCCACATTCGATGTCTGGTGCTCAAGTCGCCAATGATCAGGCCGCGCCCACTTCAGTTCATCAATCTGTCAAGACAGTCCACGGTGAAGCCTATTATACACGATAGTGATTTGCATACCGTCGTCCAACGTTACATTCACGTTTTCGATCGTAGTGTTACAGATCGATTTGTGAGTGTGTGCAATATCGGACTTTTATCAGGATGGCCACTCCGCCACCTCTGTTGCCATCTCTGTCTTGCCTGATGGTTGTCTATCTGCGAGCTTTCAGCTTATCGCGTCTGGTCAACTTCTTTTCACAAAAGAGTATTATGTCAGAAGGTGTTGAACGCCTCAAACTTTTCTAATTCAGTATTGCATCCAACGATCTCACCTGTTAGCATCTTGACTCTTCGTTGCATGACGTCCAAATCTTGATAGATAGAGAGGGTTTGAAACGTAGACTGTAGCTCGGAAAACTTCTCCGTATCTTTCGATTCTGCAGCTGCTATTGACGATCCTCTCATTTGTTGTTGTTCTTATGGCTGTTGCTGAGGAGCTGGAGGAGACTGGGCCAAGGTTCGTCTATATTGCAATAAAAGGAATTGTCTTTCATACCCTTGTTCTGGTCTTTTTACTGCGTCTTGGTGGACCCACACATTTGACTTGTAGGCCCACTGCCTAGGTCAACCTAAACGGTACCCAAGACACCGGATAAGGATATCCCGTGTGTTCAAGAGAGCCCTATAAAAACCACGCCGGAAAAACAAATAATGAAAAGAAGGCGAAAATACAGACTCCGTTGCCCAGACGGCCCTACGAAAAGATTGTCTGAGATAACCAAAATCTAACTATCTATGGCGAAGCCCGCAGTTTGAAGTTTTGTTTATTTTTACAAGTAGCTGATTTTTATTTTTCATTTCCCAGAAGTTTCTTTATTATTTACTGAATACATGTTTTCTCTTCTTTTTTGTTCCAATGAAGAGGGGGAGTGTAATGAATCATCCTTTCATTACTGCAAGACACCAGCTAACCCGACCTGGCCGGCGAGAGAGACAGAAGATGGATGAAGCTGCGTGTGCCCGGAACTTGCTATTCATTTCGGCACGAGTGGCCCCGTCTATTCCAGCCGAGATCGACTTATAAAAGCAGCCCAGAATCCAATAGACGGCAGTGGGTACACAAACCACCTGAACTCACTCGGACTTGCCGCCGTTCGTCGTTACTGATAATAACCTGCTGAGCACATAGTGTATGTAAACAGACCTCTTTTACAGCGCGGTGAGCTTAAAGCTGTGCCTGAACATACTAGGATCTGCAGTAGATTTGTCGTAACAACAATAACGAAGCTGAGTCCACGGCAGCCGTGTGGTCTGACATCTTCTTCAGCACGGTGAGCTGGGGGAGCGTCGGTACTTAAACACCGGGGCCGGCATCCAGAAGCCTGGAGACTTAGTTTGCCTAGCCACCCACAGCACCGTTTATCTCTCTCTCTCTGACTTTCTCGTCAAAAAGAATGTTTATTTAATTATTTAAATACCATGATATGTTCACCACAGTTAAATAGAATAAAACCATTTATTTTACCAAGGCTCCGACTTTTATTTATTAATAGTAGCTGAACCCTGTAATTATGGGCACCTTCACACGAGACACCGAACACCGGACACCGGTGGCTCATTCTAGCCGATCGTACAAATAAATGCATGTTTACACACGGACCACATGTATGGGACACTCGGTGTCCGACACGGAAACGGTGTCTCGGCTCTGCCACAATTTAAAACACAGACATTCATTCGCCTTCTCCGTCTTTTTCTTATTAACAAGAGACCGAACAAACTTAATGTATCGTTGTCTAGTGTATCCATAATAAAACTAAAATCCTTTTGGCACGACTGTAGTACGTCCGAATTCTTCAGCGAACACTGGTGTCGGTGTCCAGTGTCTCGTGGAAAAGATCTCGACCACCGTTGTCGAACACCGGAGTCCGGTGTTCAGTGTCTCGTGTGAAGGTGCCCTATATCTCCAAACCAGCTACCCAGGCAATAGACGTTAAAATGTAGTGCAAATTTTTAAATATGGTGTTATAAGAGTTTTATGGTAAGTTCTAAGTTGTATGTATGTAAAAACATACTGGCCCACACTCAAATTAATATTAGCTGAAAATAGATTTTCTTAACAAAAAACTTATTAATCTGCAATCGGAGTCATATTTTTAATAAAAAAAGTAAGAATTAATATAATATAAAGGAAAAAAATTGAGAGTTTTCAATCATCTGCATCTTTCTTTTGTTTTAGGAGATAGGGAAATAAGTTTAAATGCAAGTTAAGTGCAATTTTTTAAGGAACAGGACTGCGTGGCTTAATTTTTCTAAATATTGCTTCATGATAGCATACCAAAAACTATAATATTTAGGGGCAGTTCCCTCCTCTTATTTGTTTGAACAAACTTTTTCCTCATTTCTTCAAATAAAAGAATTATATTATAAGGACTGAAAATATATTTTCTGTTTTCCCTCATGGATTTATTGGTAAGCTTTGTAGTGGCGTTTCGTTTTTGTAAAAATATTGATGGCAAAATTTGTTTTAGAAAATTTATTTCTATCGCCAATATTTAGGGAGATATTCAAAGTGGCTTCTGATCAACTTCATGTTGTTTAATAAAACTTTTTACCTTCTTATACCTAATATAAGAAAGTATAGTAATCATGATTTTTTTCCACCTCGAAAATTTATCTAGTTGCCTAAGTTTGACGGAAAGTTATCGACGGCACATTCCTTTTTATTTTGAAATTATACAAATAGTTGAAAAATCGAACTAATGTGATACACCGGCACCTAGATCAATTTTCCCAATTTAATGAATTTTTGTTATTTGAACTTTAAGACTGTTTTTCTCGATTTTTTTCAAATAATAACATATTGAAAATTTTATACGGTCGGAACCGGAATAAAAACTACTACCAAAATCAATAATAAAAAATATAGGTTGTCATTTAAAAAAAGTCGATGACGTCATAACTTAAAAAATATATAACATAAGAAACTGAAAATAGACTAAAAATATTTGCTCAAGTTAAAATCGCTATACTCCTTCGAGATTTTTTTTCAAAAAATTAATATCAACGAAATTACTGAATTTATGCGTTACTTAATTTCCACACTGTATGTTATTAATGTTATGTTCCGCATAGAATTTCAGTGTTATCAAGGAACACTTAGCGAATATTACTGCAACTAAAGCTGAATAATGTAATTCAATATTCCGGTTAAGAATCAATAGTTAGTGCTGAAATGGATGATTTAATGCTCAACAGGCAGAACACATTAATTCTTGGCAATTTTTTTGTTGATCTTATCCTATTTATATAGAAAAAACTCAGTCAAAAGTTTTCGAACTAATTTATCTTTTAGAGATTATAATTACAAATTCATTGTATCTAAAAATGATAATTGATACTTTCTTAAAGAATTAATTATTAGTAAATCGCACCCTACTACGTGTGTCCAGTACTGTTTATCGTGCTTTTTCTCGTATTTCTTTAATTTAACAATTAAATTTGACAACCTGCAGTTGAAATTGGAAGAAATCAAGGAAACAGAGAAAATTGCATCCTTTCACATCCACATAGAACGAACATAATTCCAAAACAACTTTTACCACATCTAAATCTAATTATTATGCACATGGATTGTGTTAACGCAAATTGTATGCCACCAAAGGAAGTAAATTAATTAAAAGCTTGCATTGATTTTGTAATAAATTGATTTTGCAAATAATACTCGTATAATAAGATCGATACATTTGTATATAAAGCATATATTTTTATAAATAAAACAATGCTATTTACAAAATAGTCTCCTGAAATAATATATTTATAAAATGTGTATAATGATACAACCCTGTCTTAGGTACTAAAAAACTACCATGTGTTTATATTTATAAAAGAACACTATCCATACTTGAAAAACAAATAGATGGCATTTCTTTATATTTAATATGAACATATCCTAAATATATGAAGCTAAAACTGACGTGGTTTTCCACAAAACACCAAAACACTATACATATACTGCATTCTACGCGCGTTTCCCCAATTAAGTCGATGTTGTTACGGCTATTTTTGCACTTTGTAATTTCCAAACTTTTAAATGCATCCAGCTGCCTAATATTTGTTACATTCCTGATTAATCATAAATTATTATTATCTATTTTATGGTTGTCCTCAAACGCATTTGGACAACGATATCTATAAAAATCCTACCAATACCACGGGTGAATAGAGAATCGTATGGAGTCGATACAAATTTCGGATTTTTTCTTTAATTTTGAAAGGGCGAAGAATTTCGAAGTGTCTTTAAATTTACGTTTCTTAATAATTATTTTATTAACTAAACTTACAGCATATCCATTATTCACAGCCATATCATTAATGAATACCTTTTCTTTTTCAAATTTATCCTTATTGAGGGGAATGCTTAATAGGTGACGAACTAGAAAATAGAAACTTGCCATTTTGTGTTGAGCAGAATGGTGAGAGTTCTTAGGGATATATCTTAATGTATCGGTATATTTTCTATATGTGTCAAATTCTAACTTATTTTCACTATTTCTAGTTATTAATACATCTAAAAATGGTAGTTGTTTGTTTACTCGAGTGAATATCTGTGGAGATTTAATTTCTGCAAGCTTATCTGACAAATCATTTAGAGGAGTCAATAAGATATTGAATTGAGCTTTCAACACTTACAACAATCTTGTTTAGAATGGTTTAAGAGTTCAAAGGCAGGTAATGCAAAATTTAATCCTTTGTTAAATAGTTCAACGACCCTGAAGAATGATATTCAACTTCTCTAATATATTCAACTCACTAAACTTTGCATGAAGCCAAATTGCTTTCAATTTAATAATAATTTCTTCAAACAACATCAAAGGACGGCAATGGGTAATTCTGTCACCATTCATTGCCAGTTTCCTCATGAATAGATTCGAAACAAATGCAAAATAAAAATTCGAGGATTTCCCCAGGGTTTGCTGTAGATGATATTTTTGCAGCGTTTGATACAAAAGTCGCTGATATTTACACCTTTGTTTTTAAATTAAACAGTCGTTTCGCGTCAGTTAAATTCACATATGAAATTAAAAACTGTGAACAACTAGCAATTTTAGATGTATTAATAATTAGAAATAGTGAAAATAAGTTATAATTTGACATATTAAAGATACCAATAATTTAAGGTATGTATCTATGGACTCTCATCATTGTGATTAACACAGAGTGGTAAGTTTAAATTTTCTAATTGATCACCTACTAAGCTTCCCCCCCCAATAAGGGCAGGTTTAAAAAAGAAGAAGAATTGATACTGTAGTTGTGAATAATGGATGTTTTGTAAGTTTAGTTGATAAAATAAATAGAAATTCGAAATTTCTCGCGCTTTCGAAATGGAAGAGAAAATCCGAAAATTGAATCGGTTCCATACGATCCTTCATTTGCCGGTGGTATCAGTAAAATATTTAAAGATATACATAGGTATCACAGTGGTTAATACATCGGCTGATAAACTACTACAACTTTTAGGCAATAGAAAAGACAAAATTTAAACGAAATTAGCTGGAAAATTATGTTGGACAAACTACACGATCAATTCAAACTAGATTCAAGTAGCACATAGCTCATCTCAAATGTGGTAGAACAGATAAGTCGCCCAAAAGTTGTCCAACCATAAAATAGATAGTAGCAATTTAATACTAATTAGGAATGTAACAAATACTAGACAGCTGGATGCATTTGAAATCTTGGAAATTACAAAGTATAAAAATAGTATGAATATTAACAAAGAGCCAGTCCCATATAGTTCACCAAACCGTAATTATTATATCTTAGGTAAATAGGATACATTGTTAGCATAAGCTTAGTTTTAATAATCTACAGATGACGTCAAATTTCTTAGCGAAACGCTCGTTCAATGCAATAATAGTAACAATAATAATAATAATAATAATAATAACCTCCGCGCGGTACACCCTGGACAGGCAGAGACAACTCTGCCTGACAAATGCCGGCCGCGGGGTACCAAGGCTAAATACCTGGTAACTCTTCTACTTTTGGTTACATCTAAGAGAAGACAGAACCCTCACAATCGACCTGGATGGAGTTGGATGGAGGTTAAGGAGAGATGGGAGGGGCCTTACCGGACGGTCTAAACGATGACGTCAATGCAATTGTACATGGACGTTTTAAGTGGACGAGGGAACTAAAGGACGACTTGCTGATCTGCCGTGAGAGTAGCGAAACTGAGAGAAGGGGATACATGGCGCGATTGCATGCACTTTGGTGCGAAATTTATCCAGAGCATCGCACCTTCTCTCGGCAACACCTGAGAGACCAAGTATCCTTCTTGCGCAGGACAGGTTATTTAAGGGCACTCCGTCAGCTGGAAGAACTGTCAGCCGCAGTCCCACCGTGGCAATTACCAACTGATGAGGAATATCCTTTAGAGCTCACCGATGTGGACTTAAGGACGAGGGTTAGCCTTAACACCAGGAGTAACCTAAAGCCACAAGACCTAGCTAGAATGGATGCGGTCATCGATGAGAAACTTCCAGAAGATGCAGACATCCGGCATATTAACTGTGCCGTGTACAACGCCGCGAAGCAACTCGTCCCTTGTCAACCAATCACTGGGTCGAGAAAGCCAAGCGGCGTGTACAAAAATCGAGGGCAAGATACAGTCGAGCAGACAACACGCTTCTCGGATCTAGAGTGTGGTGGAATATAAGACAAATAGTAGAGTTTTTCCTCCCAGAATCCGGCGCACAGCTGCCGCATTAAGACGTGAACAACACATTCTAAATCTAACAGTGATACTTACCATTAAGTAACACTGTCTAGATAGGATCCGAGCGCTCATGGCTATAAAGAAAACGTTGAAGAGGCGAGTGAGAAGTATGGAGCAAAACAATTTGTTCCCTACGAATCCTTCCCATCTCTTTCAAGAGCCACAGCGTGTTGTAGATAATCCGCCAGCTGTAGAAGATATCAAAACCTTCTGGAAAAGAATCTACGATACGACGCGTCCATTCAATAGCGACACTCCAGCAATTGCATACTTCAAGGTTCTGTGCCACAGACATCTTGAACAGCCAGAAGAAGTGTGCCCGGCAATCAGTACGGAGGAAGTCCAACAAGCACTTGTTGGTAGCAAAAACTTCGCTGCCTCGGGCCCAGATGACATTAACAACTGGTGATGGAAGAAATTTCCTTCCACTCACCGCCGTCTGGAGCGAGTTTTCAACTCATGGTTGAATGAGGGGCAGCAGATTCCAGACTGGTTCGTCGAGGGACATACTGTGCTAATCCCCAAAAAGGGGCATCTTTCAGATCCGAAGAATTATAGGCTGATCACTTGCCTCAACCCCTGCTACAAGATATTTACTCGTATCTTGTATGCTAAGACACTGAAGTCTGTTGATCCGGTCTTTCAGCAGATACACGAATAGCGTGGTGCCAAGAAGGGCATGGCAGGTTGCAAGGACAGCCTGCTGATAGACCGCTGTATTATACAGGATTCTGTAGATGAGCTGCGCCAATTAGATAGAGATACCCGCGAGATGATGAATATTCACAGAAGTATTCATCCTAGATCGTTTGTTCCTCGTGTGTACCTCCCATGCCAACGGGGGGGGGCCGAGGACTCTTGAGCCTGGAGTGTACGCATGGCAGAGTAGTACTCAGTATGGCATGTAACATCCTCAGGAGCTCAGATCTCCTCTTGCGGTTTGTGAAACATCACGAAACTGTAGGAGTGGGAGCAGGATTATTCAAGGCAGCAAAAAAAGCCGCAGATGAACTCGGTCTTGCATTTGACATCAGGCGAGGAGGCCGGCGAAGTGCTGATGTTGAGTCAGTCACCGAACTTCAGCCAAATCGTCTGAAAGCCCGAACCAGAGCTGCCGAACAGGAAAATCTGTTTCGGCAGCACGTCGATAAACCTCAGCATGGTGTCTTCTATAAGAACATAGAAACACTGGGTTTATCGACCAGGCTGACCTTCGCCTTCGGCCGGGCTTAAGTCAGAGACCGAGGGATTCATTATGGCCTGCCAGGATGGTGTTATCAACACCTTGGTCTACCGTAGCCGCGTGTGGCGTGTAGAGGTTCCTGATATCAACTGCAGGACCTGCCATCAGGCGCCGGAATCGCTCATGCACCTACTTTCTGCATGCCCCATATATGCGATTTCGGCCTACATCCACCGATATAACGCGGCTTTACGAGTGCTATACTACCATCTAAGGTACTCGTACGGGGCAGACCAGACCTACGCTGCTCTCGGAACTGAAGACCATACCGGCCTGCCAAAGATCAGCTGAGTGGCTGGCAGGCCAAATGCAGAAGGCGGTCATTCTTTGTTCTCTCCGTCTGCTTAGGGCACACGATTCCAGAACCTACAGTCACTAACCCTGCGAGATGTGGGGAGTTTCTGAGGTTAATGTGCTGGCGCGTCTCCCGTGAGGCGTCGGAGGCCACGGGAGGACTGTCCAGCGTCGGGCAACCGAAAAAAAAAAAAATAAGTGTCGGACCGGCAACCTCCGCGCGCTGCACCCTGGACGGGCAAAGACATATGTCGTATAGACAAAGGAATATCTGCCTGACTAATGTCGGCCGTGAGGTATCAGGGCTAATCACTCTGATATCTCAACACTCTGGATCCAAGAACTTGCAGAGGAAGGGCTCCTCTCGATCGATCCCAACAGGATAGGGGTCAGAGACAGGTTGGAGGAGCCCAAGCGGAAGGTCTCAATGATGACAACATACGCAATGGACATGGACGCTTTAAGTGGACGAGGGAACTAAGGGATAACTTGCTGACCTGCTATGATAGCAGCGAACCTGATCTTAGGGGATACATGGCGTGGTTACATGATGCCAGAATACCGCACCTTCTCTCAGCAACATCAGAGAGATCAAATATAATTGTTGCTTAGGCAGGTTACGTAAGGGCACCCTATCAGCTGGAATAACTGCCAGCTGTAATCCCACCGCGTGCATTTGCAGCTGATGGGGAACATCCTGTAGAGTTCACCGATGTATATTTAAGAACAAGGGTTAGCCTTAACACCAGGGCTAGCCTAAGGCCACATGCTGTGGCTAGAATGGACGCGGTCACCGATGAGGAACTTTCAGAAGATGCAGATATCTGGCAAATCAACTGTGCCATGTGGCAATATAGAACAGCTGCTGCCACTCGGGAAGACTCGCCTCACCATAACATCTGGTGCACAGTGGGTCACGACAGAGCAGATGGCAATTAGGAGATGAGTTTTCCATTGTGATTTCCTGAGTCATCTCCTCTTCTGCATCTCACTGCTACCATTGTCTGCTGGGCTCCGCTAAATCCGCGGATATCAATGTGGACCACCCAGCGACCGGAGGCATAAGGTCACCCATCTGTTTTATAGGGATGACTTTAAACTTTATACCTCCGGAGAGCACAAACGCTCTTAGGGTGGTCGAAAAATACACGCGGGCAATTGGTATGGAGTTCGGGTATTTATGTAAAAGGGTTGAAAGCGATGAACGAAAATTCCTTATTTTACTGCTGTCATTGATACTTTGTTAAATTACGGGTTTTTCTAAGTTGAATTAAAATTGTTACTCTTAAATAATTATTATCATTGTGTTTCCAGGAAGGTATGTTAGGTTGCGGTTTCTCTTAGTAGAATTGAAAGTGTGAAATATCGGGAAAGACCGACTGTAGACTTAAATAAGTATTTAATGTAGTGTTTCGAGAAGGCTCGTTTGGTGTGAAATTCAGGTTATAAAAATAAGTAATTTTATTATCGCCTATCAGGAACATCCTTTATACACATTTATCACCATTTAATAAGATAATGACGGATTTTTCAAGTTTCTTGTGTCATTAGTGTTACTTTCTTTTTCCAAAATTTTTAAATGGAATTTTGCGCGTTTAAGGAAATTTTTTCAAATGCAAATAAATGCTTATTTTCAGTAACGTTACAATCTAATAACACGTCTCAAAATAAAAATACTCTATATCATGATTTGTGAAATAAAATGCCCTCAGCGCACTTATTTAACTTATTTATGAGTCGTAAAAGAAGGCAGTGGTAATTTATATTTGAAATAGTGAACCTAAACCAAATAGAGTTATAGTCCGTATTTCAAGATATTTATTTCCATCCGTTGGGAACTATAAAATAAAAAGTGTGCAATATGTATATACAGAGTGGGGCAATAATGCGTCGGGCTTCGATATCTCGAGTTCTATGATAGCTAGAAATTTAAAAAAAAATCAAGTAAACTAGATAAAAAATTGTATAACCGGAAATTATTTTCGAATATACAGGGCGAGCCGAGACGAAATTACAGGATCAAGTGCCTTTTTTTTAAATGAAATGCTATGTATATCAGTACATTTTTTGAAGCCTCTTTCTAGACTCTATTCATTCCTATATTAGTGACATTTATTTGAAATTAATATGCAGAGGGTAGTGGAGATTATAGAGAATATGCAATTGGGCCATACTTTTTTGAAGGCAGAATAAATGGGCAAACATATCTACACTTTTTGAAAAATATTCTACAAGATTTGTTGGAAAATTGAACATTAGCTACAATGCAAAGATTATGGCTGCAGCATGATAGAACGTCAGCCCATTATAGTCCGCAAGTATGCAACTATTTGTATAATAAATCTTCAAATAAGTAGATTGGATGAGGTGGGTGAATTTGTTGGCCACCTAGGTTACTAGACCTAACAACATTAAATTATTTTATATGGAGTTATGTAAGAGATTGTTTATAAAACTCCTCACACCTGAAAATATGAAGATCGTGTTTCAAAGAATTAATAATCAGATATTAAAAAATGCTAGCCAATCATTTCTGAGTTGTCTAAGATTGTGTGTGCAAGAAAATGGAGAACACATTGAATAGATTATAAACTAGATACAACTAGAAAAGTTGTGTTTACCGTTTTAATCTACTGTGTATATTTAGGAACATTCTTGATAAAATAAGTACCTAAATATTTACATATATATATATATATATATATATATATATATATATATATATATATATATATATATATATATATATATATATATATATATATATATATATATATATTTATTATATACAGTACAAAACGTACCTGTCACATGAGACAAAAAGATGAGCACTGCCTTCAAAATAAATTATAATTTGGCATCTAAATATTCTTGAGTTGATTAAAAAGCTTTTTAAATAAAAAAAAGTTGTGTTTGTTTTTCAAATTTGACATAACTATTTATTTCTTTTAAAATATCGAAGTAATTTGAGCCTGAAAATCACTTTTTTGTAGTACTTCCGGTTCAGCCGGAAATGACATTTTTGTGACTTTATCAAATTTTACTTACCAAAAAACTTAAATAACCGTAACAGATTTGTTCCCACATTCAGTTGTTATGTGAAAATGAAATAATTTATGATTGATATAACATTTTCAATCGCCATTTTCTCGAAAACTGTCAAAGATAGATATAGCGTATGCTACATGTTTTGGACCTACAATTTCCTGGGCAATCTAAATTTCGAATAATATACAGGGTGTTCCATTAAAAATAACAAACTTTATACTGTTTCCGGTTAAACCAGAAATGAAAATCATATCTTGGAACAATCAAACTGTGCACTGTATTCAGCCATACAACATCCCAAAATTTGAAATCGATATCTTTTTTTACAAGGAAGTTATAGGCTGGCTAGTAATATCGTAGGCACCCGGTATACTAATACAAAAATGTTCAGCAAGTAATTATTGTTTCGCAAAATTCTGAAATTGTATGGAACAAAAGTTTGTATTTTTGTTGTAGGTAAATATATGTATATTAACAAACTACTTTAAATTTGATAAATATGTAAAAGGTACGGTAAAAGTTCTGTAATATAATCATATAAAAACAGGGAGGGTCCTGGGAAAGAACAAACATTTAAACTTAAAGTAAATAATATAATTAAATTTTAAAGGTTTTTGTTAAACATAACAAATTAACATATACTATTAAAAATATTAATTTTCAGGGATATAATAAAATATCACTTGAAGATAATATACAAAAGATTTGAAATACTGAATTATTATTTAGTCATTAATTTCAATGATTTCTTTAACCCTTTCAATACAATGAATCAAAAGTTGATATGTACGGGAAAATAAACCAATAATGCAAACAGATCCATCATGGTGTATTTTCATCTAAACCATGAATCAAATGGTAGTACCACATTCTGTGTATTTCAAATAGGATATAAACATTTGGTTTACCTAAAAAAATATGATGGAGATTTAGCCACGTCCTTTCTCTGTCTCATTGGCTTGTGCTTATAGCGTAAGTTTCCACACGTTTAACCACTGAATGCAGTTTTATAAATTAGTTGTGCGATGGCATAACAAAATCATACGAAGAATTTTCTGATTTCGAAATTGAGGAGGTTGAATTAAATACCGTATTTCTAGAAACTGCAAAGTGGTTTGTTGCACAAAAACTTGTTAGACCTTTGTGTAATTGAAATAACAAAAGAGCAATGATATCGAGGGCGTCATATCAAAAAGGGCGTAAAAGCCAATAGTTCTGTTATGATGCCGGTGTCTCAGAGAACAGAAAAATTATGAACTGAAAATAAATGGCTTGAAGTTGTGAGATGTTTCCGTGTTTGAAATGTACATTTTTGTGAAACTTTTTCTACTTATATGGGTAATTCATTACCTAAAATTTGTGACTATTATCGTAAACAATATCTAATAGCAGGACCGCCAGTTTTTTTTTCTCCAAAATTATGAGTAGTAATAGGTAAGTCTTTTCTAAACAGTCAACTCATTTCAATAGTAGTAAACAAAATTTGATTGACGCGCATGCTTACACACATTGATAAAGCGTTGCACGGCAGTCGCTGAAATTTGGTTCTGACCGGGCACGCTAAAAAAATTGCCTGGCATATAAAGGGTTAATTAGGACAGTCATATCAAACTAAAAGAGAAAGAAATCTTTTACTTCTTTGATGTTATTTTGTCTTTTTCATGTGTGTCAATTTTTTAAATCTACGACTATCTAAAGAAAACTTTAACATCCTGTATCTTTGTTAGCAATCCCCTAAGGATGTAAGTTGATAGGAACTTTTCGGCTTATTTTAAGTCCCTTTATCACGTGTCGAAGTTTGACAGGTAAACTTCGGACCACCCTGTATATATATATATATATATATATATATATATATATATATATATATATATATATATATATATATATATATATATATATATATATATATATATATATATATATATATATATATATATATATATATATATATATATATATATATATATATATATATATATATACATGCATATATATATATATATATACATATATATATATATATATATATATTTTTATATATATATATATATATACATATGTAACAAAGTATAGAAGGTTACTGCGGGATGAGATGTAATAGGAAAAAAAAGGATAATGGGTATTGCCCGCAGAAAAGGATGAATCCGTCGACACGTATTTCTGAGTCACTACTCGTAATCATGACGGCTATAAGTTGTAAGGATAGGCACAACTTAGGTTCAACAACACAAAAGGAAACCACTGACAGGAAGCCAGTCGCACATTTCTGGCTGCAATTGAAAGACCCCGTGTTTACAGGGCAACAGACAATATTGCCACGGAGGCAACTAGAGCTACCTGCGTGGTATTCCCTACCCAGGGTTTAGAGTAACAAAGTATAGAAGGTTACTGCGGGATGAGCTGTAATAGAAAAAAAAAGGATAATAGGTATTGCCCGCAAAATTTTTTTTCCGCTTGGAATATATATATATATATATATATATATATATATTCCATTGTTATGAACTAGTATATAAGACTTTATATAATCCCAGAAACTTTGAATGATCTGGAATTCTATTCTATTTGGCTAAGGTATCGGTAATATTTCTGCTTGATACAAAAGTTTTTGATATAGACAACATTGAATCAGAATTAACTAGTAAGTCAAATCAAGCAGGAAATGGTCAGGTTTGAGTTAACGTTTAATAGACTACACGAGGAGATTGCAGAAGAAATAGATGGGAAGATACGAGCAGTACGAGAGGAAGTAAGAACGAAAATGACTGGGGTAAAAGAAACGATTGTACTACCTAGTTTCAGAGAAGTAAATGAATGATTAGGAGAACAGAAGAACACAATAAAAGAACAGGATAGAAAGATTGCACAGAATACGAAACTTATCAACGATATGCCAAAAAACACACACACACACATACGCACACATCAAGGCCATCACAGATATAGATTTCTTTTTCACCGGGGACACATCCATGCACCCAAAATTATTCTTAGCACGACTTAAGCAATCACAACCACAATTAACGGTATACAAGACACAAAACAAATCATACAGAACAAAATGAAAGGGGATTCGAAAATATAGTTACAACTTGACATAGACAAGTTCGAATAATTTGAGAAATTTCTAATTAAACAATACTGGGGGGAATATAACCAACAAAAGGTTTGATCAGGTCTATTCAATGGGAGATACATCGAAACGTACAATATATCACGGGAACGGTACATTATGTGAAAATTACAATATCACAGAATCAAAATTTAACGAAGCGAAAATGATAAGATATCTTGCTAGACATTTTGATGATGACATACACAACGTCATTATTACACAACGAATCAGCATGATAGACGGGTTAATTGATTATGTTAGGATAATAATTGATGGTTACAAAGTAAATCGGAAGAGGCAAAACTATAATAACAATAACAACACATATAAGCAATACAATAATAATAACAACACAAATAGGCAAAATTATAACAACAACACAAACAACTCAAACACACAAAACCGTGAAAACTATAACACAAATCAAAACAACTATCCAAATCAAAACAATTATATAAATCAAAGCCGTCAAACACCAAATACATACATAATCGTTACACATATGATAGGGAACGAAACAGAAATTATCAAAACAGATAAAATACACATCAAGGAAACAGGGACACATGCACATATGCACAAGTAGCAAACACAAACACATAAAATGATACACAGCCGCACACAAAAAAATTATTTTCTGGTCTGGGGATCAGACCATGTTTACTATATGTTTTTGAGGTCGCTGAATCCGAATTCGGGGTCCGTTTAACCCCATCACGTCAGGGCTTTGCCATAACCTCAAAAAACCCAATAATTTAGGCTTTTCAGCACCATTAAACGCATATAACCTTGTGACTCAAACTTTAACACAGAACTAAAACTGTTAACCCCGAAAACCCATAACCCCACCACCCCACCGTCAATTTCCATTGATTCAATGCCTCCAGATACACGACCAAATTCAGTTTCACACTCATTCCGTTCAACTGAAATTGGAGCTCTTAGAGATGTAGTGTTTATATATACATTTTTGTTCTTATTCTTGTTACTAAAACCTTTCATTTGGTTCAAACAGAAGTAGCATTCTTCCTCGTTACCAGGACTACTCCAAATAGCTGGACTAGAGTACCTTATATTCTCTTTCTTCCAATGAGTTCCAATGAAAATGTAGACGATTAATATCCTTTTTATCCAAGGGAAACAAATATCTTTTTTAAATATCACACTTGTTAACAAATCTAAAAATTTTCAAAGTATATTAGACGTTTACATCGAACTAATTCAGTCAGCGTTGCTGAATTTTAATATATGGAAACACAAAAAATGACCCCATATTCAAATTTACTCCTTATAAATGCTATATATAACAGTCTCATAATATCGGCATTTGCAAACACATTCCTAACAAAAACACCTAGCATTATAGATGCTGATGTAATCGTTTCATCAGTGATTTCTGAAAGTAAGTTAAGTGTCAAAAACAATTCCTAGATCTATGATAGTTATATCATACTAATGTACATTAGTATGATATAACTATCCTCAAGTAATTTGCCGAATATCAGTTACAAATTTCTTTATGTTCATGTTGCAATAAAGTACGAATTTTTTAAAAATACGATTCTCTAAGGAGCTTTAAATCATCTACGAAAAGTAAATGTTGATAATTACAAACTGTTGTTAGATCATTTTTGAAAATTCATAATATTTAGGAGTTGAAGAATTTCTGTTTAAAATTGAAGTATTCGGCAATACTACAATGTAACTTACATCCAGTTTTCATTTAAATATGGAGATACAGAGCCTTAGTAAACATTTGGTAGAATGATTTATCTGTCTTCTACATAATGTTAATCAAAGATCACATTTGCATTTCAATGCATGAATAGTGGCATGTTTGCTGTTGTCAAAGGGTGGTATAATAATTATATTACCTACAAAGGACCGTAAAACGTGTTTTAATGACTTCTGTAGGATATTAAGATAAAATCCATAGTCTTCTGCTCGTTTGCGTCAAAGGAAATAATTTATAGCAACGATTATTCTGGATGTTACAAATTTACTTTCTTAGCTTCCCTTACATCTAATCTGGATGCCCACATACAACCCGTTACATTCTGCTATGTTCGAAATTATTAATAAAGATTCTTTGAATATATTTTTTTTATTCAGTAGTTGACTTATTAAACCTCTAGATTAGAGTATTAAGGGAAATTACTTATTAAACCTCTAGATTAGAGTGTTAAGGGAAATTATGTGCGGCCTTTCCTATTAATCCAAGAAAAGACATTTGGGAAAAAATAAATCCAAGTTGAACTATTTATGAGCCGACTAGTTTAATGATAAGGAACAACTCTGGAAAATTGACTTCTGATGCCCAGTTTTTTTCCTCATCTGTAATGTCAAGCATCACGAAAAATATGTATTATAGTTAATTTTTGAAAACGGTTAGACAAACAAAAAAATTTTTTCACTAAGAATTATTTGAGCAGCACTAAATTATTTATAAAAAAGTTTCTAATAGGCCCCATCCACATTACTTTAAATACTACTGACACATAATATATACTTTTGGCAGGAGGACTGCTGAAGTTGACCACTTTTCCGATGCCATTGATGGATTCCCCGAATTCTTCTTCATTAAAAGATAAAACTGATGCACTCTAATAGTTAAAGTTGCCACCCTCAGAAGCAGCTACGGTTTCTTCATATCCATAAAGATTATCTGTGACAGTATTCACGATGCTCCATTTGTGTGATTGCTCTCAAGCTAAAATTTAATAGAGTCGGCTTTTTTGTAGCAATTTGTAACATGTTTTCCAAAAAAATGCAGATGTAGAGTGTCAATTGTCAAATGTATCGATGTGTCATAGGCCAATTGGCGTAACCCGCGTTAAATTGCGTTAACATTTTTACTGTTGCCAAAGGCCAAAACCCACATTTTCTACAAGTGGTGTAAGCCGCAATGTGTATATAATGGATAATTATCAATAAAATCGTGTTTTAACGTATGCATATGACGAATTTTGAGCAACAGGCCAAATGGCACAACCAACTGGCGTAAGCCACATAAGCTACGTGTTGAGAAAAGCTAATAGGCGTACGTCTCATATTTGGAAAACGCAAACCGCAATGCGCATTAGTCAATTGGCGCAACCCTCTGTTGTTTTTATTCCACTATTCCTCTAGTTTAATCAACAAGTAGTAGTGTAGAAGAGCAAAAAGTGATTTACAAAGTGCACATTGTTATAGTTAATAATAGTTTTTATTTTTGTGGTTTTCCTATTCTACTGCCAAAGGTAAGATTTTATATGGATTCTGTAAAAACTATAATTTTAGTTAAAAGTCAGTTTATAGGTTATTTTGTGCCAGTTTTACTGGCGGGAATAACAGAGAATTGGCGGGAATAACAGAGAATGTATTAAACAAAATACTAGGATCTGATTTTAGATGAATAATTCTATAGAAAAGTATGTTTACATTGTAGTTACACTTGATATTTTATTTTGTCTCTAGTTTACTGGAGGCATTAATAGAGTATATTTAAATAAAATAATAGGAATGGAATTTAGACGACTTCTGTGAAAAATTATAATTTTACGTTGTAGTTACATTGTGCTTGTTTTACTGGCAGGATTAACGGAGGATGTATTAAACCCAACACTAGAAACATACTTAATTTAAAATTATTTGGCAATTTAAGTAATTAAAAAAAAAAAGATTTTTTATTTCAGATGTCACGTGGAAAGCAAATGCTAGAAATACTGAGACTTCGACGTTTGGAAAAAGGCGATGAAACTGAACACGATATTACTGAAAATAACTCTAATACTGAAAAAGTATCTTCTGTTAAAAACCATGAGAGTTTTTCAGAGAATTGTGTTACAGGTAAAGATGTTGAAATATTAATGACACCCGATGATGAACTGCTTAACGTTATTGAAGAAGTAACAAAAGCTTGTGAAGAAAATTTGTTGCCAGTAAATAATGATGTAACAAACTACGAGGTTTGGAAAAGTTCACAGTGTTTATTTTTTAATGAAGGTGAAATTTCTGAAGGTCAACCTATGATACTATCTGGTCAAGTAGTACTCGCGGAAAATGAGAACTCATTTATCGAAGATGTTGTTAAGAATAGTAATGAAATAGAAAATTCAATAATAGAATCTGAAAATATACTCACAGATGAAAACTTATTTGCCGAAAATATTGTTGAAAGTAATAATGAAATAGAAGAACCAATAATAGAATCTGAAAATAACATGAATATTGTGAATAATGACAGTAAAATTATTGTACATAATGCAAATGATATAGTCGGTGAAGAGGGAATGAAGAAAGAGTTGAAAGGAAGTACTAGAGAAATAAACAGAAAACTGAAATTGAGCAGCAAAGCATATTCGCAACGCAATAAAAAACCGAGAAAGGAGAAAGAACTAAAGCCAAATCCATGCAAAGACAAATGCCAACATAACTGTGACTCAAAATTCAATAAAGAACAGCGCTTTCAAATTTTTAATTACTACACTATGCAAAATGCCCAAGAACAAAAGAATTTCTTAGCTTCTTGTGTAGAAAGAGTAGCCATTAAGAGAAGATATGGGAGCAAGGATAACAAAAGTCGTCGACATTGTTCTAAACTTTATTATTTACCATTACTAGGAGAAAAAAATAAAGTTTGTCAACAGTTTCTGTTGGCCACACTCAATATATCACAGAAAGTAATTCGTTATTTAGACGAAAATAGAACAGACATGAACACTCCAAAACCGGAAGGTCGCGGTAAACATGAACCAAAAAATAAAACTTCTCTTGATATAAGAAACGCTATGACAGATTCCATTAAAATATTACCTGCTATGCCTTTGCATTACTGTAGAGGCAGTACTACAAAGCATTAATTACCTGCAGAGTTCAGGGACGTTGCCAACTTATATCGAATATACAAAAAACATTGCAGCATGAAAGAAACTGGGGCAGTTCCAGAAAAATTGTTCAGAGTAATTTTTAAAACAAAATTTAATGTAGGATTCCATTTGCCGAAAAAAGATAAATGTGAAACGTGTGAAAGAAAAGAAAATTATGAAGTATCTGATGAATTTAATAAATAATTACAAATTCATTTAGAAGAGAAAGAAGATTCAAAGCAGATACATATAATTGACCAAGAGCGGTCAAAAAATGATAATAGTTTTTTATGTACAAATTTTGATTCGCAAAAAGTGTTAAACACTCCGCATGGTGATAACATGCTGCTCTACTATTCACGTAAATATGCGTATTATAATAAAACTTTTTATGAGTCAGGAACAAAAACCGTTTTCTGTTACTTATATGGTGAGCAAGACGGAAAACGTGGAAGTAATGAGATATGTTCAGTGCTTATTGATTATCTAAAAAAAGTTGATCAAAGAAGAAACATTAAAACGACCTCATTAATGTGTGACTCTTGTCCAGGACAAAATAAGAATCGACGGGTTATAAGTGCTCCTACATGGTTTATACGCTATGAAAGTGAAAATATAAGCTCAATATGTATTCCATTTCTTCTCCCAGGACATACTTATATGCCAGTTGATTCTGTACATGCTACAATTGACAGATCATTTAGACGAAAAATTGTTTGGGCACTGTCTTAATGGCCCACTTTAATTAGAAATTGTAGAGAAAGTTTACCTTATCAAGTTTCCAAATTATCATTTGAGGATTTTAAAGACTACAAACTTCTATAATCAGTAGTATTTCCTAATAATATTACAAAAACAGATTGTGGCAAAAACCTAAGCCTCAAGAGTATAAAGGGAGTATTTTTTTCAAAAGATAACGTTATACGCTTGTGCTATTCCTACAAACCTGGTAATGAATACACTCTAACTCTGCCCGCACGCAATTCAAAATTGCCTATTGCTCTAAAAAAAATATAAGAACTTGAAAATATTGGTAGATAAATCCATAATTCCTCACAACTATAAAGATGAATACCTGGAAATGACGAAAAGTGAAGACGTTCCTGATGTCCTTGCAGAAACCGATGAGGAAGATTTGTTAGAATCGGTTTTAGATGAAATTTTATCAGAGTCAACTTCAGCATCTTCTTCAATGATCAAAAAGAAAAAAAATCACAGAAGTTAAAAATTGCGGGTAAAAATAATATTGCGAAAAGTGTTAGAAAGAAAAATACGGCGAAAAAAAAAGAAATAATTACATTACTATTTTTTTTTGTTATGCAATACTTTAAGTTTCCAATAAAAATACAATAATTTAAATTAAATAAATCTTTTCTTACACAAAAAAATTAAGCTATTACAAAAATATCGAATGCAAGTCAATTGGCTTAACCAACAATATTGTCTCGGGAAACCAGGGCTTAAGCTAAAATAATGAAATACCAATCCAAGCCAGAGGGCGTAACCAACATTTTGTCTAATTAATAAGTAATTTCTGAAAAATAAATTGCAGAATGCATTTTATATGAAATTGCATCTGACACACATGCAATGTCATTGATTAAAAGTAAAAATTTCGTGAAAAATCCTCTAAAAGTGCATAATTTATTCAGTTTTTACTGCCTCCTGAACAATTTGCAAATTGTGGGTTATGCCTATTGGCCTATGACATGTCGGCATGTAAAAAATGATATTTTTTAGACCACTTCCTATGGTCTTGTTTGATGATGTTCCTCCTTTTCTTTAATTTTTTCCTTTCCCTGGTTTCAGTAAGTAAACAGTATATATTTTTTTAATTATACAGCACAGGTAACACGATCCCCCATAGGTAATTCGAGGTACCTTGTGGGGGGAGCAACACATTTACAGATAATCGAGAGGTAAACCTATTTGGAAGTTTGGTGTACAGGCACATAGAATTCCATTGAATTTCCTTGGAATTCTCTGGAATTTCTTAGAAGTTTTTTTTGCATTTCTCAGAAGTTTTACAAGTATTACTGTAGTCAAAAAAACCGCTGCCAATTATTTAGGGATCAGAATTTCCTCACTGTAGTGAAACTCGATGTGTGGTGGAGTAATTTTTGACGTGCAATTCTCTGGAATTTCTAGCCAAAATAGTGGAATTCCATGGAAGTACTTCGGAAATAGAAGTTTGGTGTACAGATCATTGTCGACAGGTTTACTCCTCGTAGAAAATGGACACACCTAATATCCATATATGCTAGGATCAATTTCTGTTTTGGAAAAAATTCTAGTTACTCTGGTATGTGAATAAACTTTTTACTTTAGTTTAAATCATCAATATTATTATTTTTGCATTAAAATAATAGGAATTATACTATTTAATCCAATTTATTTTTTTTAGTTTCTTTTTTTTTACTTTGCATCGTTGAATATTTTTCATGCCTTAAACTAGAAAGCACTTGATTCAGTAGTTCCGAAGATATTTCAAAAAATATGATTCATTCGCAACATATTTGATTGGTTATAACTCTGAAACGATTGAATTTTCAGCAAAAGATCATATAAAAAAATGGTGAATGGTGTCATTTCTTTAGTTATTCTATTGATTCTGGAGATTTGGCTATACTCGGCGCATCCGCCAATATTTCGCATTTTATGGATCTTTTGTCGTTGTACATCATTTTTGTTTCAGTTCATGTTTTTTTTTATCATGTCCAGTTCAGCTAATTATGGAATGCAACTGATTTAAGACATCGTTTAAGTATTGAGTTATTCATCATATAGACAATTATTATTGCAATTCTGACTACTTAAACATATAGGGCGAATTGTAATGAATCGGCCATAGAGTAACTAGAGATTCTTTAGTTCAAAATATGAAGATTTAACCAAACATAGTTAAGTTAAAATGTTCCTAATGAGATACAACTGCTTTTTACTGTGCGGCCTGCCATGATGTATCCTACACTGATGTGGTATGCACGACAAATTTACATGAATTGAAAGTATTGGACAATAAATTCCATCGTCCCATAAGTATTTAACCAGATACACATTTCCTAAGGAAATTATACCAACTCTGATAACTGTGATGACATCAGAACTTATACAGGATTATATCCGGAACATATCGGAAAAGTTTTATCAATTCAACTGATGGATGATTCGCTAACAGCTAACATTACACAAATTACAGGTAATTCAACCCCTCTATCCCTGAAGGTATCTCACGGCACCTTGTGCGGGAGGGGGTTACACATTAAAAGACAATACACACAAATCCAATGTCCGAGTATGCTAGGATAATTTTCTAGTTCAGAAAAAATCCTAGCTCCTCGAACTGGGATCGATCCCGGGACTTCAGGATGAGAGGCAAGTGTCCTTACCACTCGACCACGAAGCCACACATCATCAGCGAACATAATCAAATAAAAATTACCATCAGGCGTTACCGATATTTCAATAGTCCCGTTAGGTCACGTTCCTATTATGCACAGTACAAAATTCTAAATTTATGTTTTTTTTTGTTATTATATTATATTTCATTTATCTCAATTATTTTACAAATTTATATTTTATACTAAACCCTTCATTAAATTCAAATATTTTGGAAACTAATAAACATCTTCTAACAAGTGGAGCTGACAGTCCTGCTTGCTTTCTGATTTATTTTTAGTGTGTTTTTTTGAGTTTCTTTTTCCAGGCTGTTGAGTGACCCAATTTTTTTAAATATTTATTTATTATTTACACTAATTTTACTATTATGATAATAATTGAAGTAATAGACGTAAGTAGACGTATTTTAAGTGCTCTGAAATTTGTTGTTTTATAAGTTGGTGTAACAGTGATATTAAAAAGATATACTACTGATAATGTCTACACGAAATAAAGCAAAAATTGATATTTCATCTGATGAACTTGAACAATCGATGATCAAGTGTTTAAAAAGTATTTTATCTCTTGACTTCTTGAAACAGTGCTTATCGGAAGAACTAACTGTCGAATTATATTCTCTAAAAAACAACAACAATCTTACTTCTCTTGTGCAAGATCCATCTAACGTTACAAATCAAGAAAAGTTACTTATTGCTGATTTAAATGATAAATTAAAGGCACAGTGTAATGTGAATAACATAGTAGAATTACAAAAACCTAATCCAGCTTTGAACAAAAACTCAAATAATATGAATGACAATGGAAAAAGAAATCTAGAATCCCAGGCATTCAATAACAATGACAGGCCGAAACCATTCAAGAGCACAGAATTAAAAATTGGAACTGGTAGAGATGAGACAACTCATCCATTTCTTTATCTGGTGTGGAACAAATGCAGTGGTTGTACGTTGGACTGGTTGACCCTGGTACTAAAGCTTCAGAGATTCAGAATTATGTTATTGATAACTTTGGTGTAAATCGGAAAGATATCACATGTAAAATACTTGCAAAGGTGAATTCTGCTCTTTTAAAGTTGGCACTCGTTTATATCTTTTCCCTCAACTTCTTAACGTCGATGAATGGCCAAAAGGAATTGCTATCAGGGAGTTCGAGAATATTCCTAGAAAGCATAAGATGGCTTCTTTTTTTAAGATCACAGAACCAGATCACTGCAAAATAAATAGTGTGAATAGCTTAAGTATCTGCCATATTAATGCTCAGTGTTTAATAAATAAATTTCATAAAAGAAAGACTTTATTAGTTCTAATAACTTTAAAATGATTATCTCTGAGACTTGGTTAAATTCACCACACGATGATATGTTTTTTATACCTGGATTTCATCTCTTAAAAAGTGATCGTGCTGGCAGTGGTGCTGGTGTTGCCTACATAAGTGCTGATATTAAGATTGAAAAAATTAATTTCAACCATGTATTTCAACTTGAAATGCTTGTTGCAAAATTGTACTTTCCTACTAACGTTTTAATTGTTGTTGTTCTATATAAACCACCAAATGTACAATACTCAAATCTGTCATTCATGATTTATTTGAATATTTATATTTGAATAATCATAATAATATTATTATATTAGGCGATTTAAATATCAATATTGACTGGGCGCTAAGAAACATTTCGTTTAAAAAATCCGTAGAATTCATTCGGGTTGATGATTTACATTCAGATTTTCACATTTAAAAAAAAATTTTTTTTCAAATAAAAAGAAAATCGATTTTTCACTTACTAAAGGTAAATGTAAATGCAATGCAGGCTGTAAAACCACGTCCTATAGTTGTAAAAAATATAAACCTAATCTGTATCTCTCTCTGTAAATGTATTCATAGTAATTGCCAAAATGTATCTTTAGAAATATAAAATTTTATGTTAACTTTTATCAATTATTTATTAATTGCAATAACAAAAGAACCAGTGAACCATGGTTTACTGATCCCTTACGAATAATGAACAAAATGCATGGAATAAGCATTTAATATACTAGAAATCATGTGGATAGAAAATATTTTTTTATGCGAACTATTTACAATACTGCACTGAGGAATGAAAAAAAGTTTTTCTTAATTTTCACATTAATCAAATACCAAAAATTTAAAAAAATTATGGTCTACCCTAAAATACAACGGCATCGTTAAATATAAACAAAACATTTCCTCTATTCCAGATAACCTCTGTGACGAAAATCTTATTAACGATTTCTTTATAGATTCTGTACCACATGCATATACACGATAACTACCTAACACAATTTGAGACCAATCAGTTTTTAGATACTAACTTTGATTTTGAATATGCATCAGTAGAATTAATTCATAATTTAATTGTAAAGCAAAAACTGTATACAATTGGATACGAAGGTATTTCTGAAAAAATGCTCCAACTTAGGTTACCATATAGCAGAACCCCTCACTCATACTATACATTTTTCCTTTGAAACTGGAATAGTTCCACTGATTTGGAAACAGGCATTAGTTAAGCAAACCAATACAAAAAAATGTAAAATAAGTGCTATTTCTGAACTTGACCTATTAGATTACTTTTGGTACCCTCAAAAATAGCGGAGAGTATCTATGGACAATTATCGTCTTACGTGCTTAATAATGATATAATACCTAAAACACAATCTGGGTTTAGAAAAAATCATGGAACATTGACAGCCTTAACAACTATTCTTGATGATGTGTTGATCTCAATTAATTCTGATAAATTAACTTTTCTGACGTTATTAGAAATGTCAAAAGCATTTAATTCCCTGAACACAGAACTGTTAGCAAAAAAGCTAAAATGTTATGAAATAAAGGATAATATTTTAATGTGACATATCTTATTTACGTAATCGCTTCCAATATACTTGTCTCGATACTTCAAATGGGAGAAAAATATCTATATCACGCGTTAACTTCTGGAGTGCCCCAAGGCTCGGTATTGGGGCCTTTACTATTTAATATCTATACGGCAGATTAACAACATGTTATAAGATATTCTTATATTCATATGTATGCTGATGACGTACAACTTTATTTTGCTTTTGACCCCTTAGGTTCTGAGGAGGCCCAAACCAAAATAAATCATGATTTAAATGAAATAAGAATTTGGACGTTAGAAAATTTACTTTTATTAATTCCAAATAAAAGTAAAAATATAATCTTTGATACTGCTAATAAATTAAGAGTTCTTGCTAATTTTCAACTGTCAATCGACAATATAAATATCGAACAGGTTGAAGAAGTTAAAAATGTAGGGCTTATTATTGATAAGAGTTTTAATTTTATTTCTCATGTATCTCACGTTTATAAAAAATGTTTCTATCGTTTTAAACTAATTTCATCTTTTAGAAATATACTTCATATTGAAACTAAACAGCTATTGTGTGAGTCTTTGGTATTGTCACACGCCAACTATAGTGATTATGTATATGGACCCTGTTTAAATCTATCAGAAAAAATAAATTGCAAAAAATTCAAAATATTTGTACCCGATTTGTTATTAATAGCTCAATTTACGATCATATTATACCTCATATTAGAGAGTTAAAACTGCAAAAATTAAATATGAGAGACGTTTCGTCCAATTCACCACATTACTAAACAATACACTCACAGTAGAGAAACTTATATATGTATTTGACAAACTTCTTATGAGAAATTCTATATGTAACAGAAATCTGAGATATACAAATGATCATTTACATGCAATCTGTTCTAGGTATGAAATATTTCGATCCTAGTTTTCATAGCTGTCTACTTATGTTTACAATAGTCTACCCATGCAGCTTCAGAACTGTTCAACATATGCAAAAAGAAATCAACTCAAAGCTCTGATTTTGAGCAATGACAAATATTAATTTTAACTTATTTTAAGAATACATAAAAATTATATTCTAGTTTTTAAATGTTAAATTTTGCTGCTGACCTTTCGAATGTAATATTATTCTGTATTTTACACAATAATAATAATAATATTATCATTATGTATCAATTATTTTAAGTCACTTTATATTATATTTTATGTTTTTAATGTGCATAGATCTATTAATTTTACTTACAGATATGCATTGTTTTAAGGGCTATTTTTGTTACTATTAATTAGTTTTTAAGTTTGAATCGGACCCTGACTCTTGCCTACTCTTCAACTATTTTTTTCTTCTTCTTCACCTCGGTGTTCTCGGATTGATTCCCAGCCCAGGAGCTGGAACTTTTTTTGGAAGCAGAAATTAATATGCAGCAAACTTGGATATGGGATATATGGGAATCATCTCGTCATGAATTTTGATTAAAAATCTTGATATGAGTTGACGACTCATGTGTCGGGATTTAACTTTTCATTTTATAAAAGAAAAATAGACACCATGATATTCTTTAATTAAAAAAAAATGTAAATATAAATAACAAACCAATAATGGCGGCAATAATTTTCCTCACATCCAAAAGAAATACATTAAAGCAGTTTTTCTTTTCACATTTTACGCATTTAATAAATCGTCCTTGTAAGGGATAAACAGCCCTAAACGCTCATAACTTCATACATAAAGGGTCATTCTGCTCGAGATATTTTCTTACACCAGAATGTGTTATTACAAAGGTCTATACATGCACAAATAATTTGCAAAACAATTAGCCAAATGCTTCCTTTCTGCCCTTTAAAGTCAGGAAATTACCACTAGCGCTTAAATTCTGAATCAATATTAGACGTTTACAAGACACGTAATTTTCATTAATCTAAATTTAGACCTTATAAAATATTTGTATTCAGAGGTGTAATAACTGGTTGCTATGAATAAATAACAAACTAAATGATGTGCCTTTAAATTAGCGATGAGTAAATCAGTAAACTCTAATTAATGACTAAAAATACGTATTCTAAAACAAGTAAATCCAGATTCGTAAACAAGCTGTTGCTAACTGGATTCCAGCAAATGATTGATGAAATTTTCCTTCCAATTATTCTTTTATATTATAGTAATGCGTATTTCACTTCCATTAACTAAAAGATTGTAACCATAGAGGCTATTAAACACAGTATCTTTAGTTTAAAATTATAAATAAACCACGTTAAAATCGAATAAAAACCGTATTGATAAATATCGAAACGCAAAAAGCGGGAGGTCGTTGCAGGATAATTTAACCTAGCCTAGTAGGAACAAGCAAATCGATAAAAATGGTAACAACATAGAAAAAGAGCACAGTCGCAAATTAATTAATTTTCTTTGATGTATTAAAGTCAATCAGGTTTTTAATAAAACATTTTTTTTAATATGACGATAATTTAAATAGTATTTTTAACTAATTTAGTTTATTATATCGTGCTGTTTCAAATTGCAACTCACAATGTGTTCCCTGAATTTCAAAAGGTAGTTTTAAATAGTTTTGAGATTGATATAATTGAAATAGAGAATTATTTATTATTATTTTCGAGAAGTTATAGATGGTTTTCAAATAAGACAAGCAAGAAAAATATATGGACCTAAGTCCTGTTAACATTGTATCTATTATATCTAAAGTTCTTGAAAGGATGGTTCATACTATGAGTTTGTTAACGGCTATATATCCCAAGTAACATTTCTAGACGCAATTTCGAAACAAGTTTGGTAGTGGGAAACAGTTTTTTTAATTGTTTCGATTCTTATGGGAGATACAAAGGTTTACATTAATTTCCAAAATTTTTCTGAAATTGTTACCGATTTTTTAACTTTTACACATAGTACAATAATGTTATGGAACAGTTTAGTAACTGTTTCCACCTTTAGGTAAAATTTTTCTTCAGAACAGACATTTTTGAAACATGCTGTAACATCTGTTATCTCATTTGCAACTACAAACTTGTGCCGATATATTACTGAAATTGTACGGAACACATTCTTATTCATCCAAATGTTTCCAAACTGTTTCCATTCTTTTCCGTATGTTTCTAGAGTTATTATAACCTCATTTTTTACGAGTATGGTTATTATTACTTACCATAGAAAATACCTATCTGAGTTTAGAGATGCAAAATGGGAAAACCAAATAATTTAGACATTCTTCCTGGTATAGTATACAAGTGATGTAAAACTAACAACGGCTTTAAAAGAATTTGGTGTGGAACATAAAAAGACAAATAACAAATTAACAAATATTGCAACTGATGCACTTACAACGCTGTCAGATAATACGGCGAAAGTAGAGGAATTTCCTATTTCTATAAAAAATATTGAGAAGGTAAAAAGTTGTAATGAAAAATATTTGATGTACATAGTGATGATAAAGATACTTTCTTTTCAGATACTTCGGAACCTTTTAGAAACGCGGAAGATATTATTTCTTTTGGAAAATAGTTATCATTTCTTAAAATACTTTCGAAATAAGTTTCTTTCAAAGGCGATATGCTGCAGTAATCGGATTTGATTTGTTACATTAGAGAAACGAGTTACTTTTCATAGAATGTTATCTAAATTTTCGAAACATACGTTTCTGTTTCTAGCCATTTTGGTTGTGTGTTGGGGCGTGTTTGCTATTTTAACGGCCATTATGGGCAATCTTTTTTTAAAAACATTGGTTAGGTAAAGACTTAATATTGATACAAATTACGAAAAGGGAATACAATTTGATGTTCCAATTACGTTATTATTAATCATTATCATAAAAATTATTATGAAAAAAAATATTTTAATGACAAAATTAAATTAAAGACATTTATATTTGTAAGGTGAGTTTAAAATATCAAAATATCTAAATTAATCGACTCAATTTTCATCGCAGAGGTTTTTTCAGGCCAGACATCTGCTAAAAGTTACATTGTAGTTTTCACGCTATTCTAAATATTATCATATACCTTAATAAACTATTTCCATATTGAAAGGTAATAAAAATACTAACGATATTAAACCATTCTTATTAAACATCAAAGATACTAAAACTTTTCCAAACTGACTGCACACATTTCGTTTCCAACAATGTTGTAAAAACATTAATCAATACAAAACATAATAAAGTCTAGATACATTTTCGAAACTGTGTACAAAGCAGCAAGCTACAAATTTTCGAACCCAGTAAAGAAACGCGCAGTGCCACCACAATAGAAACATGTACTGCATAACCTTATGAAATTATATATACAAAATTTATCGCAACATGTCGGAAATAACTCCCATTTTAGACATGGTAACAAGCACACTTTGTTAGAAAATTTTGCGATAATGTTCCTTAAAATGCTAAATGGGATATATCTCAAAATCAGTTACGTTTTCGAAAAATCCTAGGGTTTTGTGTTAGTCAAAGTGAGACGAGGACCTATAATTTATTGTAGAATTCGAACCACATCCACGGCAATCGACAATTTCCTCTTTCATCTGAGTCCAAAACGAATTAAAAATAAAATGTCGAACTTATTTCAAGATGAAATCGAACAATCAACTTTCGGTATCGAGTAAATAGCTATAAGCGCTTTACCCACTTGGCTACCATGCCACCTAAGCTTCTTTGGCTTTGATAGCGTCTCCTACATATTTTTCAAATCTTTTTTGGAAACTCGAGGTTGGTATCGTAGCTTTAAATGGTAATAATAAATCTGCTCATAAATACTTCATTTAAAGCCCTCAAGGTTCTATTCGGGCACCGTTACTTGCATCCTGCGTGAGCCTTCTGTATCTATACATGAACCATAATATTGCAAATGTAAATTTTGATAGAACAAATGACTCGCATAAAATTGTTTTAATATTTTAGTTGAGAAAATGTCTATTGATCTAACAGTATAATGACCAAAGTCTAGAGTTATTGCTTTATTGACGTTAACATTTAATAAATGATTTCTTGATATTTCAATTTATGATTTTTAATCCCCATTAATTACATTAATTGCCTCTTCATCGTCAAAGGAAATGTAGAACTGTGTATCATTAACATAGTGTCGGCTAGTGAAATGTTGGTTTGCAGAAATTTGCAGAAAAAAGTTCAAAAAATTGTGGACTCACCAGATTATTTCTTTAACAATTTGTAAAATATTTGTAAATTTTTTTTTTTCAAAATAAGGTGGAAAGTACATTGACAGATTTCAAATTTTATAAAAAAATATTGTTTTTTTATTGTTACACAATTTTAAAATTTTATTTTAGGTTTCACTGCGTAAATTTTAAAAAGGAGCAACAGTGTAAAAAAAATAATATATTTTTTTGTGAAATTTGAAATTTGTCGATATATTTTCTACTTGATTCTGAAAAAAATGTTTTGTAAATATTTAACAATCTATTTAAAAAATAATATGAGTAGGCACAATATTTTTTTCGAGTTTCTATCACAAATTTCAATCGCAATCTTTTTCTGCAAAACTTCTTCATTTAGTCATGATAGTTATGCCTTAAAGTATCGCTATGGTCTAATGCTCCAATACTAAGATATAAAGGCCTAAATTTCACCAGCCGCCACTGATATAAATGCATCTGGCAATGCTCAACTGCATTTCAAAAACTGATGTGTATAAAGTATTATAACAGTGGCTCTAATATCGAACCCTGTGGAACACCAGATGATATCTTGTGAGACTCACACATATTATTATCTATTTGCTGAGTTCTATCTTTTAAACAGCGTCAATTGTCTTATCACTTAAATCTAGCGAACCAAGTGCTACAAAAATAATTTCATGGCTTATCGTGTCAAATGATTTCATTTAGTCAATAAGTACACTATAGCTTTCTTTGGTCTCATTCCCTCAAAATATCGTCTGTGTTCAAGTGACCGGTTTCACAACTATTTATAGGCCCGAGGCCAGATTGTATTTCATTGTATAAAATTTGTTACATGATTCCGAAGCTGAAACTTTACCTTTATAAGAAATTGCAAAATGCTAATGGGCCAAATGTCTTTAAAATCTTCAGATTTTGTTATGATCCAAGTTGCACCAGTGCCTGTTTGCAGGAGATTCCAAGAACACCATTTTGTTGGGTGATATTTATAAAAATGTGTAACAAACCAATACAATTACGAGTATGTAGTTATTTAGTAAAATTATTGCTGATCCAAAGTTCTCTTCCTTCACTTTTGTTAAATTTATTTGGCAAATTATCGACCTCTGTTTATTTTCCAAATTGCGACTGCAAATTGTTCTGACTTTAACTAATTAGAGCCATTCCCGGCATTGATTAAATATGACTATAAGGTATCCAATCATAAACAAAATATATTTATTTTTTCATTTATAATACTCGACGAATTATAACAAAAAAACATGATTTCAGTGAAAATTGCTGTCTGTGTATCTATGTGTTTGTATGTATCGCAATAGTTTTTGCGATAAAGCTTTCAAATTCTGTCGGCTTAATGACTCAGTGCTTATACGTTAGACTTGATTCGAAGGTATCCCGGGTTGAAATCCTTGCTAGGGTATAGCGATTTTAAAACAATGAGATGATAGCACAGTTGGTGAAGGCAATGGTTGTTGTGTGTGTATCTGTCCTGGTTGAGTGGTGGAATAGCAATGTGCTAAACTTTGCCAGGACGTTAATATAAACAAGGCGCAAACAAAAATTTGATGACATATTCTAGTTACCATGGAAGAGGGTGTGATAAAAATTCAGTCTAAATAAAATTTTAGGTATCGATAGGTACCTCAAATTATTTAGTTTTAGTTTTAAAAAAATGTTTTGGTGAAATAAACGAAATCTATCTATTATATAAAATCAATGAAACATGTCCAAATGTTTAAATAAATCTGTATTTTGATATTGATTCTTAAAATTTCAAACAACAAAAAAAATCTTAAAAGTTTAAACATCAAAAATGACTACTACAGTTTTTACGTGGTATGGAAACTTTAATTCTCAAATTGGCAGCGGTTTTTTGTTAAAACAGTTTTATGTTGACAAAGATAGGTTGTCAGTTATATTCTTTTATACACTATAGAAAAATATAGTAATGATAACTAATATATGGATATTATTCATGTACAAACAGTGAAAATATCATGCTGTGTAGAAATAAATTAGATAGGACAAATACGCACTTAAGAGATACCCACAAGCACCCAACCCAAATCCAGCTCAGTACACACCATTCCCGAACATGCACCTGCCCTTAAGGTTAATACAGCCTTCTCTAATTAATTGTTTATACAGTTTTGTTTTTATTTAGTTATATACAATTATAAAATTATATTTGTATTTTTTTTTAAGAAAATTACTTATTATTTTCTGTAATGCAAAACATTATCAAAAGTTAAATCTAGGTGTATTCTGCTGACTTACTTAAAAAAAAATTTTAATCAGAAGCCACTGCACACAATGTGTTTGCTCCATCCACTCTAAGAATCAAAATATTACATATATTATTGTCTATTGTAAACCACTGAAATTTTAATAACTTATGCTGAACAGTTTTGAACATTGACCAAGTTATGTTAAAATATGTCCCACGTTTTCAGGAGATTTTGACTATACCAGTATTTAATTCATTATAATCCAAAAATGTGCATCCAGTCTAAATAAAAATTTAGGTATCGATAAAAGAGATTGTTTCATACTACTGCCTATTTTCATAAATTTTCGCTTTCAAATTCCAAAGTTATTTTTAAAAACGTGACTACATGCTCATTCAGTTATTTTTCAAGGCATTTATAAAATCTTTAATAAATGATTGATAATATATAATGTAAATATTTTCAGAAATATTAAACATTTGCATGTGACTCCGTTTCTTTCTGTTTTGTTACAGAGTATGGTATCGAGAACCAGTTCCTATTTTAAATTGTGTGAATGCTATTGTCGATATGAAAGAGGCTGTACAATGCAGTAAGGAGACGGTATGTCCAGGTATCCATTTGTATGGCTGTCGGATCCTTAGAAATGGACAACTCACCAGCTAAAAATGGTCTTCGGTTTACAAACTGATTTGTTATTTATACTTAGGCTTAACAAAAACTCAATTTAAACTTTACTCTATGTTTATATTTAAGATGTTTCTCACAGGAGAGAGATAGAAATAAAATAAAAATTATATTATTTTACAATGTAAATATTATTATATATATTAGGAAAGAAAACCAATGAACCAAGTAAGAGTTTATGATAGTGCTAGTGCTCAGGAATATTAAGTAAAAATAAGTTATGGAAACAACTTACTTTATTTTTACAAGCAAGCAAAATTCAAACTTTTATCACATATATTTCCAGAAGCTAATAAGACTACGGATTAGATGATTGGTATTTATAGCGAGCGGCTAATGACTCTATAGTAGATATGAGTATTCGCGAGTGTATTAGCTCGAAGAGTCGACTCAGTCAAGTAAGTCACTGAGCTAGATGACCCTATTTTATTTGCATGACCCTTGACTCATTTGTAATATACCTTAATCGTTGGCAGTTTGCTCCGCAGTTTACTACTTAATCATATCTTAGCACGTAGAGACTTGAAGAAGTCGATTCCACTAGGCAGTCGGTGGACTAAACTCGGTAGTCGATCACTAATTAATTTTGCATAATTTTCTTCACTTATTAATATACATACGTATTGGAAAACTTGAGAAGTATATTGCTAATTCTCAAAATATATATGAAGATTATACTGCTAATCCTCAGGATTTTCAGACAGGTCCAAAGTATCCCACGGATACTCCAACACAAATCAAACAAGTATCCTACTAAATACAAAACATGAATCTACGGAACCCGAACGTTTTATATTGTAAATTCAAAAAAATTATATTATATTAAAGACTCCACCAGCACATTAAAAATTTTGATAGATACCGGTGCTGGAATATCCCTTTTTAAACCAAATATCTGTAAATCAAAAAGGTACCTGGAAAATATCGTAATTCAAGGCATAACCGATCAAAACATAATTATTAATGAATCAATTTTAATTCCGTTTATATCTAACCATCCGCACAAAGTGTACATTTATAATTAGGAATTTGATGGATTTTTATGTTCCAATTTTATGGAACATTACGAATCTGTTGTCGATTTTAAAAATGAATGGTTAACAACCAATTTTAAGGCACTTTGGCTTTTTAAAATAACAGAAAACTCACCAGAACCCGGAATTCCTGACACATCAAAATAAATTTCAAAATTCTATCCAAAACAAAATTTCGTTCGAAATCCGTGAGGAAAAAAATTTGTAAGTTAAAATACAACTTTGAAACACTGAGGCTATACTGCTGACGCAGGATAACGAAAAAGTCCGTTTACATATTGCACTTGTACAAATAAACGAAAACGGAATATTCATAACATCAATTATTAATGCCAATGCCATTACCAAACTTGTCGATTTGTCTACTATAAATCTTGAACCAGTGCAAACGATTAAAGCGATATTTAATTTAAATACTCAAAATTTAGACCCACAAGTATAGATGGACAGAACATTTAAATAAAAAACTAGCTACGTTTAGATCATTTAAACGAAGAAGAATCTGAATTAAAAACGCGGCTTTGGTTAGATTTTCAAGACATATTTTATTTAGTAGAAAATCTGACATTTCTAAACCAAATCAAACATACTATCGATACTAATAATGCTAACCATTTTCACGAAATCTTATCGGTATCCCCAAATTCATAAGGAGGAAGTAAAGTGTCAAGTTTCTAAAATATTAAGTCAAGTTATCATCCAATATTCAATTTCACCTTGGTTTTCCCCAGTCTGGGTAGTTCCTAAAAAACTTGACGCCTCCGGTAAACAGAAATGGCGCGTTATAGTCGACTACAGGAAATTTTACGAAGTGACAGTCAGTGACAAATACCCTCTCCCAAACATATCTGACCTCGTGGACCAACTTGGAAAATGTAAAATATTTTACCACCATAGATTTGGCATTGGGCTTCAAGATAATCGAAATTTATCCCGAGGACGTTCAAAGAATTGCTTTCAAGTTGAGAACGGACATTACGAATTTGCACGTATGCCATTCATTTAAAGAATGCCTCGTCCACATTTCAATGAGTAATATACAATATTCTGTTAGGAATTCAAAATGAACGATGTCTCGTCTATATGGATGACATTATTATACTCCCCTACCATTCATAAACATATTTCTCGTCTTACAGAAGTTTTGAAACGCCTTCAAAATGCCAATCTAAAGATACAATCGGACAAATGTGAAATCTACGTAAAGAAGTCGTATATTTAGGCCATCTAATTACAAAAGTCGGTGTGAAACCTAACCCGAGTAAAGTTAAAGTTATCTTAAATTTCCACAACCTAAAGACCAAAAAGGAATTAAATCGTTTTTAACTCTTGCAGGTTACATTCGCAGGTTCATTTCATATTTTTCTAAAATCATTAAGCCAATGACAAAACTTTTACAAAAAGACGTCCCCTTCAACTTTGACAAAATTCATTTACCAATCTCAAACAAACATCGACTACATCACCGATGCTAATATATTCATATATCGACGAACTTTTCGTATTAACTACGGATGCGGGTGCATTCGCGATAGGCTCAGTCTTTTCACAGCGACTTATTGGAAAGGATTTATCCATTGATTATGTTTCCAGAATTTTATGCAATGCTTTCAGCATTTATATGACGTAAAATTAACTTTTTCAAATGTAGGACACCCGCACCCGCAATCTAATGGTTCGTTAGAAAGATTTCACGCGATGTTAGCAGAAATGATTAGAGTTCATAAAACTGAGAACCCTAACGAACATCATTTTACAATCTTGCCATACGCAGTTATTTGTTACAACAATTCAGTCAACAATAAAACTAAAATTAGAGACAAATTACAAAATAAATTTAACGGTCCTTTTGAAATAACAGAAATCTTTCAAAATTCAGCCATTTTACTTAACCCAGACACTAACCAAACTAACAAAGTAAATTTTGATAGAATGAAACCCTATTTTCAAAAGTAACCTTTTTCAGGTTATTCCTGCTGTTCGGATCAGTAGCCCTAGCGGTTTCCCAATACCAAACCACACCAATAAATAACACCATTGGAATTTATTACCAAGAGAAATCTGAAATAATTGTAACTAACGAGAAATGGACACTACTCGTCAACAAGAATATATCCTCAATGAAAACAGCTTTTGACAAAAGTGACAAAATCCTAGACCATCCTTAACACTCTTGACCCTGCGTATCATAACATGAATACTTTCATGAGCGAAGTTAAGACTCACCATAGCCTTCTAAAACAAATTACTAAATCTATTCAATCTAAATTTGACGAAGTTTCCCTCGATACAAAACGATACAAACGAAGAATTTTAAATGGTATCGGGACAGTATTTAAATCAATTACCAGAAATTTAGACGCTGAAGACTGTCAATATTATTCTGATTATATTAATAAACTAAATAATGGATTACCATCAATTAGAAAACTTAATTAAAAACCAAATGTCGGTGACAACATCGGTTATAAAAAAATTTCAATTGAACTATTTAAAAATTACAAATTGACGAAAAAACGTTCAATAAAGATATTGAAGATAGAGAGGATGCGATCTTACGTACCGAACACGACATACAAATAGTTCAAACAAAACTAAAGTTTCTTGAAATATGTGAACAATTAATGGCAAACTATTTATACATTGAAGATAACTTAAACGATATTCTAAATTCAATAACATTTGCACCATTGAAAATCAATCATACTTCTATAATAATTACCCCTCAATATTTAATAAGCTCTTTACAAGAAATTTCACAAAATTTGCAAAGGAACAACTTGCCACTTCAAATAAAATTATAAAGAGTTACTCAGTACCTAGATATTATTCAACTGCAAGCTTTTCAAACTGATTCAAGCTTAATTACTTTTTCACCCCCTCAGGAAAATGAGAAAGTTATGTATTCGGGAAAAAAAATGTGAAAATTTTTATTGCATTTCTGGACAAATCTCGACGAGTTATGACAATACACAAAATTTCAGACAGAAAATTTTCTGTCTGTATGTGTGTCTGTGGTTCGCGATATCAGCTACAGTTTTTGAGATAAAGCTTTCAAATTTGGTACACACATTCTAGAAGTCAAGGAAAAAATTAAGTTCGTTGATGAGCAAAATCGGTCCCAATGTCTAAAAAAATATTAGTGCCCTTCCACCAATGTGACTTTTTGAAACGTCAAAATGTGATTCTTTTGAAACGTCAAAATGACTTTTTTGAAACATCAAAATGTGACTTTTTTGAACCGTCAAAAAATGTGACCTTTTTGAAGCATCAAAAATTGCTTTTATTATAAACTCCACCACACGTCTAGTTTTACTACGGTGAGAAAGTTCTGATTCCCAAGTAATTGGCAGCGGTTTTTTTGCCTTAAAGGTATCTCTAATAGATCCTCAAATTTACACAACCTATCAATTATGCTCTATCCCCATTTTGGAAAATAGAACTAGTTTGCACCACATTTTGTCAACCTCTCAAAAATATATCGCGAGAGATGATGACTTTTTAATGTTTATACCTATTCCGGACCTGGAAGAATGCAAACAACTCTACATTGGAATTAAATTATGCTCGACCTTGTTCGTTTACCCGAATCGACACCAATGCTATTTATGAAGCAAGACTGTTCAAACATCTCAATCATCTACCCGAAAACTGTCAAACATCATTTATTATTAGTGAAGGATATAATGTTTAGAATCTCCAGGAGAATAAATATATGGCTAGTCATTAATGTAGGACCTTTACACATTACTATCAGTTGTCCTAAGAGAAACCCAATGGCAGAAATCATCACGAAGCATTCTTTTATAAAATTATAGCCTAGTTGTTACGCCTCTATTGGCATTACAAAAATTCAAGCCGAATTCAGTGTCAAGGATAAAACTCATCCTATTCAAATTTCAGCCATTAAAATTAAACAACTTGAACACCGAAGACTTCGAAATTGCCAAACACAAATTAAACCAATATTCCAAAAATTTAGATTATCTTATCAACGAACCTTTTGTGACCAAATATATCTCATGGTTCACATATCTGTCTATAACTTTAATTATTGCCCTTATTCTGCTCTATGTATTATACAAATGCAGGAAAATGAGTCGAGGTCTAGCTCTTGTCCATCCATCTGGATCACTCTACCTCCACCAAGACCAAGTAAGGTTTTCAAGAGATTTACTTGCATTCTATCTCCGAGGAAAAGATCTAGTATCCACGAGGAAGGAGTAGAACCCGAATAAATCGCATTAACTTAAAGAAAAATACTGTTAAATGTGCTTTCCTATCTGAATTTAGTGCGAATGACTTTTAAATGAACATTAATTCATTTTAACGCATTTTAAACTTTTATTATATTAATAATTTTCATCCTACAATCATTTTCAATGTTAACGGCTTTGCTTTCATATTTTACATTTTATATTATATAATTTTAGATTTCATGCTTGTTTACACTGTTTTACATTTTGCAAAAGTTGCTGTATAAACACCAGCTTTTTTATAAAGGGGAAGTTGTTATATAAAGTCTACGCCACTGTACACTAACTTATACATGATTTTAAGTTCATTTCATAATACTCAGGATATCATATTACACCTACGTTACAGATAACAAATTCTCTCATATTAATTATTATGAACTGCCTATTCTGCATTTCCTTTGTTACAAGGTTGGAAATCATGCTTTTAAAAACAAGATATAACATATATTTAGTTTTAATCGTCTCCCGACGATGACAAAGTGATTGTCGAAATCGTGTCGAATATAGTATTGACTGTTTTGGTATTTGTGGAAACCATTTCAGTGTTAGTGTTGTCGCATAAAAATGTTCCAAACCACTTCAGGATTATTTATTAGCAACAAATTAAATTAAAAAATGATAAATAAGATTATTTAGAAAAAAGAAAATGAAAACTCAAAACAAAATGTAATGTATTTAATTAATACTAATGTAAACTATATGCCAATATTACTAACATAAACTAGTGTTCTCTGATTTTTTTGTATTTTTGCCATATCACAGCATAAATATTTTATATGAAAGCAAATATCACAATAATTCTCATAGAAAATCATCAGAAAGCAAATCAAATCTGGTGGGTACGTCTAAATTCGATAAAGGAAGGTGCTTCAGATATATCTCGGTAAAAGTTATTCGTTATAGCGGACCTTTTTGATACAAAATTGTCATTTTATTTAGACGTTCCCTCCTAAGTTCCCTATCAGGGTTATTTTTTGGGTTGGAAAATGAAGTAGATAGTGAAATTTAGTTTGAATGGATAAATATTAGGCAAATGAAGGTTTGTTATATATTTTTTTTTAATAAAAATCTCAAATAAGTTGTCTGAAGTTTAAGGTGACAATCGATATAGACTTTCTCTCCAATAATTGTCGATGAAGTTTAGCCAGTAAGCGCGACTCTTAAATTGATATATATATATATATATATATATATATATATATATATATATATATATATATATATATATATATATATATATATATATATATATATATATATATATATATATATATATATATATATATATAGAAAAAACCACGAGGGTGCGAACACGCAATTGGTATGCGCAATGTACAGGGTAACTCACATATAAGTTAACCCCCTGTTACTTTATCAATTTAACTCATATAATTTGTACAAAAAATAGACTACAGATTTTTAATGTACATTTTATATCTGTCAACGTTTTTCTAAACATGTGTAAAATATGTATACAGGGTGGAACAGAAAATATTTTTTTTAAATGGGACATCCTGTATATTTTTATATATTTGAAATTGTAGATTTTTTTTAATTACAAATATACATATAGGTATAGTATGATAGGTCCAGTAGTTTTTGAGTTATTAACAATGACCTAATTCAGTTTGATTTTCAATAATGTACCACTAAAAATTTTATAGTACATTATAGGTTTGTCTCGGACTAGTTTGAAACCATCAAAAATATTCACTCAGTTAAGTATTAATGTAAATAAAGTGAACCTCGCGTATAACAGGCAACTGGGCGAATATTTGTGATGGTTTCAAACTGGTCCGAGACTATTGGAACAGACCTTATGAAAACAATTAAACTTCAGTCAATTTATATAAACTGTCAAAGTTGTTGAGGTCATAATTAGTGCGGTTATTTTATCTATTAAAGTTGTGTCTATATTATTATTTTACAATTTGGATGAAGTCATAAGATTTTAGAAATATATTTATATTGTAATAAAAACATGACCGATTCAAAAGCAGAGATTATATGAATTTATAATAAATTTTGTGATTCATTAAAAAATAAAACTAGAAGAAGAAGAAAAACTCTTTTTGATGAGGAAATGCAGATGAATATTTTGTCTCTCATAGAAAACCCAAATCTGTCTACTTATTATGCAGCTAAAGAATTAAATATAAGACAGAGCAGTGTTACGCGGACCTTAAAAAAAATGAATTCAAACCATTCCATATTAGTCCTGTTCAAGAAATGAATGAAAATGACTATCGACAGAGAGTATTGTTTTGTCAACAAATAATTGATATGAAAATAATGTTTTATTGCACAATATTGTATGGACCGACGAGTCTTCCTATTTTATAGCCGGTTTGTTTAATAGGCATAACAGTCATCAACTTCTGCAGTGTACACTCTTGATGGCAGATATCCATCTATTGCATTTCCACAAAATATTTTTTCTAGAAAGTTTAACTTACTAAATCTCACCAAACTAAGAATATTTTAATCCATAATTTTTCTATATAAAATTGTCAATAATCATCTGGATTGTATTAACCTGTTAAATCAAGTAAATTATAAAGTTTCTAGAATTTCTGCTCACCTTGACAACTTATTTATTTCACAAATACCAAGAACTAATATTCTCATTGCCTCCCCAATACACCAAATCTATGTCAACTATGACAAAAATGAAAATTGTGTTGATATATTTTTTTTGCAATGAGAGTGTAATCAAAAACTCTGTTTTGCACCTTGATGTTTTGTAATCTACTATATAATTTATTTATATGTATATGTATGGGTATGTATATGTACAAGTGTATTTTTATATGTATATATACAACAATTCTATATATATTTTGTTCGTATATATTATATATTTCATTAAGAAATTTTTTGTAACACGCAAAATTGTTAATGTGTATTTATCAATATATAATTTCAATATACCTGATTCTGTAAGTAGGCTCCTGCCTGTTGATTTTGTATTTAAATAAATAATAAAATAAAATAAAATAAAATAATGATTTTTGTTTTACAATTAAAAATAAATCAATCATTTTTTACATTAATTGTTGTCTAAAATATCTTCTTCTCATTTTTTAATTTTTATGTTATCCATAGTAGAACATATATAACTACATGTATACATCGCATAACATCTCAGCAAATTAATCTAAATTTAATTAATGAAAACAAATATTTCCATTTTCATATAATAATAGAGTCAGGTCTGCCTCCTTTCAACATTTGCTGTATTTGATCTAAAGATTTCCCTTTAGTTTCTGGTACGAAAAATAAAGTAAAAGTCGTTATCAATAATGAACAGAGAGAGAAAAAAATAAAACGGCACATGTAATCCATAAGAACTTGATAACCACTGATATATTTGAAGAGCTACAATACCTCCAACAATAAACATAGCGTCTGCCATTGTCATGCCGATTGCTTTTAATTTTGTTGGAAATATTTCAGCTGTAATAACAATAGGCACAATACCAACACCAAGTTTGAATACAGCTGCATACACCATTACTGAAACTATTGGTATCCAACTTACAGACAAAACGTCATAGTTCAAAGTTTTCAAGTGAAAATATATTGCCATTGCAAGCAAACATATTCCAGTTAACACGCTGGAAAATATCAATAACATTTTTCTTCCGTACTTGTCTATTTGAAAAGATGCAACACTAGCTGCTATTAGCATTATAGCAGCAAATAAAATAGCTGCAATTGAAGATTCTATGTAAATTGAACCAGCTGCTTCTAAAATTAAATGTAGATTCATCAGGATTACTGTGTAAGCGCATAAATGTTGACCTGCATTTAAGACTGTCATTATTAATATAGCTCTTCTGTTGCTGTCAACTATTACTAGATCTTGTATTCTTCCTTTTTCATTTTCTTGTCTCTCTATGGTATCTGAAATTTCCTTCATTTGTTTATTGATATCAGCATGTGGGTGAAAATATTCAAGAGATTTCTTAGCTTCTTCAGATTTATTCTTATATAAGAGGTAATGAGGAGATTCGGGCATAAAGGGAAAACAGACATAGCTCTAAGACTGCCACGGTTGCACCAATTATTGAAGAAACATAAAATGGAAGAAATGGTCCAACACAATAAACTATCAAACAACCCAGCAGCATCATAATATATATTATACTAGATAAAAATCCTCTTATTTTTTGATCGGCTATTTCTGCTACATACATGGGTGCAGCTACGAAAGCCATATTTCCTGACATTCCGCAAAAATATCTCGCTACAAAAATATATTCAATTCTGTCGCCAAATGCTATAGCAATCCATGCTAGAGTCACCACAAAAGAGGCAAGTAGTAGGGACCTTTTTCGTCCTATTTTATCAACTAAGTATATCGTTATTGGCAGACCAGAAAATGATCCCAACAATAAAGCTGTTTCAAGCCATTCAGCTTCATAAATTGTAGTTTTAATATGACTTTCTTCACTTACTAAGTAGGGTATATATGGAGCTGTCCAGCCATAAGTCATTCCATCCGATATGGCAAATAGTGTACCTAAAAATAAATGACTTGTATTTAGTATAGAATAAGGCTCACAAAATTTTAGGATGAATACAAATCAGATTATTATAATAAAAATCGATAAAACATGTTTTTCATTTATTTATAAGAAGCAAATTTAAATCAGAAACTGACATTTTTTTAAATTAAAATTATTGTAAAAGTGAGCTCAGTAGCTCAGTGAGCTAGAACGTTAAGTGACAAACGTAGCTGATTTACAGTCTATCGACTCTCGCGTTTGAATTCCGGTTTCGACTCTGACAAAGTCGAAGTCAAGATTCAAGATTTAATGTTCAAGGTTCAAGTTTCAAGATTCGAAGTTCACGATTCAAAATTTAAGATTCAAGATTCAAAATTCAAGATTCAAGATTCAAGATTCGAGATTCAAGATCCAAGATTGATGATCCAAGATGCAAGGCACAAGAATCAAGAATCAAGTTTAAAATTTCAAGATTCAAGACTCAAAATGCAGGAATCCAGATTCACTATACAAGACTCAACTTATATATAGTGATACAGACATTTCCGCATCAGACATCTAGAGCTAACCAAATATCCAAACCTGAACAATTTGAACTTTTACAAATATATTTAGACGTAAAATTAGGGTTTGATTCTTTTAGGTCATCATGTTGCATCTAATTTTGATTATTTCATAGTGGAAAAATGATGCCAAAAGCTCCCACTCAGAAACGGAAGCTATTAAGTCCCAAGACAGTTTAATTTTTACTTTCATTTGTGCGCAGTTTTAAGGGGCCTAGTTAAGAAAAAGCTTCCGTTGACTGTGTCTCTCTCTAGGAAGTTCCGAAAGTGACAGACGTATATAAAATAAATGAACGTCGTGCAGAAAAGAATTTTGGTTCCAGAGTACGTGAACTAGCAACACATTACGACGGGATAGAGTAAAGCCATAAAATCTATTGTTCTGGTCGATATGTACACTCTGGTCAATAAAGTCATTGATAATAACTGAAATATAATAATAATTATTTTCTTTTTATTTATTATTAATTAATAAATAAAAACTGCTGTCTTTTTGGGTTTCGAACAATGTTACAGTGGAATTACTGACCCGTAAATTATTAAAGAATAGAAATAACCGTCCTAATTATTTTATTTTAATTATATAATAATATTATACTCCATAATACAGTTTAATATTTAGTGTATGCAGTTTCTACTGGAAAAATGATTTAGGTAGTCCATTATGGGTACTATTGCGTAATTATTTGATGGGTAAAGTAATATTGTATAAGTAATTGTATGTTGTGTGTTATACCTCACCATATTCCACTCTTCATTTTTATCAATTTACATTTTTCTCTTCTCATTCTTTAATTTTCATAAAACATTCTATAATCTATTCATTTTATATAAGCACATAAAAAATTAAGGGCTAGCAGAGCGACTGTGACACATCATAGTTCTCATATACGCGCGGTGCAATATAAATACACAAAATGTATTTATATCTAATATATAAAATTCTCGTGTCACGGTGTTTGTAATTAAATTCCTCCGAAATGGCTCGACCGATTTTCGTGAAATTTTGTGTGCATATCGGTTAGGTCTGCGAATCGGACAACATCTATTTTTCATCCCCCTAAATGTTAAGGGTGGTCCACCCCTAATTTTTTTTTTTATTTTTTTATAATAATATACATGGCAAAACAACGTTTGCCGGGTCAGCTAGTATATATATAATAAATATGCAGTGTGTCCACGGATCGACTTAACTATACCTGTAAACTTTGTAAATTTTTTGACAAAAGGTTGTTCTTCATAAAAGTTTTGCTTATTCTAAAAACTCGTCAGGCATGTTTAGAATTACGATTTAATATACAGTGTGTCCCAAAATGAAGAAAATATAAAATTTTACTAAGAGTAAAGTACCTTTATTTTAATGAATAGAGAAAAATGTTATAAGAGAAAGTTGTTTGTAATGCCAAGTGCAGTGCTAATACGAACTTTCATCCATATAATCAATAACTGACTAAATTATAAAAAATGCCAAAAAGTGAAATTAATTAATTATTCTGAAGCTGCAATACATCAAATAGTGAAATATTAGTCGATGTGACTTTAATTACTCACAGCCAACCTAATTTAACAACACTTATTTAATGATGAATGATAATAGATTTTGCCTAAGAAAAAAATTGTAAAAAAAATACTGATTTTTGAATGAAAGTTCGTATTAAGACTGCATTTGCCATTACATACAACTTTTTCTTATAAAATTTCTCTCTATTAATTAAAATAAAGGTACTTTATTGTGGGTAAAATTTTATAATTTCTTCATTTCGGGACACTCTGTATATTAAATCGTAATTCTGAACATGGCAAACGAGCTTTCAGAATAAGCAATAGTTTTCATGAAGAATAACTTTCTGTCAAAAAATCAAAAATAAGAGTATTTACAAGTATAGTTAAGTCCATCCGTGGACACTGTATATTCAGAATACATAATAAATTAAATTGGGTTTTTTATAATTTCTGGTAGAATGTGGTTCATGTAGAAATTTATTTTTCATCATCTCTTTCCAAAACTCTGGATTTTTTTTCAATTTTTTTCTATATGAATTGATCCAGCGGGTGACCACACTATGAAGTAACAACATCTGCTATCAGTGATATGTAATTACTGATTGAACTCCCAATCTTCTTTCCTTGGCAATTTCACAGTTCTCTAGAGTCTATTGAAATGAAGGTACATGTTTTATTTGCTGAATTTGTTTCCAGAAAAAAGATATATCTATTATTCTTCTGCCAGTGATATTGAAGGTACTCTCAGGAATATCTGGCTCTATGAGATATTCATCTGATTCATCTGAACTATTATTACCCATTATATCTTCATTCTGGATATCACTTATTTCTAGATCATTTTCCTTTTCAGAACTGAATTCGGCCAACGTCTCGCTTTGGAAAGTTAGATCTTCTTCAAGTCGAGAATGTTCTGGTAGAACGGAGTTACCTTTTCTCCATCTTTTTTTTACAGCTCTGTTAAATAGGTAATTAAAATAATTTGGAACATATCCATATTATTTAAAAATTCTCAGTTACTTACCTTTTACGAGTCAAAGTTATTGAAGCTCCTAATTTACGTTTGTTGTCCATTCTATTTAGATCACGTGGCTGATTTCAATTCGAAAATAATAATGCACAAAATTGATAAATAATTCAGCTTGGTTTCGCACCCCTGTAACTGTTTCAGATTTGGACAAATAAAGTTTAGAATGGATAATCGTATAGGGCTAAAAATAAATTTTGCGTATTGGCATAAAAATATCATCTTGCAGATTTTTGCATTTTTGATTTCTTCAGTGAATTCTACTGCAACTTAATGTATTTAACATCTTCTATACTTAACTAAATTCAATTATTTTGTTGATAGACCGTTGAATATCTGTTATTCATAGCGGCATTTATACTACTGTAGGTTTTTTCGTTTTGGAGACAAAAAAAATAAATTGGAAATGGATGTCGAAAGTATAAAAATAAAATTTCTGACATTTTAAAATGAGTTCAGTGTGTAATTTTTTAATGCAAGTAGGTATATATTTTATTTTTTATTCCAGTTGTGAAGTTAATTTTTGTTTCATAGTAAAAAAATAATGTACTGCTGTACATGGTATTCCATTCAAGAATTACGCTTTGAGATCACTTCTGAACCTTTGAAAATGACGAAAAAAAATAATTTATGCCAATAATATCTATTCCGAATCTAGTTTTGTATATCCAAAAATAACAAAGTTACCGTGCGACTACCACCGTATTACAGAAAATCAACTGTTAATATCTTCAAACAATTGAGTTTGGGTTAAAAGTAGTAGTGGAATTAATTATAGAATTACTAACTGTAGGGGTGCGAATACGAATCTGAATAAAAAATTACCCGGTAGGTATACACAACAAGTCACCAACCACTACAATACACTAAAATAAGACCAATTAACATCTTATTTGAGAATCTATCAAAATAAGAATGTTAGCTTATTTATATATTTACGTCGATTAGGTAAAACTACTACTAGTACAGAGTTTTGAATTCTGTGTTACTGGCTGACACAAAATACTACGAGAGTACGTATGCACTGAGTACAAAAATGGAGAGTAGGAGTAGCGACACACGTCAGGAGAGTATAACACATGCTCTCCTGGGTGGCTCCCGTACCAAGGCATTAGCCAGACGATAATCCAGTAAAAGTCAAAGTATTATATTTCAATTTAGAGATATGCAACCTATACCAAATTATTATAATGCATGTTTTTTGGAATATAGTATTAGGTTTTAATCCACCTCTGGGATGCCGCCCAGAATTCCTATGATAGGTCTACATTTGTATTTTTTTTATTAATTAAAATTATTCTAAAAGTGTACTTATTTTTATTTCTTTTTGTAAATGTATCTGCAATTATTAATGTAAAATTATATGATATAAAAGTACATAAATAATTATTTATTATTATTTCTATTATTATAATTACAAAATATAAACAAAATAGTAAATACATACTTAAAATATATTTATCAAATCAAAACACTATTACAAATTTCACGGAGGGTTTTTGCCGTTTTTATATATCTGCCGCTGAATAATTTTGCTCTTGACTATACCTTCACTCAAGCAGTTTATAGCCGGCTTAGTTACGGTGTGATTCCCAGTAGAGGCAGCACTTCCTTGCTCCATTTCTACTGACAAAGGTACTTATTTAGAAAATTATTTTCAACGAAATGGTACGGAATAGAAATATGAAACTTGCTGAGCATAATTATGAAGGTTCATTCTAGAAGCCTTGTATGAATTTTACCGATTTATGTCCATAATTATGGAGCTAGTCACATTCAAATTTTACCTATATTTACAGTGTATATTTTTCCTACATGAAGTGAAAATTAATTAAAATAAGATACATGTCTCCTCTAGTGCACCTTCATCTACCGCTCTTCCAAATTTGGTGTAATTTGACCAAACCGTATGGACGAAATATATTTTGAAAAACTACCTTACAAACACAACTCGAATTAGCCCTCTTAACTGCTATGAGTTTAATGAGTTTAATTTTGAATTTAGGTGGAGGTTGGGGCTAAAGAGACCGCCTAAATAATTAAATATTAATAATGTTTAATAGTTTGTGTTCAATTCGAAATGGTGTATTATGCTCTCGGCTTTGTGTAATGCTTGTTTGTAGTTAGCGGACTATGAGATAATTGGAAATTATAGAATATTTATGATGTGTTGCATATGTAGTCCACTAATGGTGGAATTTCGTGCAAGTTTCATGTAGTTCATTGATGAAGTATCTAAATTTGTAATGAGGCAAATGTATTTGTTTTCCAAGACTTTGAGCTTCTCTAATGTTGTGGCTGATGCGATGCACCACTCCGGAGCTGTACAATATGCATATGTATGTTAATTTCTTGTTTTCTTTACTTTAGACTCTTATTCCTTGCCATTAGAGGATATCCATGCCTTGCCAAGGAATAAACTTTGCGTATAGTCTGGTTTACGTGCTTCAAAAAGGTCTATTATCTATATGGACCCCCTAATTGTTGCTTTCTTTGGTTTGAATTTAGTTACTTCCGGTCGAAATTGGCGTCAATATTTTATTAATTTTAAAATTTTTAATGAATACTGTAGTGTATTATACAAATATGCTTCCTTAGTAGTATGGATTATGCATATTATTGATATAAGTATACATTATTGATTAATGCGCACATCATCCTCCACTGGAATGTACAAATGCCTGACATGTAAGTCACTTGGCAACTAACAGCTTAGCCGATTTGTGTAATATGGTGTGAGAATAAAGTTAAAAATGTTAAGTAGTATATTTACATATTTTATTTCATCTCCTTACAAGGTAATTAACAATTATTTACGCATGTAGTCCGTATGTTACACTGACTTTTACTTTCCTCCGACGTTTCCGCTTTCATTTGAAACTTCCACATACCGCACGCAGACGCACGGTTATGCAGACTCTTAATTCTGAGATGAGAGGCAAGTATCCTTACAGCACGACCACGTAGTTACATAAATTATTAATTATGAATTTTTAAGAAATAAATTATTAGTAGGAGATTTTAGATGATAGTAATAGCGACGGTATCATGTATAAGAAATTGAAAGAATGGTAAATATTACATAAATTATTAAAATATGGTGATATACAGAGTGTCCCACTATTAAGTACCAAGATTTCAAAAATCGAGAAAATCCTATTTTCAGAAAAAAGTTTATGAGACATGACACGTTTATTGAAATTTCTTTCTTAAAGTGATGTCATCTTTTGATTATTGAATTCTTGGAACCTAAAAAGTGGAGACACCCTGTATACAAGGTGTCTCAGCCTTGTGTTGTCCAAGTATTCTGACTCTCTTATAAAAGATATCAAAAATTTTCAAAAACGGGGTGATAGGAGTTCACAAAGTTGTATAATTTAAAAATGTTTTAAACTGTACAAAGTGATCCATTTCGGCGTGACGTCATAATCTTATGTTTTTTAAATGGAACACTCAGTATATTATTACACATTTGGATTCTCCTCTTAAAGCTCAGTAGCACAGTCACAAACGTAGCTGATTTACTGCCTATCGACTCTCGGGTTCAAATTCCCCGTTTCGATTCTGGTAATGTGGAAGGGTATGGTTGTGTGTCTGCGTTTTTTTCAATTGTGTAACCCCTGTCAGAGCAGCTTCGGCTTTGGTTTGGGGGTTGTCTAATTTATGTGGCGTGTTTTACATTCTTTAAAATAGACGATTCAAACGATGTACCATTTTATGTGTATGCGATGGGTCGGTACCATGATATGGGTGAGTTTGTATTAAAAACATGTCAACTTTGTGAGCTCAATGTGACGTAACAGAACATAATTTTGACATCCAGTTTGTGCCAAAAATTGCCAAGAAACATTTAGTTTATGCTACTGTTATCAGATCTAACGAAATCGGTCATTTTGTACCTAGTGAGTCACACAAAACTCCCAATCTGCTTTTTCTCATTTATTTAAATTGGAATCAAAGGAAGGTCCATTAAAAGAGCTTTCCCCGGATCATTAGTTTTTGGAAAAACATGAACGTCAACTAGTCACAAATTAGACAATGACTGTTGAAATAAACATAGTGAAAACAGGATAATAAAAATTTGTTCTAATAAACGTATAATGAAAAATATAATATCAAGGTATTCCAACATAGAGAGTAGAAGTTAATTTACAAAATAGTAATGAATACTAGAAATAATACTTAAATAGTTACCAAAGCCAGAATACTCTCGATTTATTTAATTGAAGATTAAATAAATTTTGAAAAATTTGACATATTATTGCTTCGTGTTTACGCATTTCTAGAAAAAAAAATTAAATAATTATTGGGTATTACATAAGCATTCTTTAAAACTTTACATGACAACAATAATAAATGCCTATAGTTTTTTATATTTTATACTGTCGTTCCTATCTGAATGTACTAGTATAAAAGTTTTAGGTATGTAATAAATCAAAAACAATACTTCCAATAAATTTTATCATAGAAACTACTACAACTGCTCAGTTTAGGAGTAATACCCAATAATTATTTTATTATTTTTTTCTAGAAATGCATAAATACTAAGCAATAACATGTCAGATCTTTTAAAATATATCAAAAGAGTGGCCTTATTTAGGTTAGGTTAGAAGTTATGTCATTATGATGACCGAAGATACAATAATAATTAATCTAGATATTGTCTTTCAATTTAAAATATCAAAATAAATATGACAAATGTTCATATTTTGAATTATGTAATTTAAATATTTTTATAAACAATATGTTCGTGTATCGGCCCCCTGAAGAGTTCAGGAAGAAGAGAGTAGACATATATATCACGCTTGGGATTTTCGTTTCTGTATTATAACTGGAGGAAATCATTTCTTTAGTGTGAAAATTTTCCTTTTTGTTGAGTTAATATTTTCCGGTCGTCGTCCATGTCATACACAGACTGGTTTCTGGTTTTGTCTTCATTAATAGAGATCGCTTGTCAGGCCATTGACACTGGTAGATTGGTTTATCATGACTCAGGTATTCTGCCTTCATGTAGAGACTTGTGATTTTGAAATCCCCGTTGTTATCCTTATGTTTACCTACTACGCACCGATAAAGACAAAACCAGAAACCAGTCTGTGAATGGTATGCACGACGGCCTCAAGAAGAATTTCCATTTATTTGGTAAAAATCATTTACTACTGGGCAATCGCAGTTAAAACTTAATCATCTCTTGGTGTAATACAAAATAATTCATTAATAAGTATATGGGTGACAAATTTGTTTAATCTTCAATTAAATAAATTGAAAGGATTTCGACATTGGTGGTATTATTTATAGTATTTATTACTATTTGTAAATTAAATTAAATATTTTTTAATGTAGGTTCAGTAATGATTCTATTCTTCATGAAACATTATATTGTATATTTTTTAAATCATGTGATATTAGGAGAAAAAACGTTATTTAATAGTATTATATAGAATGTACAAATTCTTAATATTTTTAGAAACAAAATAATATTTAGTTCGAAAATTGTGAGAATAAATCTCGCAATAAATGAGAGGAAATCAAATAATAAAAAAATCTCTTATCGTGTGAACTTTCAGTATACACTGTATATTTATAGACACTGACACTATTGTATTTTTTATCTAAAACGTGGTAATAATAAAGAATAAAAATAGCAATTAACTTATTTTTTTACCGTTCTAATACAACTTAGGAAGGAGTCATAGAAATATTATTCAAAACACATTTGTTTAAGTTAACTCATAAATTCAGATCAAAGTGTTATCAAAACAAAAGATAACAAAAAACTACACATTTATCAGCGGCGTCCCATCTATAAATAAATATGCAGTTTGAAAATAAAAGACAGTTTGTTGTTTATGACTGATATACTAAGATAGCGTAATTTGACTTTAAAATTAATCTGCCAAGTCTTCATTATCAAACTCTGAAGTAACCCACAAATACCGATATACTACAAAATTCGCACCGAGTATAAAGCTCGACACGTGTTTCGCCAAGCAAGTTTGCATCATTTCAAAATAAATGAAACTGATGTACTTATCCATAAAATTGTGCTGAGAAATATGGCCATAATTCAAAAGTTATCTTGTACGTGAGGAACTAGAGCTTCATGGGAAAAAATTAACAGATGAGGTGATTAATTGGTTTAATTCGAACAAATTAATACTTAATGTAGAATAAAACCAGTTAGCGTACAGTTGAATGCATATTGTCATTACCACCTTAAAGTTCAATTTCGTTTAACGCTTATTTTGAACCAATTCCAATTTAATTCAAATGTACAATTTATTTCCTATTATTTTACAATACTAATTAGAGCCTATTACTTATTTCATTTTATATATATTTACATACATATAATCGAAAAAAATACTACATTGGTTATACATTCCTGTCAGTAGGCGGAGACTTACGATCCCATCGCATACAATTTTGTTTGAAAATTGGTAATGACAATATGACGCTGACTGTATCTCGACAGAAATATACAACTATCACACTACAGTCAACTAACTATTGGTTCAATTGAACATACGATATTCTAAATTTCCAGGAATGTACAAAAGTTTACTTCGCATATTTTGAAAGTATGTTAGAACACATGCAATTGAATACTGGGGCACATCATGTAACATTATACTACCTTCCTATTGCAAAAAATCTATAAAAATATTATTTAGTTTAAATTACAGATAATCTTGCAAAACTTTAAAATCATTACACTTTACAATTTATGTATTTACAACAAATATTTATAAAAATAGGACCAGTATATCAAATCCATGATACAAATATACACTGTACACACACGCTTGACTCGATATAGAAATAGACCTTATGTCACCTAGGTGGGGCTATAATATAAATAGCCCTCATATTCTGAAATTATCAAGTTACCAGAATTAATAAAAAATGCACCCAATATTAATTCATTCAAAACTAAAATTTCTACCATTCAACTATGTGTTCTGAGTTTTATGATAGCAATTCAGTTTCCCAAAGTTTTATTATGTACCTATATAAAATTTTAATTTGATATTTAATATACATATTTCAAAAAGATGTACAATGTACAACATCATACAATGTTAATTTGTATTTTGATTTATGTAATTATCAATTCTTTGTTAATTGTACTTGGGGAAATAAAACTTTAAATAAATAAGTAAATAACACACGTCTACATTGTCGCTCAGCGTAAACTAAATAGGGCTAAGGAACTCTTAAAACGAAACGCCAACTTTATAAAATTTGGTTTTCTTGTTTTTACTTTCTTATACCTAAGATAGGGAAGTATAGTAATCGTTATTTTTTTCGACCTCGAAATTTTGATTGATATATACGTTTTGAACCCTCCTGAATCTATTCTGACTATTTTCCGAATGATGTCTGTCGGTGCATGTGTGCGTGCGTGCGTGCGTGCGTGCGTACGTGCGTGCGTGCGTGTGTGTGTGCCGCGATAACTCAAAAAATACTTCCCAAATTTGGCAGTTAAGACTGTTAGCAACATTTTAGGTGACATATTAAATTTGGTGAATGTGGTACCACCAGAAGAGACATAATGAATGAAAGAAGAAAATTGGTACAATTTCGGGAAAAAAATTAAAAATATTTTATTGCATTTCTGGACGAATCTCGACGAATTATAATAAAAATAAAGAAACATAACTTTATGAAAAAAAAATCTGTCTGTATGTCTCTAGTATCGCCATAACAGCCACAGTTTTTGAGATAAAGCTTTCAAATTTGGTATACCTGTTCAAAGGGCCAAAGACAATGAAAAATTCGGTGATGAGCAAAATTGGTCAGCTGAAAGGGGGTCCAAGGGACAAAAACTTTTTTGTATTTGAATTTACAAAAAAATATATTCTTGATGAAAGATTATACATCAAGCCAATAAAATATATTTTCCAAGTACTTAAATAAAGCTGATATAAACTGAAATATTTTACACATTTGGCCTCATAAATTGGGTTAGGATAAATTTAACGGTTTGACATTTGAAAGGTCTAACTTAGTTACGAAAATGTCAATGTCAATAACAAAGAATTAGAAAGAAGAGGCAAATGTAGAATTAAATAGAATGATTTTTTTAGATCAGGATGATATATATACCTACTGGTATAAGAAAGTTATTTACAGATTACACCCCAAATATTTATAGAGAAAATACTTATATACTATTAATATTTAAATAAACTAAACAACACTTTAAAATATACAATATTTAAGGATAAATAAAAAAAACAGCTAAAAATACGAGGAATTGTAATTCATTTAGAGCAAAAAAAAATAAAAAGCAGAAAGGTTAAATTTTTTAATTCTTAACAATTATGTAGTGAGATAATACGTGAGACACTAATGATTGTTAAAACTAATTTTAATATTTATTTATGATTTGGTTGTCTACTGTTTCTTACCTGATATAGCTGCAAATAGTTGCGGAAACGTTCCTTTAAATATTTCGAAATATTCAATACCCAAAGTCATGTTCTGCTACTGATGAAAGTTCAAATGAAACTAGTAAATAATTTAAATCATTTTTAATTTAATCATACATGTTTTTAATGTCACTGGTGGTCTCGCAATGATAAAAACTAAAAAAAAAACCTAAACATATAAATAGAGCATTAAAATAGCCCGGGAATGTTTATATATGAAGTGGTATCAAAATTATAACAATGAATTAGTGTGGTATTTGTAAAGTAAGTGTAATATAAATTTTATATCAAAACAATAATAACACAGAGTGGCATATTTAATGTGTTTTTAATTTCAACAAATCAAACAAAATTTATTTAACATTTAAAGTTATCTTGGTTAATTTTTAATACTGTAGGTGAGAAACTAATTTTTAAATACTAAATTGATCTGTTCAGATCTAAAGAAACATAACTTAGAGTCATAAGGGTGTAACTACAAAATTATGAATTTGAGATATTAAGAGCCATTTGCAGGACACTTGTCTTAAAACAGTGTTTTTTTTTTTTAAATCATATCTGCTACATTAGTTACACTAGAACTTCCAATTAAGATTAATCCTAGATAAAATGCCATTTGATGGCGTGAGTATGCAAAATTTAAACTAGATGTAGAACAGATAGTTACTTAGATATAAAAAAATTGGAAAAACTCCCTAACTTTGATGTTTAATATGGTGTCTAATCAGAATGTATTTGCCATAACCATGTGCTCTCGCCATAAAAAATCTCTTTAAACATAAACTGTAAAAGTTATACGTAAAAATGTTAATAAATTTCCTCCTAAAACTTTCTAAAAAAACTTTACGATAAGAAATAATTGCACTGAGAGGTGCTGCGCCTCACAGGAAATTGACAAAAACTGTATAAATGTATCTTTTACTACATGTTCATTGTCCAATGTGCATATGTTTAGACTTACTTCGCATAAAACTGAAGTTAATTTAAATTTGTTAAAGGGATGAAACACTACTGTTATACATTTCTTGAATAGATGATAGTATATACAATTAAAAGTCCCTGAACATAGTGGGATACCAGGAAAGGAGAATGTCAACAAATTGGCTAGAAAGTTCTAAAGGCTCTTTCGCCTACACGTCTTAACACCAAGACTCACATGTTCCTAAATAATTCTCTTACTCATAACCACACAATAATAGCTGCGACAGAAAGTTGACTTAGAGATGGTGTGTTCAACAATGAATTATTTCCAGACAACTATGTCGTTTACAGGAAGGATAGGAATTTTGGAATTACTGGAGGTGGTGTCCTATTGGCTATAGACAGCTCCCTTCAATCAGAAGTGTATAATATCTCATGTCCCATTGAAAAGATAGATTTAGTTTGCGTCAAAATATTACGTCATAGTCTATTTGTTATGCTCTTATATATTCCCCCCTAATATAAACTATGATGATCTGGAAGAGTTCTTTGAGTTCTTTGAAAACCAACACGACCTCGATCGGATGATAATTTTGGGTGATTTCAATCTACCTGATCTACAAACATTTTACAACGACAATCATCTAACGAGGTCCACTTCACGCTTTCTCAACTTCTGTGGTCTTGTTCAACATAATAAAATAACTAACATCAACAACAGATTACTAGATCTAGTGATCTCGTCCGGAAATATATTTTGTGAAATTACTGAAGATACTGATCCATTAGTACCCATTGATACATATCACCCTGGTCTCCTAATAAATGTATCACTGAATACTGGTAAAAGTAACAACTTTATATCACAACGCCCTAGGTTTAACTTTAGAAAAGCAAATTATAATCGTTTGTATCAATTGTTAAGTGAAGTTGACTGGTCCGAACTTACCTTACATAATGACGTCAATCAAGCTTGTGACTATTTTAATAATAAACTGTATAATATTCTACTTTTATGTGTTCTTTTAAAAACCGCTGCAACCTGTAAGTACCCGTGTTGGTTTAACAGTAGAATAATTTATAACATTAAATCTAAAAATCATTACTTAAAAATGTACAGAAAACGTAAATTGCTTTTCTACCTTGAGAGAGTAAAACGCCTTAGACGATTAATAAAAAATGAAATTAGTAATGCCTATAAAAACTATATAAACAGATGTGAGAGTAATATACTAAAAAACCCGCACAATTTTTGGAGCTTCTTACACTCAAGAAAGAAAAAATCACGTATTCCAGGTTCTATGCTATATAATGATATATACTTAACTTCACCAAATCTAATAGTCATTGCCTTTGCTAAACATTTTAAAAGTGTATTTCTTCCACTTGATGACCAAAGATGTCTAGACAACCTTAACTTGCTCGAATTAGGGAAGATAAACGATTCATTTACACTAAATGAAATTTCGGAAAGCCAAATTGTAAATGCTGCTAAAAAACTGAAAAGCAAGTTATCAAGTGGGCCTGATAATATCCCTTCCCTAGTGATTAAAGATTGCATTCAATGTTTTATACTACCATTAAAGTTTATTTTTAATTTAATCTTAAAATCATGTATTTTTCCTGATCTATGGAAGCTGTCTCGTGTCTGTCCAGTTCATAAATCTGATTCAGTTGCAGATATCACGTATTATAGACCAATTCTTCTAATTTCTGTTTTTTCCAAACTGTTAGAAATCATTTTATCGGATACGCTTTCTGCACATGTGAAACCTGCACTCTCCGAACAGCAACATGGTTTTGTGAAAGCGCGCAACACAATGTCTAATCTATGTTCATTCACGCAATATGTTTCCGAATCTCTTGACAGGTGGATGTTATATACACAGATTTTAGTAAAGCATTCGATCGTGTATCACATGTAAAATTGCTAAAAAAATTAAATGAATATGATGTTTCCAATAATATTTTGCGATTGTTGTGGTCCTATCTAACGAACCGACAGCTTTTCGTAGAATATGAAGGTGTCAAATCTAATACATTTGTAGCTAGTTCAGGAGTCCCTCAGCGATCCAATCTTGGACCACTTTTGTTTCTCATTTTTGTAAACAATATTTGCGATCACATAATTTCTTCTAAATTATTATTCGCCGACGATTTAAAAAATTTTAACCAAGTCAATACCATTACTAATTGTCTTCAATTGCAAAAAGATTTGACCTCCTTAAATGACTGGTGTATTGAGAACAAACTATCGCAATTCTTGTTCTATAAAAATCACAGTATTTACCCTGAGAGAAACTATGATTATAATCTCCTCCTGGAGGAGTTTAATTTTATTTCTCTTCGAAAAAGGCGAGAGATTGGGGATTTGCTATTCCTTTATAAAATTTTACATAACATTATTGACTCTCCCTCTTTGCTAAGATGCGTATTTTTCAATGTACCTCGTATTTGCTCAAGGGGAAATAACACATTTCATATTAAAGTATCAAATTCCTTTCATCACTTTCATTTCATTTGCAACTGTCGATATTTTTTCTGCTAGTTTGATCCAATTTAAAAACAAAATTTCCAGTTTACTTCCAAATTAATCATATACCTCGTTAAAATAATTTTCATAATTTCCATTCACATAATGCATGCTAACGTACTGTAGAGTATTTTCATTTCATCTTCATTTTATTTTCGTTTTCGTTTTCATCCCTTTATATGTAATTTATTAGTTTAAGACTTTCTTTCTAAGTTAACCTACATTTATATATTTATCATGTACTCCTATAAATGGCCACTTGGCTGCTGGATGTAATTAACTAAATAAATAAATAAATAAATAAATAAATAAATAAATAAATGTCTCTAAACTAATTATATTTTAGTATCCGTAAAGTATGAAATAAATACATTATTTTTTAAACCAAAAATATTTAGAAAAAATATTCAGACAATTCGGTTTTTAATTTCAATTGCGTACCTTATGTTTATTTTGTTATGACGTCATCACTGTTTCCGTTATGAGATTAGGGTCTAAAATTGATAAGTTGGAAGATACGGTCATTTTGAGTATAAGAATTTAACGATTAGTTAATAATAAAAACAATTTATGGTAAATATTCGAACTGTACTCCTTGTTGTAGCTGACAGTACCCTATAAGATGAATCAAGTGCTGCTGAACCTTGTTTATACATAGTTTTCTGGGAAATGTTGTTTATTCCTGTTCTAAGTCTCTCTTTTAATTCAACAATATTTTACGGTTTGGTTTCATAAAGTTTTTTTAGATGGCCCCACAGAAAATAATCTAATAGCTTGAGGTTCGGTAACCTAGGTGGCATTCGATGGGTCTACCAATCCACCTGTTTAGAAATATTTGGTCAAGATTTGAACGTCTGCTAATGGGAAGACGCATCATCCTGTTGATGCCACAGGCTTTCGTCAACATTTCCAGGATTAATTCTACTGGGGAATAAATTTAATAAAGTTAGGATGAGCCCATTAAAAATTGGAGATAGCCGGGTCGGTTTGAAGTTCCATCGAAAAAAATAGGGTTTCTTATAATTTAATTCCCGCCCACATATTTACCTTTTGTCGATACTATGTGTGCTGCTCCCGCATCCATCGAGGGTTTTCTCTTTCCCAATATCTACAATTCTGACGATTCATTCCATCAATTAATTTGAAAGTGCATTCATCGGATAAAATAATATTTTTATCAGAAGAGGATCACCATTGCACATATTCATCATTGTTTCACAAAATTGTATCTCGATCATCACCACTTAGTTATTGCACAAGTTGAATCTTAAAGGTATTTTATTTTTCTAATTTTAATACTGTATGTACTGACGTTTTAGTAACATCATAATCGCGACTATCCTGGCAAACGCTGGTATGTGGATTCTTTTCAACAGCTAATAAAATATTTAATTTTATATCCTCGTCAGAACCTGGGCTACCTGTTTTGGGTAAATATTCCACGATACCAATCTCTCTAAATTTTTTTAAATTTTACTCACTGTCGATTGAGTTATGAGTCGTTCAGGATATTTAATATTAAATAAATTACATACATTTTGTTGAGTTCGCATCCTATCAATCGTAAGAATTTCAATTCTCTGCTTTATAGATACACTCATGTTATAAATTAAAATAAAACGACACAATTATTGAGAAACTACTACTTGTGGTTAAGTACTATTAAGTGATTCACTGTTAAAGACGATAATGATAAAACAAAAAATACAAAAAATTACTAGCCTAATTCAAAAATAAAAAACGTGTTTAGTTTACCTTTTATATCGTGGGGTTTTTCCTCGCTATTTTAATTCACTTAGTTTACCTAAGCTGGCTGAAATGAAACAAAATAAAAGACAAATACATATATTCCTAATTTAAATGACAAAAGGCTCATTCAGGGCGTGGTAGGCAATTAATTAACTAGGTTCACATAATCTAAAAAATACAGAAATTATAAATCTCACTTAGTAAGTTTGTTTTTTTCTTTTTTAGGGCGCAACCCGCCTTTCTTTCTCGTTTATATTTAGCCAAAAAAAGTTACACGCACTAGTGCCGTTGAAAGGGGGAAAGAACGGTTATTTTCACTAATGTGTCTCGCACTCAATAGCAAGATAAAGAAAGTATAGGGGGCTTTCTCCCAGCTCTAGTTCATTAGATAGGCAAATCAGCCTGTTGATGCAAATTTGGTTTTCAAATTTCCAGCTCGCACTCACAACGGAAGCTGGCGGTTTATTAATTAATAGGTACCTATTTTAACAATAATTGGAAGGAAGATAACCTTACCTTCTCACATAGCTTTCTTATGTTACATACTTCGTAACTCCTTAACCATAACAGCTCAACCAGACAAAATCTTGAACGTAATGCCAGCAACGTACACCACTAACTCACTCGAAGCCCAGCTCTTGTTTCCATATAAAAAAAATAAGATAACGTACTCACAACGTAACATACCAAAAAGGAAGACACATCCGCTCGGGACCATGGCATCCGAGGGTCTGTCTGGCGAAACCTAACAGTCTTAGTACCAGCGTTCCCCCTTTGTCCCCACACACCGTAGTGTTCGCGCTGGTGCACTAAAGGTCCAGTGGTCGCTTAGATTATCAGAGATTTACAATTTAGTTAAGTCGGTTCTAGAATTTTTAAGGTTGACCTCAAACCAAATTATGCAATTAGCATTAAATAAAACGCAAGTTAATTATATCTAAAAATGGACCGTTACACTTTCACTTGTTTTTTTAATGGCCGTATCTTTCAACTTATGAAGTATGTTACATATTTGAAATCAGCTGTTGAAGCAGAAAAATAGAGTAATATACAGGATGTTTTATTTAAAAAAATATCGATGACGTCATAACGGAAACAGTGTTGACATCATAAACAGAAATAAAGGATAACGTGCGCAATTGAAATTAAAAAATCGACCTGTCCGAGGATTTCTTCTAAATATTTTTAGTTTAAGAGATAACGAATTTATCCCACACTTTGCGGACACACTGTATATACTTAAAGAAATATTTATGTTGTATGAACTGATACACCTTTGTGATTCCAAATAAAAAGAATTAATGGTGATTTTAAAGGGTACTATGTATTGTAAAATAGTTAATTTAGTAGTTACATCCTTATAGCTCTAAGCCCTCGATATTTGACAATGAGCTACTTTAGAAGCCAGGGCCAGCTTTGAAGTACACATAATAGTGAAATAAATACTTATTAGATAATATCTGACTAAAGAAAATATACCAAAATGATGACGTGGCTTACAGCAAAGAAATAATTAAATTTTGTGTTATCACGTCTTTTCTAAAGAGGTTACAACTATTATCAATATTCTTTTAAAGGTACTTCTGAAACAATTTCTACAATGTCAAGAATTCGTAAACAAGACAATTATTCTGAAAAGGCTAAAAATGAGGGTAACCGGAATTTCATTACAATATTAAGACGTTTCACACAGTATGCCAGGATGTTCCAACTCTAGGGAGTGAACTTTAATAAATATAGTTTAAAAAAACTAAAAAACACGCTTTTAAAGCACATCAAACTAAAAAGTGAAAAATAATTATTAATATAAACTGAAAATAATAATGAACGAAAAATACTAGTATTATTGTGAAAAAAGCGTGGGGTGCTTTGTGCAATATTTTTCGTATATCGAGCACCCCACGCTTTTTTCACAATAATACTAGTATTTTTCGTTCATTATTATTTTCAGTTTATATTAATAATTATTTTTCACTTTTTAGTTTGATGTGCTTTAAAAGCGTGTTTTTTTAGTTTTTTTAAACTATATTTATTTTTAACTTTTTAGTTTGATGTGCTATGAAAGCGTGTTTTTTAGTTGTTTTAAACTATATTTATATTGCTTATTGATGCTGATATTATAACATATTACGATCCAACAGATATTTCTGAAAAAAAAAAAAATTTTTATTTCAGCCGTAAGGTTCGAACTCACGCCGGATGAGTCTGTCGTTTCGCGTCGAGTGCCTTAACCCACTCGACCACCGGGCTAATTAACAATTATGGAATCTACTGACATATTAAGCCTTTGCTTTCACGCAGGGATACGTGAGGAAAGGATTGGCGATCCTGAACAGGATAATGATATAAACTTATCAAATTATTGTATTGTTACCGGTTCTTAATAAGTGTACAAAGTTTCAATTAAATCTGTCCGTTTAAAGTGGGTTAAAATCGAGTCCAAAGAGTCGGTTACAAACAAACATACAAACAAACAAGCAAACATACAAGTGAAGCTAATAAAAGCGTGTTAAAAAATAACAAAGCACAATTTAAACTTTTGTCGGCATAACAAAAGTCAATACATATATGTGGAGACAGTTGATTATTTAATTCTGTAATCTCGCCAAAATGTAATAATAAAAAAGAAAACAAATAGACGCATTTGATACAACACTTTGCATTTTCCTCAATCAGACATTTTGGTCTTTTTCCGTTCATTTTATTTTTAATCTCAGAAATAAAATTGTTAATTAATTACGATTATTAAACATCGTGCATTTTCTTTTAGTACCGCCAAACTATAATTCAGTAATTCTACACGAAAACGATATAATTTATTTCTAAAATGTTCAGGGTTAAAACAACTACTTTATGTTCAAACCATCCTTGACAAAAATAATTATTTCATAATGTGTTACGACTAGAATGCGGACAAAATTTCAAAATTATGTAAGTAATGCGACAAAAATCACTATGTGTGCTCCTGGCGATGTGGGTTTTGAAATATAGTCTGTCTGATATAATAATTATAATATTATATTATTATTTATGCCTCACATATAATTTTCTTATAGTTACTACTTTCATACAAGAGTTCGGATGGATAATAATAATCTAGGTTTTAGGTTAGTTTTAATTACCTTCTATGTATTTTTTTCAAGTGGTCTTAGATTAACTTTGTGTACTCCATCACTAGTTAATGTAATATAACTGAGCTGAAATTGTGTGAGCCCAAAATATACTGTTTTTAATTGCTTTTCTTTAAATAGGTACATTTTTTAATTGTTTGAATGTATATCAGAGCTCAATAGTAAGAGTCTTAAATAACGGAAGATAATGTGTACAAGAGGAAATTGACACAAATTTCGTTTTATTTATGTTCATGTTAGGAGATGTAAGTCAAACTAGTATTTAACTATTTTTAGAATTTCAGTAATCAATGTTTTTAGTTCGTTCCAAAATAATCCTTTAGAGGATATTATCGTATCATCAGCAAATGATGTCATTCACAGTCTAGCGTGAGCTTCGGCAAACCGTTTACATATATCGTAAATAATGTGGGTCCTAGGACTGTACCGTGAGGTAAACCAAATTGAATAGGATCACTTTAATGTACATCTTATTTTAACATAATGCGTTCTGTTCACTAAATAATTCATGTATTCTGACTAAGGCCTGTTTGCACCAGTAACATTTATATCCAAAGTGCTGCTTATAATTGCAATATAATGCTTAGTTCATTACACCCAACTTTTGAGAGCCACTTAGTTTTCAAAAGTGGTACTTTATTTAATCCGTATTACCTTGCGTCATGTTGACGTATCAGTCAGAATATTTGATAAAAGTACCAGCATAATTTTCTGAAAGATTGACTTTTTATGATAAAGTCCTGATAGATGATGATGTAGAAGTTATTGAAATAGATGAACAGGTAATTCCACGCAGAATTTATGCTAGAGATCGTTTTCACCAGATAGATATAAATACCAGATGAAGACTGTGGATTAAATAATTTTGTAATTTGTTTCCACGTATCGTCTTTCTTTCTCCAAGTTACCTTATCTCCCATCTATACTTTCTTTATTATATTTTTATTGTGATACTGAACTTAAAATTATTGCCATTTTATCTTGCAGTGGCGTATTAAGCAATACAGGAAACTCAGGCCCGCAACATTTTGCGCCTCTTTCGGTTATGAGTTTTTTGTTTTTAGGTATAGTAAATTTTATGGACATCACAAATATACTGGGTGTTTCAATTATGCAGTCATTAATTTTTAGCGGTGATTCTATTTAAAAAAAATATTTAAAATAGTTCCTGTAAACATGGGTCCGGATATTCTTCTTAAGAGAGCTAAGACCTTCTGAAGGGGTCACCCAAAAGTGAGATTTTATTGAATATTTCAGGAACCCTTTAAGCTAGAGTGACCAGTTCTTGCACGTAATCTGATATCAATAAAGGTCATTATTTTATGTTTTCTACTAAGAGCAAATTCAATCATGGGGGCGTGAAATGTGAATAGGGGCTACCTTTCCCCCCTTCAAAATTTTTAATGGTTATTTTTTGTGATTTTCTTTTTAGAATATTGATTTGTTGGTCAAAAATACACAAGATAGCTTGTCTTGTTGTAACGCTGTTGGACCAACCGGTTTAGAGAAACAAAAGAAACCTAAATAAACATATGCATTTCAAAGGCTTCAAAAACAGAAAATAAAGTTGTCTCGCTCTCCCGCGTAATTTAGTTATTAAAAAATATCCTTCTCAATCAGTATTCTAAGTTAACAAATGAAAAACAGTTTTATGTGACATAGGTCTGTACCAATGAGGTTGGTTGGGGTTGATTGCTCATTTGTATAACCAATAAACCTATCTATCAACATATTAATAATAATAAATAAATATCGGTACATACGAATGAGTAATTAACCCCCAGCCAACCTCACTGGTACAGACCTGTGTCACGTAAAACAGTTTTTAGTTTATTATTTTAAGGAATTGATTAACTGCACTATAATATATCATAATTGCTAAATTACACGGTAGAGCGAGACATCTTTATTTCCTGTTTTGAAGCCTGAGGAATGCATGAGTTTCTTTAGATTCATATTTCTCGAAAATGGATGGTCCTACGGCATACAACAAAACAAGCTTCTTTGTGTATTTTTTACTAAGGAATCATATTCTGATAAGATAATCACAAAAAATATACATAAAATGTTTGGAGCGAGCGGAGGAGTAGATAACATGAAATAATGACCTTTATTGATATCAAATCACGTGCAAAAATTGGTCACTAGCTCAAAGGGTTCCTGAGATATTAAATAAAATCCCACTTTTGGGTGACCCATTCAGAAGGCCTTAGCTCTCTTAAAAAGAATTTCCGGACCCTTGTTTACAGAAACTTTTTTTAATATCTTTTTAAATAGAATCACCACTAAAAATTAATGACTGCATAATTGAAACACCCCGTATATTTGTGATGTCAATAAAGTTTACTTGATATATGTCTGCTTCTATTGATACCATACCTAAAAACAAAAAAACTCATAACCGAAAGAGGCGCAAAATGTTGCGGGCCTAAGTCTCCTGTATTGCTTAGTTCAATCATGGAACTTGCTCTTGGTAAATAATATAATATAATGACCTTTATTGATATCAAATGACGTGCAAAAACTGGTCACTGTAGCTCAAAGGATTTTTGGGGTATTAAATAAAATCTCAATTTTGGGTGACTCCTTCGGAAGGCCCTTGCTCCTTGAAGAGGGATTTCTAGACTCATGTTTATAGAAACGTTTTTAATATATTTTTTAAATAGAATCACCCCTAAAAATTAATGACTATATACCTGAAACACCCTGTATAGAAATTTAAAACTCAGAGGTGTGTTACTCAATAATAAGCAAAAAACAAATATTATTTGATAAAAAAAAATGAGGCATTATTCCAACATAAATTGAGAATACATAATAAGATTTTGTTTCCATTTGTTTTATTTAGAGTTATTTTACCGGTCCGGTCCACCACGTCTCCGCGCCCTCCCTAAATATTCTTTGCTCCAACTGTAGTAAGTGACACTGGTGCAAATAGGCCTATAATTTTTCTAAAATAATGTCATCAATAATAGTGTTAAATGTCTTAGCAAAATTGATAATTACACAAATTGATGGCATCCGTTGGCCTAAAGAACTGTATCTGTTACAATAGTAGTAGGTAGTAGTATCCACACCGGCCATACTCCACACCACACCAAATCCACAAGTATAACAGACATGTATTTATTCAAATTAAAATCTAAGTTCTAGGTATAAAGGAAATGTTGCCAATGCTACACATGTTGGTCGGAGTGGGGAATGAGGAAGCTTAAAGTTGGTGACAAGAGCTTGAAGATTTTGGACTTGACTGAGAGATTTAAACCTTTTATAAGAGCTTAACGTCTTTTTGGAAAACATAAATGTTTTATGAGATATTTGAAGCTCTTGGAAACGGCTTCTAGTCCTCTTGAGGGGTTGAAGTCCGTAAACAATTCATAAATGCAATTACATTTGATAGAAGTGACTCAGTTAAAAGGCTTCAATTCACCATTTTATAAATGACTTAAGATAGTTTATTTTAAGCTCAACAAGGAATTGAGCTCCCAACAATTAATTTTTACTTGAATCCATGCCCAACTCTATGTGATAAGAACTAATAGTATAATTAAATTTTTCGGGATCATTTTGAAGAAGCTTTAAAAGAAACAGGCCTAATAGTATAGAACATTTGATGAAGAGAAGAACAGAAAATATGAGATCTTGACAACATCATCAATCAAACTATATAACCAATAGTTATTTCATTAGGAACGGATGAAGAACGTTTTTTCAGGAGACAAACTGTTTAAAATACTGTGACTTGAATTCTTATACCTATTTATGAAGATAAATGTTAGAATAAAGGTTTAATTTCAATCCTAGTAATTTTCTTAATTTTTTCATATGATCATATTTTATATTCATATACACAGTGTGTCCCAATAGTGCGGACCTATTAGAAAACTTTATAACTGTTCTTATGGAAGTGGTATAGCGTCACATATAAAAATATTTTGAAATATATAGGGTGACTGGCTATATAGTTTCATATTTTTGCATTCAGCGTAAAATTACCATTCCAACATCCTTAAGATTTTTGATTTTTATTGTGGCATTGCCAAGTTATTCGGTAAAATATGAAAATTTTGGTCAGAACAAGATTCAACAAATTAATGTGTGTTATTAGTTAAGAAGATTTATTTTACAGTTATGTAGACAAGGGATATGTTTTAACAACATATCTACCAAATATCGATTATTATTTTACAGGGTGTGTCTTACATTAGCTCTAATTTAGAATATTTCAAAATGTCTTTTCTTATTTTTTTCAAATAGAACACTCTGTATATTATTGTAGTTCTGACTTCGCACGTTAATTCTCTATAAATTTTTGAATAATATCCTATATCTAAAATCTATATTTCCAGACATATTTTTACTCTTTCATTAAAAAAACTTTTAAATTATTATACTTTTTATTTCTAATTGATCTAGTAGCCATTATTTTGACATAAAGTTTGAATAATTGAAAGTAGTATTAACTTTTTTCTGGGTGCGTATAATGGTTGCCATAGTAGCATTTTTTATAGTTTAATTAAATCACGTTTGATTCTATCTCAAAAATTTATAAATCGTTTAATATTACAAAAAAGTTGACATAAATAATAGGAACATAAAAATACAGTATCAGGTAATACAAAAATGGTACTATTTGAAAAAATCAAAGTTACTTAGAAACTAATTTAATCAAATAAATAATACCCAATGTTTATAGCTACTGTTCAAAGTGATCTCTCAGTATGTCTGTGCATTTCTCTAGACAATTTTCGAATGATCTACTGACAAAAAAAAATAATATAGATTTATTGGGGTCAAAATAAAATAAAGAATGTTTAGTGCCATATCCCCAAAAAAACAACTATGCAGCTACGGACACGTGTTTCGGAGTTATTGCCCCTCATCAGCGTAGCGTAGCTAAAGAATTGGATCTAGAATGGGATAGATCAGGAACAAGAACTAAAACAAAGCTGGAAAGTACAGTACACAGTACTCAATTAGTGCCTTCATGTTCCCATGTGCCACAATTCCCATGTGCCACAATATTATTTTATTTGTATTTGCCAGGTGGAAACGGGCAGTACACATAGAGCTCTGTGTGTCGACTGTGATCATTGAGGCCCCAAATTGGGCACATGGGAACATGAAGGCACTAATTGAGTACTGTGTACTGTACTTTCCAGCTTTGTTTTAGTTCTTGTTCCTGATCTATCCCATTCTAGATCCAATTCTTTAGCTACGCTACGCTGATGAGGGGCAATAACTCCGAAACACGTGTCCGTAGCTGCATAGTTGTTTTTTTTTTGGGGATATGGCACTAAACATTCTTTATTGATCTACTGACATTTCCTAAAATATTTACAGTAATTCTGAAAATGTTCTCTTATTGTGTCTTTCATATTTTCTTTTGTAGTTGTAGAAGTCTTGTACATTTGCTCCTTAATATAGCTCCACAAAATGAAGTCCAGTTTGGTCAAATCAGAGCTTCTAGCAGTCCAAATATGGGGTCCTCCTCTTCCTATCCAACTATTTAGAAAAGCATTGTTTAAATGGTTGTGAATAGTAAAGTGTGGTGCACAGGTGCCCCATCAAATAGGTAGGACATTCGCTCCTTAATATCCCTGGGGACATACTCCAATAATTCTTCCTTGTTTCGCAAAAAATTCCAAATTAATCATTCACACGTCCATCAAAAAATGTGGTCCAATCACATAACATAATCGCCAAAAATTTCTCAATGACTGTCTTGTTCGTTATTAGTTCGTGAGATGTAAGGATTGATTGTATGCAGTAGTAAATATCTGATGTGGCCAGCACATAACTTTCTTATACCAGTATATATCATCCTGATCTAAAAAAATCATTCTATTTAATTCTTCACTTACCTCAATTAAATTTTAATAGCGTACCTTGATATGTTTCATTAACATTTTTAAATAATTAATTATCTGCGTCATTCGATACTATCAATAATAATTCATGTCATATATTTTAATAATTTGACCTTTCAAACGTCAAACTGTTAAATTTATCCTAACCCCATTTTATGAGGCCAAATGTATAAAATATTTCAGTTTACATCAGCTTTATTTAAATACTTGGAAAATATATTTTATTCGCGTGATATAGTAGACATGATTAATAATCTTTCATCAAGAATATATTTTTTTTGTAAAGTCAAATACAAAAAAGTTTGGGTCCCGTGGACTCCTTTTTCAGCTATCCAATTTTGTTCATCACCGAATTTATCATTGTCTTTGGCCTTTAGAACAACGTCAACGACTTTTAATTATTATCACTTTATGCCAAAATTATGGCTACTAGATCAGTTTCGTAGTAAAAAGTACAATAATCATGGTTTTTAATGAAAAAGTAAAAATATCTCTGAAAATATCGATTCTAGAAATAGGATTTTATTCACATAAATTGTAGGTAGACAATTAAAGTGCTAATTCAAAAATGCAATAATATATAGTCAGTCACCCTGCATATTTCAAAATATTTTTAGAGTACCTTTTGACGCTATACCACTTCCATAAAGAATAATTTTCCAAAGTCTTCTAATAGGGCTGACAGTGACTTTTCTTCACTGTAGGGACACCCTGTATACTTCTTTGTGTCTACGCATTTTATCAGTTTCTTTATTAATGCCATTTTATTTAAAGTTCCCAGTCGCACGCCTATTTCAACATTTTATCTGCTAATATAATAATAACAACAAAAGGTTCACGTACAGTCGGCCCATAAACCTACTGTTGTTATTTATGCAAGGGTCATCATAATAGTGTTCTTCTTTATTTAAAATCACACACATATTTTTTGCCTACCGCAACCGAACTAGATTTTGCAATATTAATGCGCATTTAATACTTTTTCTCAATAAGAAAGTAACTGTAAATGCATTTTTTTTAAATATTATTCAACAATATTCAGTACGTCAATGTTATTTGTGTTAACACGTGTGGGGGGTCTTAAATAACAATGTGTTACATTATGTTATTTTTCATTTTCCAGAGTCAACAAAAGTATTAGACAATAATAAATGTGGCTGACTTTAGTATTATATTTATTCGTAGTTGATAAGACTATTAGTAATGTTTTTTTCGAATATTTGCTCTTAGAATTCAATGAACACATTTTGATATTAAATTGCTAAATTTTGTTACGCCATGTTGTTTTACTTTGCTATTTAGATAATTTTTCGCCAATATTTGAGAACACGTGATTAACATAAAACAAAATTTATAACAATAATAATAATAATACTAATGTTTATTTACACATCTCAATATAACATTTTTAATACATTGTTTAGCAACATGTTAAATTGTATAAGAGAAAAATTTTTTTTTTTCAAAATTCACAAAAAAGAACAAAATAAGTACTATCTAATAATTCTTATTAGACTGTACATAATAAGCTCACAAAAACGATTAATGTCTGTGGTGAGCTTGTACGTCCCGCGAACATCTGAAGTAAAGTATTACCCTTAAAAGTAAGGAACTTGTAGAGAGACAAGAATTACATCATATTCGCAAGTAAAGAATATAATAGACATATTTCTTCTTAACATAATTACACCTAATATAAAAAAGATTATGAAAATAAAAACACAATTGAAGAAAAATAAATAAAGAAAAATCTGTATTAAAAGGGCTGTAGGTAAGTTACCAGGTAAATATATTTAAGAGTAGATGAAAGGAGAAGTTGATGAGATACTTACCTAATAAATAGTTAAAATGGTAAAATCTATTTATTTCAATTATATTTAGTTAAATTATATGTCTCAGGGTAATTAATTGATGGAAAAAGGTGCGAGGCTTTGAAAGCATACATTTTTTTAAGAATTTCTTAAACATTGTTAACGTGTTTATTTCTTTTTTTTTGTTTAAATCACTTGATACATGGTTATATATACGAGGACTTAAGACATAGGAAGATCTTTTTACAATAGTTTTTGAAGTAAAATGTACTGTAATTGCCATTTCTTTATACCTGGTCTGATAATTATGTAAAATACCACTTTTTCTAGTATTCTTTTTTTGTTCCATGATTAATCCTGCGCAAAACAGTTGTCGAATATCAAGAACATTAGCAAGGTTATAGAGTTCATCATTGGGGTAGGTTATTTTTTATCATAAATAATTTTCAGAATCCAGTTTTGTATTATTTCTAGCTTATTTATAATGTTGTTATAAGCTCCTCCCCATGCAACAATACTATACCTTAATTGAGACTCCACTAGTGCGTAGTAAAGAATTAAAAGATGTTTTTTTATCTAAAACTTGTTTCAAATATTTAAATTTAGCCAGTAAACTTCGAATTTTTATTACTAGTTTATTTTGTACGTCCCATTTCAGCATGCTGTCAAAATATAATCCTAAATATTTTATACTACGCGCAGGCGGAATCTCACTTATATGTTTTTTTAACCTCGACAGACTAAAAATTAATTTACAAAATAGTAATAAATACTAGAAATAATACCCAAATAGGTACCAGAGCCGAAATCCTCTCAATTTAATTAATTGAAGATTAAATAAATTTGCCAACACATATTTCTTAATGATTTATAAATTTGTGTCATTAAGAGAAGTGATTAAGCCGTCGCGGTCGTGCATACCATTCACAGACCGGTTTCTAGTTTTTGTCTTCATAGGTCAAAGTAGGTATATACACAACGACAGCAAGAGAAATTTCAGAATCACTAGTCTCTAGTTGATGTCAATAAAAATGGATGTATTAGTAATAAAGAAATCATAATTATTCCTTTGTTACTAATACTATTTTATTATATTGCTAAGGTTTGATATTGCTATATTGTTCTGTTCTGCTAAATTTCACTTTAATTAGAATTTCATTAAATTATCATATCCTCTCAAATTTTATAAATTAATATAATGACTTCGATGAAGCGCGCCTGGAAATTTAGTACTAAAGAGTGAACATCAAAGAATATTCGTGTTTAATCAGATCAATGTATCTTTGATGCTCGCCGTTGCCCATGAATAGATTTCAATTAAATTTCGGATTTATGTCTTACCAGGTGATAAACTTTATAATATGATGGTATAGATAACCCAAGTACTTTAAAAATCAGTAAAGTCTTCTCTTCATTAGATACAAAGTTTATGCAAAGTGCCATGTCATTTCTTTCTGCTTGATGATACATTATTTTATACTTTCTCAATACAAATGCTCATATAATTAATTTATTCAAAAATTAAATTTTTGAGTAAATTAAACACTGAACTACATATTTTCTTAGCATTTTTTTTGATTATAAATTACAAAAATCAGTACAGAAATGAGAAAAAATCTTCGATATACGGAGGCATCAATAGATGCCATATGCCTGAATTAATATTTATGTATATTTTGAAAATAATTAAAACTACGAATGTTCCTTTGGTTTTAATCTTGGGAGCAGAATCCTATGTTACTGAGAGGTAATTATTCTTAACCCAGATATTTTACATTTTTTTTTTTTTTGAAAATGGCTTTTGGAATGAATCCATACAGCTAGTCACACTTTTTATAAGTAATAATAGATACTCCTAACCTAAGCTAGTATAAACTGTATATCTACTGTATATCTATAGATACATAAAATCCGAGATAAAATTGAAGAGAAATACAGGCGTACAAGTTCTTCTCGCCTAGAGGCCCATCAAGGCATTTTTTTATTTTCACAAACAACACTGGACCATGGATTAAGGATTAACATTAACTTAGGATAAAAACATAGGTAACGTCATCTAACTAAATTTAAAAGAGAATCTATAGTCTGAGATTTGTGTTTTTAATAAATTGAAATAGACACAAATAAATATTTCTTTTATTTGGATGCAATAAGTGCGATAGATTGAAGGGCTGTTCGACATTATTACTCAGTATATTATTGTAGAGCAAATTACATTCATTTCTGTTTTTGTGACAGCAAAAAAATATATGTTCGAGGTTTCCCTCAACATTGCAATGATCGCAAAGATTAGACTGTATAATGCCTATTCTGGCGAGAAAAGGTGGATTACACGCATGACCGAATTTTATTCTATTAATTATAGTGATGTACCTTCTGGGAATGATGAAATCTTCGTGCCATGTTTTCGATGGAATTTCTGGTTGTATACGTGTATACCTATTTGGATGGTTATGCCACACCCTTGTCCACCGTTGTTTCATACGTTGTTTACATATATGAATGCAGTCCTCAATACAAATTTCATTTACTTCCAACGTTTCATTCTCTATGCTTTCTTTAGCGACGACATCTACCTGTTCATTATATTGCAGGCCTGTATGAGCTTTTACCCAAACAAAGACAATTCTTTTACCACACCATTTTAATTCACATAAGCGGTTTTTAATTTTTGTGATATATGGGTTGAGCAGTGTATTTGGATTATAGCTAATTTTGATAGAGGTAAGATCTGATAGGGAATCTGACATGATTATAATGCTATTTAAATGATCAGGAAGGTTATCCAAGACAGAGAGTATCGCAAAAGCCTCAGCGGAGTAAATGGACCAACAATCAGGAAGTTTGAATTTACCATATGAGATATTTTACATCAAAACATTATTAGTAAAAATCAAACTGCCTTATAGTAAAGTACACTTCATCGAATGGTATAATCCTCGAGACACAAAAAGCAGTATTTTGTATTGAAATTATTGCTGTTACAAAAATATGTTGTAAAATGAAACCCGGTTTTTCTGACATACCTAGTGTTTCAAAGAGCAGCTTTTCTTTCCATGGCTTTCAAAACGCATCATCTATGTGAATGATTTCTGTTAATACTGCAAGCAGACTCATCTTTTGATGATAAATACGCTCGATTTTTATTATATCAGCAGCTCTAACAATATTTTCACTTACAGTATTTCGCAATTATCTCAAAATGTGTTATGCTTCTAAAATTGCTTTTTGAGAATGACCTCCTAATTGAGCTTACATTGACCTTGCGATTATCCTATAGAAGTTTTACTACATCTTTCCGAACCATCCTGTAGGTATAATTATTTAAATCTAAGAGAATATGATGCTGTATCCATCTTAAAACTTTCATAGTGGGAGTGTATATAAACCGACCTTTGAAACTTTAGTTATTTATCGCCTTCAAAGGATACAAAACACACGACTTAGATGTTTTTTATTGGACGTGAATAGTAATATATTTACTGAAATCGCTAAACTAAAATTCAGTAAATCACAATTATTTCTTATTTTCAGAAACAATTTGGGGAATATAGAAAATGCCATATTTTTAACTGGCCGAACTGGGAATGTGAGGATATTTTCTAACATTCAAACTTTTAGTCGCATATTTTATGAAACGCTAACGCGGGACTACACTTGAAAATCCAATACATGATCATACAAGCACGATACCACTCGTTACGGTGTTGTGCTTTTCAGTCGTGTGTTCTAGGTAATGAATCTGCCTACTAGAGCTAGTTTGCATGCATGCTAGTTTTCATTCAAACACGAAACCTAGAAGCACAACACCACAACGAGTGCCAATGAGTGGCAATATCACACGACATATGGCAGAGAGATCAGTTACATGCTGCCGAAGTAAGCATAGGCGATTAACGCAGAGAGGGTATATAAGGAGCAGCTCGTTCCAGAGATCTTCTTTCATTTCGAATAATGAGAAGCCTCAGTAAGCAGTTATCAACGAGAACCTAAAGATGGCAAATGTGACTCTACAGAAACATCGTTTAAGCAACAACGATCGCTCTAGGAATCTATCAACTACGCTTAAGGATATCTAGAAATTCAACACTGTTCTGTAAATTACTGTGGGTGTTGGCTTTTCGGTAGTTACTTAAGCGACGTTTCAGCAGAATTACATCTGCCATCTTCAGGTTCTCCTTGACGACTGCTTGCTGCTGCTTCTTGTTATTCGAATTTCAGTTCGTGTTCTTGTAAATTTCATAAGTTTTAATATATCTTAAAAATAGGGCCCCCACTTAACGTTATATTTCTCTGATTATAAAATTGCATACACCTCATTTGATTCATGTGCCAATCCATTCGTTTATCACAAGTAAGGTATAACACCAGCATTGTCTTTCATATCTCATATCACCATTGCAGTTAGATTTTAGTAGTGTAGTAATGCCGTTTCTGGACTCCCCCACACCACTCCCATATGGCCCTTAAAATGCCAACCTATAGTGGGGTTTCTACGTTCTAGGTCTCACGCCACCTCTTGACCTTGAATAGTTCACTCCAAAATCAAAACATAAAAGACCAAAATATTTGCGTTTCATTTTCTTAAGAGTCATCATTAGTTTAATTTTTAATTTTGAATACTATTTTAATTAACGCTGACGTAGTTTTCCACGAAACACCAAAACACTATATACTGCACTCGACGCGCGTTTCGCCAATCAAGTTGGCATCATCTGAAGATAATTAAAACTAAACTTATGGTAACAATCTATCCTATTTATACCTAAACTATGGTCACAACTCGGTGAACCGTGATCCACTAACCAATAGAGCCGGTTATTTGGGATAGGCCCGCTTTATTGGTTAGTGGGTCACGATTCACCCAACCATGACAATAGTTTAGGTATAAATAGGGTAGATTGTTAGCATAAGTTTAGTATTAATCGTCTCCAGATGATGCCAACTTGGTTGGCGAAACGCGCGTCGAGTGCAGTATATAGTGTTCTGTTTCGTGAAAAACCACGTCAGTGTTATCTTCACATCAAAAGTTCCAACCCACTCCAGGACCATTTTAATTGAAAGTTTGTATCCAGCAAATAGTTTCATTAATAACGAATAATAACGAAATGAAAAAAATATGTTATTTATATTATAAAACCAAACAATGTTTGAACAATTTTTTTTCAAATAAGTATGCGATAAGTCAGAGAAAAAGAAAGTGGCAAATTATTTTTAAAAAATTGACGCAAGCATAACTTAATTATTTTATATTGGGTTTCCAATATCTACTAAAACTAAACAATTTTTGAGCTTCCGGACTTCATACTGTTTTATTAAACTGTTGCTGTTGATCATTTTCGACATTGCAATCAAAAACTATATTTAAAAATTATTAAATAAATGTAAATGCCTTAACAAAATAAATTAAAATAAAAATTTTACGTTTCCAAAAAAAAAAACAGCCCATATGTCGAGAGAATTCAGAGAATGATTCCTGAATCAGTCTTGAGACGAAAAACTCAAATTACACTAATGAGAATGAATGAAAAATATGGGAATATGATTTTGATTTTGTGTTGTTTTTATTTTATGCTTGGCCTGATTCTTGTAAAAGTGTCATTCTGATTATGTGATTATCAATAGATATTGTTTATTGAATATTTCCCATTTCTTCAGACAAGCATGGTTTTTTATATACTAATCAAATATTATATGTATGTAAGTACACACATTATTTGTGGCAAATAGTGTTAATAGAGAAATATATTTGCTGCGAGAGTTTTAATGAGCTATATTAAGTTAGTACTTCCTTCTTTTATTTGTAAGTTTGGTTTCCATTTTAATTATATATAATATCCCTGATGAGTGACAAAACGAGTTGATATAAAAGATTGCAGTATTTATTAACAGTAAATCCAGAATAGTCGCATTCCCCATACTAATGTTGTTCTGTGGTTTTATGTCAATTTAATAATAATAATAATAATAATAATAATAATATCCTTCACGAACAGCGTGGTGCCAAGAAGGGCATGGCAGGTTGCAAGGACAGCCTGCTGATAGACCGCTGTATTACACAGGATTCTGTGCAATACAAGCGGAATCTATCGATGGCCTGGATTGATTACCGCAAGGCATTTGATACAACATCGCACCAGCTATTGTTGTACTTGCTCGAATGTCTTGCGGTACCAGCACCACTAGTGAGATGCATAGAACAGCTGCTGCCGCTCTGGAAGACCCGCTTCACCATAACATCAGGTGCGCAGCGGGTCACGACAGAGCAGGTGGCATTTAGGAGAGGAGTTTTCCAGGGTGACTCCCTGAGTCCTCTCCTCTTCTGCATCTCACTGCTGCCGTTGTCTGTTGGGCTCCGCCAAACCCGCGGATATCAATGTGGGCCACCCAGCGACCGGAGGCATAAGGTCACCCATCTATTTTATATGGATGACCTTAAACTTTATGCCTCCGGAGAGCGTGAACTACAAAACGCTCTTAGGGTGGTCGAAGAATATACGCGGGCAATTGGTATGGAGTTCGGGTTGGACAAATGTGCAGTCGTCCACCTCAAGAGAGGACGATGCGGGGAATTCCCTGAAGATGCGCAGCTCGCGGACGGAAGCATCCTAAGACATCTGGATGCCGGAGAGACCTATACATACCTGGGTGTGCAACAAAGGCACATCCAAGATGTAACACAAATAAAGGATTCTCTCCGCGGCAAGTACAGACACCGCCTCCGAAAGATTTGGTCTTCCGAACTTTCGGGGAAGAACAAGGTGTCTGCAACTAATATGCTTGCCGTTCCGATTCTGCTCTATTCCTTCGGAGTAGTAAAGTGGAGGGTAGATGAGCTGCGCCAATTAGACAGAGATACCCGCAAGATGATGAATATTCACAGAAGTATTCATCCTAGATCGTCCGTTCCTCGTGTGTACCTCCCACGTCAACGGGGGGGGCCGAGGACTCTTGAGCCTGGAGTGTACGCATGGCAGAGTAGGTCTGAGTATGGCATGTAACATACTCAGGAGCTCAGATCCCCTCCTGCGGTTCGTAAAACATCACGAAACTGTAGGAGTGGGAGCAGGATTGTTCAAGGCAGCAAAAAGAGCCGCAGATGAACTCGGTCTCGCATTTGACATCAGGCGAGGAGGCCGGCGAGGTGCTGATGTTGAGTCAGTCACCGAACTTCAGCCAAATCGTCTGAAAGCCCGAATCAAAGCTGCCGAACAGGAAAATCTGTTTCGGCAGCACGTCGATAAACCCCAGCATGGTGTCTTCTATAAGAACATAGAAACACTGGGTTTATCGACCAGGCTGACCTTCGCCTTTCTAAGGTCAGCAGGGCTTAAGTCGGAGACCGAGGGATTCATTATGGCCTGTCAAGATGGTGTTATCAACACCTTGGTCTACCGTAGCCGCGTGTGGCGTGTAGAGGTTCCTGATATCAACTGCAGGACCTGCCATCAGGCGCCGGAATCGCTCATGCACTTACTATCTGCATGCCCTATATATGCGATTTCGGCCTACATCCACCGGCATAATGCGGCGTTACGAGTGCTATACTACCATCTAAGGCACTCGTACGGGGTAGACCAGACACCAGTGCTGCCTTACGTCCCCGGAGACATTGAGTCCGTTGTCGAGAACGAGAAATGCCGGATTTACTGGAACTACTCGTTCCCGACTGTCAGGCTAATCCAAGCCAACAAGCCTGACATAGTCCTCCTCGACCATCAACTCAAGGTGATGTATGTCATCGAGTTCTCGGCACCTGCAGAGAAAAACATCACCTTGAAGGAGGAGGAGAAACGGACCAAATATCGCGATCTCCGGTACGAGCTCCAAGTGCTGTACCCAGGCTACTCGGTAAAAATGGTCGTCCTTATAATCGGTGTACTCGGAGGGATAAAGCCTACGCTACTTTCGGAACTAAAGATCATACCGCCTGCCAAAAATCAGCTGAGTGGCTGGCAGGCCAAATGCAGAAGGCGGTCATTCTGGGTTCTCTCCGTCTGCTTAGGGCACACGATTCCGGAGCCTACAGTCACTAACCCTGCGGGATGTGGGGAGTGGCTGAGGTAAATGTGCTGGCGCGACTCCCGTGAGGCGTCGGAGGCCACGGGAGGACTGTCCAGCGTCGGGCAACCGGAAAAAAAAAATAATAATAATATCCTTATTTAGCATAGCTATTTATTACAAATTTTTTCAATATTTCATTTACTTATACTAACACTATTTAATAAACTTAATTTCTAAATTCTAAATGAACTAAAATTCTTTTACCACGTGCTTGTATAGAATGCTCTTAAAGTTATTTAAATTTTGGCAGTCTCTAAGTGGTAGGTAAATTATTATATAATTTTAAACCTTTTGACAACACAGACTTTTCAGTATTAGTCTTGTTAAAAGTACATATAAAAAAATTATTTTCATTTCTGGTTGGGTAATTATGAACATCATTGACGTACCTTACTTCATTATATAAGTACGGTGTTAACATTTTGTTTTTTAGTTTATAAATGACTATTAATGTTCTGTATACAATTCTTTGTTTTATATTCATTAAATTTAACACCTCTAGCATCATTCTGATTGGTATGTATCTATTGCATTTGAGAATAATTCTCATTGCTCTATTTTTGATCTTTTGAGGTTGTTGAGTTTGATTTTGAAGTTAAATAATACTGAAGAACAAAAGTCGATATGCGGTGTAATAATTGATTTATATATTAATATTTAGTAAACCTAGAGAGTGAGTTTCCAACTCTATTTAAGGAAGACACTTTTTTTGACATTTTGTTCATTATATAGTTTGCATGTTTTTTCAAGTTTAACTTCTCATCAATTACAACTCCTAGATATTTCATGTCGTTAACTCTGTCTAAATTAATATCATTAATTTTTATATTATAATTCAATATAATCTAATTTATAAGTACTTCCTATAATCATATATTTATATTTTTTCACATTTATGCAGAGACTATTATCACAGCACCATTCATATATTACATTAAGTTCTTGATTTATTATGCGTATTAAATCTACAAAATTTTTTCCTATGATGTACAACATTGTGTCGTCTGCAAGTATTTTAATAGTACATTTGTCTACACATTTTATCATGTCGTTAACGTACAGAATAAACAAAATTGGTCCTAGGACTGTACCTTGAGGTACTCCATATTTGATTATCATTGCTGGCGACGTAAAATTTTTGTATTTAACTTTATGTGATCTATGATCTAAATAATCGTGAAACCACTTTAACACATTATCACATATTCCCATTTTCTCCATTTTTTTTTAACAACTCACGTTCAACAGTTTCAAACGCTCTACGAAAATCCAAAAATACTGCTATAACTATGTAACTATTGTCAATAGTTTTAATCCATGTATCATATACATTTAGAATTACCGTTTCACAAAAGTGATCATTTATTAAAATAATTTAGAATGTTACATAATATCGTTAAATACCGTTTAATTTCAAAATTAATCAAATCTATAATTGACAATCTAAGTAAAAAAGAACACGATGACATTTGCTTTAAAAAAATATTTAATTATTATAATTATTATCAATAAAATTATTAAAGTTATTATTGTTAAAAATATCCGTTGTTTTGATCGCAGATATTTAAAAAATATGGAAGTCGGACATATTGTGTTAACTTATTTGATTTTATGTCAAACTTTATAAAAATAAATATTTTCATTGTGACTCTCACTCCGTCCCTATTTTGTGACATCTTTTTGTATTTGCTGATATATAAAAAAGCTAAAAAAATATAATATATCCATTACATTATTTTCTTTTAAAATTTTGATTATTTAAATTTGTCAACTAATAAATAAATAAATAAAAATTTTTAAAAATTTCGTTCGGTATATTGCACACTCACTAAAAAACGATTCGCATTTAACGAGGAGGTTTATTATTAAATGTGGGTATTTTAAATGAAAAAAAAATTGGAGAATTGAAATGGGAAGGCAACAAAGATATTAATAAAATACCTACTTAAAGAGAATAACTATAATTTTTCGATTAAACATGATTATTATGGCTTTGTAGCCGAGCGGTGAGAACACGTCTTCTTATACCAGAGTCGCGCGTTCTATTCTAGTATATTTAATATTGGGTGTGTATCTATTGTCTCTCACAGAAAGTACATTAAAATATTATGATGAGATGAAGGGAGTTGTATTACCTTTATTTAATGTAATAATTTAATTCAAATTGATTCATCCATAACACCATGAGCCATTTTGGATATAAATAATGTTTGGTATTGAAACACCGGTAATTGAAACTTAATCATTAATAATTTAAGTTTGAAAAGAAAGAAATCAACAACCAAAAGAACATTACCATCACAGACTCATACCGTTTATCTGCTCACACTATATCCGTAACAAAGCAATTAAGGACAAAACTTAATTTGATATTTTCGTCTCAAAATTAGTTCAGGAATTTTTTCGATGTGCGTAAGGATCACCCTGTATATAAAAGCATTTCTACACTTTATATTTATTATATCATATTCTTTTTGGAAATGATATCTATAACACCGTAATTTTCAATTTATAATTTTATTTTGTTTAAAATAAGATAAAAATTATGTATACTATACATGCATTTACTATACAATTTTTAAGTAAGACCATTGATTTTAGGCTTGCACATGATAAAACAATTTTATTGAAACGTCTGCAACAGTTTTTTTTTTATTTGATAAAACACTATGAAGTCTGAAAGCTCAAGATTTTTTGATCCCCCTCGTCTACTGCACGAACGTGACCATAGTTTATAAAACTGAACAATTTAATCTTTTCTTTCTTATATTTTACATAAACCTTTTTCGCCTGGATGTTGCTTTTTTATTATACGTCTATGTTTTATTAAAAGGTAGCCTTTTAGATAATTCGTTTTTTAAAAACGAGTGGACGGTTGATTAGTCTCTATCATATTTCTTTTATAAAAGTTTATGGGTCGTTCTATGAGAATTGAGTAACTTTTTGAAGGATGTTGCACCAATCTTTTAAGTTTAAATAATGTGGTTTAACATTGATTTGGTGAAAAATTTAATAATTGTACTGTTCCGAATAGGGAAGTTGTTTCAGTTTTTCTAAAAACTGCCTCCAGGGTACTGACAAATAGACCAGGAGACTGATGTGACTGTTGTGTTACAGAATTAAACAAAATCAGCCTTTATTATGAGCGGTAACAGGTATTATACCTATATATTTAAATTATAATTATGTAATAACAGTAATAGTCTTAACAGCAACCAGTCACTTTTCCAACAAAAACATGGCTTCTAAGTGTTTAAAAATGACCAATTCTAAGTAAATATGAAATTCTTATAACACAACCAATTTCAGGCATTTTACTTTTAGACATCTTAATATAGAAAAATTGGAACACAAATCAACCTTTCCTATTTAGAGTCAGTAGGATTTTTTTATTAAATGGTATTATGTCTTTAGGCATCTCTTCAATTTTAGTTTTTACTGTAGGTTGGCTAGATTTTTTTAGAAATTTTTGTTTTATTTCTCATTTTTCGGTATTTTTTACGTAGTGCACTAGGTTTTGCATTAAGTGTGCGAATATTGGCATCTTTTTGTTTCAGTTGTTGGAGTCTCATTTTTCTGTGTCTTTGGCTTCCTTTTCTCGCTTCTTGAATCCTCTGGTTTCTGTTATTGTTCTGTCTATTTTCTACAGACGTAGATGAGTATATTTTCTATTTCCTTCATGTTATTCTTTGCTCACGAGCCGTCATTTTTTTACACCTTTTCTTTGACCTTTAGCCTTTTTTTTAGGTATTTTAATCTTTCTTTTTATTTTTGTTGTGCTAATTTTACTGGATCATTTTTTATTTTAAGTAAACGAGCATTTTTTAGTTTCTTTCTCTTTTATTAAATTTCTTCCACACTAAATTTTCTAGGCGCCATAATGTTCTTAAAATCTGTACGAAAACAAAAACCGCTCAAGTACCTAGGTGTGAGTTTGCTGAGAGCTCCACACCTACTAACAAAATCTTCGCATCACGAAGGGGAGCAGGCTAACAAAAAAATCAATATAGCCCTACAATTGCAGTATGTTTTTTACTTAACTGGGCGTGTATTATGTACTGATTTTGTGACATTTTCCCGTTCATTAGCAATAGCACCTTGACAGGTAGACTTCAAAACGTCATGCGTCAGTTCACTGGTACAGTAAACAATACCTTGTCGCCTTTTTAGGAAAGGGACTGACGACAAGTGACTGATAAACTTAGTGGAAAATAAAGATAACCTTAAAACCCCTACGAATATCAACTTCATTATTTGTCACAATAATACACGTCATAGTATTCTTTTAGGTATAAATAAATAAAAACAAGTTAGTTGTAAATAAGCAAAGGAGTATTTGTAAAAATGTCATTAAAAATAAATACTGAATCTTCAGGTTTATCGATTTTTTTCTTCATTGTGAATAATATTTAAATTATTATTTTATATTTTTTCTTCGAATTCGTTAGCTCAGATAAAATGTTTCAAGACGTTTTTGTCGGAATGCCTGAAATGATCATTTTATTTTGGTAGTATTTTTTCTTTTTATATTTTATCAATGACATTTTTTTTAGCTAGTTTGTACATATTTTCTATATCCAAATAAGTATTTTTCAAAAGATATAGATCTTTCCAGTTTTTACTGGATAATTTTACATCTTGATCTACCCATTTTTTGTGATTATTTTTTGTAATATGGCGCCATAGTGGAAAACAAGAATTTAAGTAATATGAAAATTGCGACATCAAATAATCGTCGTCAATATTGTTAGTTACGTATAAATTGTCCCCGTTTTCATTTTGAACGGCATAAGTAGTCGGTGGAACTTTGGTTCTAAAGCTGCAAATCGTTTCTGTGTATCATGGTCGTAGAGTACATATGTACTTACTGTCACCGGCATTCACCTTGATCGCGAAACTCTTTCTCCAGTCCAGTATATTACTAGCTTTCGAGTTACACGTTAAGTCACTTGGGCGTATTGCATATTGTTTTCGGTTTTATTTTATTTGTTGTACCGTATTGTTGATATTAATTTAATAATAAAGCATGACAGACGTACGCACGGGTTGAAAACGGCCATTTGCTGACAAAGTGAATAAATTCATAGGTGAATTCCCGGATTTATTCTATGATGGTGCTAAAATAATTTGTAAAGTGTGCGAGAAAGATATGATGTGCTGGGATAAGCGTGATTGTGGACTTCACGTAAATAGTGTACACCATAAAAATAACAAATGACGTGCCTTCGACAACACAGTTTATGTTTGATTTACTATTAATGCTGAATGCCTGTGATGTTCCGCTGCACATACTCGATAAACAACCATTTCGAGAGGTCTGGAATAAATACAATGCCCAGGTGAAGTTCCCAAGTCACACAACGTTATGTCACTATCTACCAACTGTACACGTAGACATGATAAATAAGATGAAATGTGAATTAAAAAATACACGGCTGTGATTATCTGTTGATGAGACAACAGATTGTAAAAAAGAAATCTATTTTAAATGTTAGTACTGGACCCTCTTAAACCGACAGTTCCACTGTTACTAGCTAGCAAAAGACTAAGTCATTATACTGGCGAAACAATTACCAGGGTGGTGCTGGAGATGTTAGAAAAACTTGAACTGTCAAAAAGTCAATTGTTGATGTTTGTGACTGATGGCGCCGTGACAATGCTTTCGATAGGCCGTTCTTTGCAAGAACAAGGTTGTACGTTTATACATGTTACGTGTAAAGTGCATGCTTTACATCTTGTAGCAGAAACTATTTGAAACGGTTTTCCAGAGGTAAATGCATTAATAGCAAGTACAAAAGAAGTATTTCTTAAATCTCTTAAACGTCTCCGTGCATTTCATAGCAAGTGTCCCGGTATTCCTGAACCACCACAGCCGATTCTTACATATTGGGGAACATGGTTGCAGGCAGCTTTTTATTATGCTGAATATTTCTAACAAATAAAAGCTGTGATACTACAATTCAATCCAGATGAGGCTGCAGCTATTAAGGAAAGCCAGACAAAATTCGAAGAAATTTCCGTTGAAACAGCTTTAAAAAATATTGGGAAGAACTATAAACCATTACATGGAAGCATAAAAAAATTAGAAAATAGTCCGTTGTCGTCAGCGGAGTCACTGCAAATAGTGGACGAAGTAAATCTACTGCTACACGCTATAGGTGACGCAACAAATGACCGCGTTAAAGAAAAGTTCGCAAGTGTGTTAAATAAAGACACCGGTTTTACCAAATTAAGACAAATATGTGATGGTGCAGCCCCAGATCATTTAAATGCGTTCAAAGACTATTTTACGTGTGCGTGTATTACATCAGTAGATGTCGAGCGGTCGTTTTCAAAATATAAAAATATATTTTCACCAAAGCGAACATCACTCATGGAGACAACAATAGAAACATACCTGATGCTGCAAAATATGGCTACACATCTTCTCCAGTTTGTGATAAGCAAGATATTTCATCAAGCTAGCTAAGAGGGTAAGTTTTACATACATTGTTATAAATTGTAACAGTTTATTGTTTCTCGTATTAGTTAATTCCGCATACACCACTGTCCCACAGAACATTTTTGACAGCCCTAATGATAATAAATCGCCTTTATTTCAATTCATTACAAATTAAATTCATTGTTAACATTGTTAACGCATCGGTAATGACGTTTAGCCTTAGTCTACTCATACACTTAACACATAAATACGGAGTTTTACTATATTATAGGAAAAAATAAATAATCTGGGCGCACATGAAAAAAAAAAAGAAGAAAATACTGAATAATATACAAGAAAACACATCAACACATACATATATACGTACACATGGGGTGGGCAACTAAGAATGGACGCCACGCTGGCCATATTTCAGAAACTAATCATCGCACAAGTTTAGGGAAAATTGTGTTAAGTAAAACGACTCTAAAAAATCGCTGGAAAATATTTTCGAATTTCTAAAATGGCTGCTAGGGGGCCAATTTCACAGGTGTTATTTTCACTGCTAACTTGTGTCAACAGCTACTTTGCAAATTTCATCGCCAAGATCTGATAATAATTCATAATTTCAACTTTGTTTACTAATATCTACTGTTAGAAAATAGTTATCTAGTTACGGTTTTCACTAACATCTGAAGCGTTTAATTCTTTATTTTACTGTGTAAAAATAAACATACCATTCTATTTAAATTTTTTAAGAAAAAGCACAATATTTGTTGACACGTTATATAACGCCCTCTAGCGGCGACGGTAATAATGAAATGAAAACACCGTAAAGTGCACTCGATAGATTAAGAAAAACCCTTTGTAACGAGACCAAGTTTGTTAAATTCCGTTAAGTCCAATCATAGTAATCGATATTAAAAAAAATTGGCATCTCCCCACAACATTTTTTTTGAAGATAGAAAAAAATTGTAAAGCTAATAAGATTCGAAATTCTCCCAGGATTAGGATGCATATATTTCTAATGCCACTTAATTAGGCAAAATACGGAGAAAACCCTAATTTTCTGTTTGGTCATGGCTGCGGCCACTTTGGAAACTCGAAAATATTTTCCAGCGATTTTTCAGGGTCACTTTACTTAAGACAATTTTTTCCCTAAACTTGTGTGATGATTAGTTTCTGAGATATGGTCAGGGTCCATTCTTAGATGCCCACCCGGTATATATATGTAATATATGTATAGAGAATCATCGTAAATTTTATGCATGAATAGAATGGTTTAATCATTCTTATAACTAGAAACTAGTAGCTCTTATTAAAATTCATACATAATACAATAATAATTAGTTATAAATTGTCACCGATTAGATAATATATATTTGTTTAAATGTATTTAAAACTTTTTAAATTGGAGGGTATCATATTGTAAGAGGTAACTGTAAAACTTCTTTTAAACATGGCTGTCGAGTGGCGTGGCATTGTGAATTTAAATTTATGTCTCATATTTATAGAATGTATGGTTGATCTTTTTATTAGTTTTAGAGAAAACGGACAATCAATACTTGTATGAAGAAGTTTGTGAACAAAATTATTAAGATGTAACTTACGTCTATTTTCCATGGTTAACCAGATCATATCTTTTATTTTATGTGATACAGGGTCATATTTACGGGGGTTGAAGATAAAACGATCATATAAATCCTTCTATTAAATATATTCCACAATTTACAAATATTGTTCTGAGTGCTTCTGTAATTTTGCTGTTTTACTTTAAAAGTTATAAAATAATGAGCACTGAGTGTTACAAATAGGACAAGGCTTTCTGTGAATTTCTTTTGGAAATATTTATTTATCGATTTCTCCCTAGCTGGGGTTATTATCTTTTTCTACTAAGTTGGGCGCCACCTGGCTTGCTGCCACGAAAATAATTTTGGTTTTGTTGCCTTGGTATTTCATCGTAGGAATGGAATTTTCTCAAGGTCGATTTTGATTATACGAAGAGGTAAGGTAGCCTGTTCTTAGCTTCGTTGAATTTTCTGTGTGCCTTTAGCTATGCTAGCAGAGCTGAGCAACACTTCAGCAACTCCTCTTCGGCGGTACTGGCTTGAGGGACTTGTTTCTACCTCAGACCTCTTAGCTGAAGAATTTAATCAAGCGACTTATGCTTATATATTTATTAGGGTTTAAAAAAAAATGTGCACAGGGATCCCTGGCAATTTGGCTTTTATCTAGCCTGCAAATGATTTTAAGGAATACTGAACATATTTTGTCAGTCAGCTTTTAGCTTTTATGTAAAAATAAAATTGAACAGAGGGGGTCTGTACAAAAATGTCTTTTTACTTCCCTGCAAATGCTTTTAGAACTACGAAATTTATTTTTTCAAAGTCGCTGAAGACCAAAAATAATTTGAACAGAGGATTTCTTACAAAATTGAATTTTACTAGTGGGATTAGGTGCTTTGTGAAAGTGTAAAATTTATTTGACTAAGTCGTTAAGACCAGAAATAAAATTGGACAGGGAGTCCTTTAGATGAACGTAAAATTCACAATCACAAAACACTTTCAAAAAATGTCTTGAAAAATTGTTGAAATTAAACAGACTGGACGGCAAATTGACCTACAATTCGGATACTACTAGCCTGCCTAAAAGGTCGCGCAAGACCTCACAACTTATCTTAATATTAAACGATTTGTAAAACCAAAAAAAAATATATGTATAAAAATTTTTCTGTCGGATTCAAAAAAAAATTGTTTGAGCAGTATATCTTTTTATACTTAATGTTATTTTATTAAAATGAAAATAAATTTGAAAATTTATTTTCAAACGACCAAGTCGAAAGTTATTGAAAATTTAAAAGTTAAATTTTTTATGTCCTGGTGGACTAACAAAATGATTTAGATGAAATTTATTTCTTGTAAAAATTTTGGCTGTCGATCCTTAAAACTCAAAAAAATTCCAATAAATTCTGAAACTTTATGGCAGCCTAGTAAACACCCGGGAAACTTAGAAGTAACCAAATTTTGTTGAATAAATGAATTTTAAGTCAGAGGCTTTAATTTTAACTCAAGTTAAATTTTCTAATATAAAACTGAGGTTCGAGAATTTATTTTAACAAACCTAGCCTCGCGAAAAAAATAATTTTGAAAAATAATTCTAAGTATGAAAGTCACTTCCTTACCTTGTTCTCGGAGATCTCAGACGATGACGTTCTCTTGCATAAACGTTTAATTTTTTATTGTTAGACAACCTACGCCCGTAGGAGCCTGCCAGTGGTTTTTTTAAATTTAATAAATAAGAAACAATGTAGATTTAT
>JANEYF010003212.1:0-72757 GCA_029963845.1 Rhamnusium bicolor | reverse complement strand
AATTTTTCTTGTTCTTTGTTAAGTTGTTATTGTATTATTGCTGTCTTTGAATGTATGTATAATTATTTTATTCGTAATTATTTTAATGTTTTGTATATTTTAAAAATATGGAAATTGAATGAATTTTAATTGAACATTTAGAAAGTTAAATATCCCATTCGTGTCTTTTAACATTTAATATGCAAACATTTCACGTGAAGTTAGATTTGGGCTACGAAATGGTCAAGTAATGATACTAGATTTTTCTTATCCATTCTGAGTATCTTCTATTTAATAAGTTAAGTAAAATAACATCATTAGGAGGTGACCTCATCGTGTTGCCAGATAATCAAATGATAATTTTAATACGACATGTAAAATGGCACGATTCTGGAAGACGAGATATATGAATGATTGAATTGTTTAGATCCGACGCTTCAGTTATTGCTACCTTATCTTCTGTTATTTTATTTTCACAGCCAACTATACCCGAATTATTTTTTATGCGTACCTATTGAATACAATCTAATTCCCAAACTAGTCAATATCTTCGCTATTATTAAAAATATATATTTTTGAAATCAGAAAAAATGTGCACTAAGAAGTTGTGAATAAAATGTAGAGGTTTCCATTTAAAAAACCGCTGCCAATTACTTGGAGATCAGAACTTCCTCACCGTAGTAAAACTCAACGTGTGGTGGAGTTTATAATAAAAGTAATTTTTGACGTTTCAAAAAATTCACATTTTTTTAAGTTTCAAAAAGTCACATTTTGACGTTTCAAAAAAGTCACATAGACGTTTCAAAAAAGTCACATTTTGATGTTTCAAAAAAATCACATTGGTGGAATGTCACTAACATTTTTTTAGACGTTGGGACCGATTTTGCTCATCAGCGAACTCAATCTCTTCCTTGACCTCTAGAATGTGTGTACCAAATTTGAAAGCTTTATCTCAAAAACTGTAACTGCTATCGCGAACCAGATACACACAGACAGAAAATTTTTTCTGTCTGAAATTTTGTGTATCGTCATAATTCGTCGAGATTCGTCCAGATATGCAATAAAAAATTTCAAAATTTTTTTCACGAATACATAACTTCCTCACTTTGAGGGGTGAGGAAGTAATTGTATTACTTTCGTCGCCATCTTTTTAGTATGTTATTCAATTGTTTTTCTGCTGAAATAATTTAATTCTTCTTAAAAAAGTACCCAACTAACTTATTTTTTAGTTTTTTCAGATATCTGCAAATAAGATAAAAGGGATGGGAGAAATATATGGATCACCCTGTATATTTGCATTGATGCATTATCGGTTATATGTAAAATACATCTATAAGTTAAATAGTGCATAAGTACTAATTCAGAACACTCTAGAAAATGCGAGAACAATTTAAACATTTTAGAGAAACATTATACCGTGTGTCTCAAATTCTATGCTCACCATTGGCATCTTGGAAACTGTAAGAGCTACAAGGTCGGTTAAATGGGATAAGTTTTAGCAAATTTCATGCTGATTCCAAATCCGTTAAGAAATTACGGTTAACTGAAACCGTTTTTGAGATTTTCCAAAAAAACTAAAATTTTGTGGTTTCTCTTTTTGGCTGTAGCCAAGTAATTTTGGTCAGACAGGTTTTAGACTTTTACAATATTAGGACACTTTTTGGAGACTAATATTTTGATCTAGAAAAGAATGCTCGATAGTCTTTTGTTTTCGACATATCCGAGGTAAATTTTCTTTTTCTTACGGCAGCCATAGTGGATTTTTCGTTTTTTAAATTGCGCTTAAAAAGAGATTTCAGATAATGTATCACATACCGAGAAAAATTTTTTTTTCAAGGGCCTAATTATTTAAGAAAAATTATCCATTGCTTAACAAAACAAAGTAGTAGGTCATGGAAAATCTAATAGTTTTTCTAAAGCTAGAGCCATTGAAGTTGCTTAATCAGATAGCGACTAATTATTATTTATGTACTTAAAATCTACTGTAAATTGACAATTTTCTAAAAATATCAATTTCATTAAGGTTTTATTTGTCATAAAATTGTCAATAATTTGAACAAAGAAAACCTATTCCTCAGGGGCGTTCTGGTAGTTAGTAATTAGTAAAATATGAAAAACGTTTTTCTAAAAACGACCAAATTCACACATAATTTTCAGTAAAATTTAGTAGGCTTTGATTTAAAACAAATAATAGGCATTATTGTTAGTTGTTCACTAAATAGTAGTAGCATTATTTTAAATTACTGAAGAATACTTATTATTACTGTTCAAGAGTGTGATTATTGCAAAATGGTGCACAAATTTTCAAATGAAGAAAAATTTGATATGTTAGAATGTTATCTAAAAGTAAATAGAAATTCCCAAAACGCATCGGCTTTCTATCTAGAAACGTTTCCGGAGAGAATACAACCACATAGAATATTTTTTGGAAGAATTTTAAGCAATTTGTTAAATTTTGGGAGTGTTGATAATAAAAGAGATCGGTGTGATATTGAAAATATTGACCGCACAAATAATATTCTCGAAGCTGTTAACAATAATTCCCGCATTTCAGTGCGATAAGACATTAAAACAAAGGAAATATCGTCCATACAAACCTACAAGTGTCAAAGTTTTATACAATAATGATTTTGGTAGAAGACTTGAATTTTGTTGTTGGTTTAATCAGAAATGCAAGGAATAACCTGATTTTCAATCGAGAGTTATATAGACAAATAAAAGTCGTTTTACAAATTGTGGAGTCTAGCAAGCACAGTTATCACCACTGGGCCACAGCAAATCCGTATGTAACTACGCAAAGAAGATTCCAAACTAGGCTTTGATTCAATGATATGATATGATAGGTCTTACCTTTTCTCTTCCTATTATACTCCTATGATCTGCCTATAACCCTTTCCTTAATTATTATTTTTAGATCGCCATTTAATTGGTCCAATCATATTTCACAACAATTTAACGGGAGCTGCCTATCGTTAACTTCTAGAAAATCAAGTTATACCCGAGATAAGACATCCTTTTATAGAACAAGAAATAAACGATTTGTGGTTCCAACAAGATGGCTCTCCTGCAGATAGTACTAATAATGTTAAACGGATATTGCAGAAAAATTTTGGTAACCGCATAATCGCAAATAGAGGACGCCCCATATAACCGCGCCTGATTTTTATTTGTGGGGTACGGTGAAATATGAAGTGCATGATTTTGAAAGCCTGGAAACTATCGATACTTTAGAAGACAGAGTTAGGGACGTTTTCGGTACAATAAATGCCAATACTCTCAGAAAAGTAATCAGCTCAGTTAGGTGTAGATGCCGAAAATGTATTTAGTTAAATGGAGGTCATATTGAACACTAACAACTATTATGTTAATTTGCTGGTATAAAAAAATGTTCTCGTTATCGATTATGTTCAGTATTTTAACAGAAAATTAAAACTATTTAAACATGTCAAACTGGTAACCTTAATATTACTGTTATTTTTTATAATGGTTGGTATTAGGTATATCCACGAAATGAAAATTAATTTTTGATTTTTCTTGGCCTACTATTTTGTTTTGTTAAGCAATGGATAAATTTTCTTAAATTCATCCTTTGAAAAACAATTTTTCCTCGGCACGTGATACGACATTTGAGCGTTCTTTTTAAGTGCAATCTGGAAAACAACAAATCCAATATGACTGCTATAAGAATAACAAAAGTTACCTCAGATATCTCGAAAATAAAAGAATATCGAACATTCGTTTCTACATCTTAAAGTGTCCTAACAATGTAAAAATCTAAAACTTGCCTGACCAAGGATTACTTGGCTACAGCCAAAAAAGAGAAATCACGAAATTTTCGTTTTTTGGAAAATCCCAAAAACAGTTTCAGTTAGCTGTGACTTCTTAACGGATTTGGAATCCACATAAAATTTGCTAAATGATATACGTGAAACAGATCCCAATAAAGACTATATCAAATAAGTTCACTATTAGTAATTTGGAAATAGTCCCTCTAATTTTCGTCTATTGAACTGCATCGTCTCATATCTGCCAATATACCGTGCAACAATAAGAAGAACAGGACTAGAATAAAACAGATAATATGAAACGCAGATACTTAAAAATAATTTTAAATAAAATATTTGCAATATGCTTTCATTCAATAAAAAATATTGAATGATTCTTAAATTTGCATGATTCAATTAGTTAACAGTCCGTTATAAAAACCCAGGATTATGAAATCTAGGGAGATAAAGGTAAATAACTGTGGTTTTAGATAGCAATAGTAGCTGCGGTGTGGATTATAATCCATAACACTGGTGTTATAGTAATATGTTTACATACAAAATTTGTAGGTGATTATTTTTTATAGCAAAGTCAAATTAAGAATAATTAATACATGTATAAACTAGGCCCATAATTATGTGTCTTCTTTACATGACTAACTAAAATAATAAGAATAAATAATAAATTAAAATGATTCTACTTTTATTTTAAAAATTAAGTTTAATTAATTAATGAATCAAATCGATTTTATTATTAAATAATTTTATAATTAATATATCACTGGATATACAAGATATCCGCCATCTTTGCAATTACAAATACACTTAACAACCAGTTACTTTTTAATAATTTGCTTTATCCGCCATAATATTTATTTATCCAATAAAGATACATGTAGATAATTACGATCCAATTAGAGCTCATGTTATATGCAATGCAAATTTTAATAAAATTGAAAAAATGTAATAATATAGTATCCAACTCCTACCAGCGTACCTATCACGGACTTCCCTTTTAATTTAACTAATTAACAATTAGTACTTCTATTGCTACTTGTCTATATAAGGTGGACAGGTAAATATGTTTATTTTTAGTAGATGGAATATTGAAAATTTATATTAGATTTGAACCGTTTAATCTTTTTTGTTAAATAAATGGTTTGTATTACTGTTCGATAATTTTAATAAAAAAAATGTTAACTCAATTACTAAATCAGACGCTATAGCAAGGCGTTAAAACACAGCGCTATTCCGACTGACACTTCCAGCCATGCTCTGAAATAACCACATCATCCAATGAATAAATTCCATGTGAAATAGTATTCACACAACGCGCTTATTAACTGCAATTACTTCCATTATTTGCTATGTTTAGAAATATATGACTTGGTGATTAGCCAATGCAAGTTTAGTAGGTTTTCGTCAGTCAACCCTTATATTTGTACCGAACCTGTCATCACATTGCACAAGATTGTATTATTGATCGATCCAATACCACCACTAGAGGAGTAAGCAAAATTTTTCCATTTAGCAACCATTCATTTCTAAACATAACGTACCCTTTCCTCTTTCTATATAAACACACAAACACACTTTCTTTCTCATTTTCTCTCTCTCTCTCTCTTTCTCTCTCTTTTGTCTCCTTCCCTAAGTTTTGGTTTGCTTACTGATTTACGCGAACAGATGTCGTAAGTTGATACGCCGCTTATCTCACTCTTCCACCCACTGATCTAAAACATGTCATGTATCCTGCCATTCGCTTTTATCTTTTGATACTTTTTGCTACTGTCTTCCCGCATAAGCTGATCTCCTGGCGATACATATTCACCTTGTAAGTGGAACTAGGCTAGTGCTAAATTAATGAAAAAAAAGCCTAGATATTCAATTCATTATTTTATGCAAGCCGCATTGACTCAATTGAAACTCTGCTTTATTTAAAAAATGTTATTGTAATATTGCAATATTTGAATAGTTCTTTGTACGGATTTCACTGTTATTTATTTCTGTAAATAGAACTATAAATAAAAGCTTATTTCCAATTTAGATATAACTGGCAATTTTCTTTATAGGTTAATTTAGACCACCAGAACAATACCGTGTTTTCATTACAGCTACCTAGCCTCCGTCATCAGTATATGGAACTTAGTAGAGCGCCAGCTTACTTGTGGTGTTGATCACATGCTTAATACTGGAATGACTAAATAGTTTTATTCTAACTCTCTTCTACAATGTTGCAGATTATAAAAACAAATCAGTTAAATTATAATGTTGATACAATACATTGTAGATAACGTTATCAATACGAAAAAAGTAAAATGTTCACAGGGCAACCCTATAGAAAAAGTATTAATAAAAATCAAAACCATTTTTAATATTGCCAAATTTGAATTAAAATTTGCTTAAAATATATTACACATTTAACAAAAGAGTTCAATAACAACGTTAACAATATTAGGCATAAACACTGATTGGCACGAAAAGTACCACAACAAGAAAAATTTATATTTTTAATTAAAATGTTTCTCAGTGTTTACAAAATGAGCAAAATTGTTCCTTGATGTATTTTCTAAATCTTTTCGCATAAAAACAGTTATTTTATGAGGATAATTTCAATTTTTAGGATATAAGGGGTTCGACGAGAATCTGAGTACATGACATGAGCAAAGAATATGCGATTACAAAATTAAATTTCTTTAATCAATAACCAGTATCTTTCCTAGCTGATTACACTCTCAAGTCTACATTGCATGCCTTTAAATACGTGTTGGTCTCTTCTGTAATTAAAATTCCAATTTAAAGAAGTTTATTACCTATTATTACATTACCCAACTTATTTAGGGTTATGTATTATGATTAGAGTTGGCATTTCGATCCGCAAATAATGGGCGGTGCCAGGCAGAGAAATACCCAAGTACGTAAGTGAGACTTGTTTACTATTTGAGTCTACTGTTATGCGTCGAGGTGTTAATAACGTAATTTATCCCTCTCCGTTGTATTGTTGATAACATTATTTTTTGTATTTTATTCTTGATATTAATTTAATAGTAAAGTATATCAGACCTACCCAAGGATAAAAAACGTCCATACGCTGACAAAGGGAATAAATTTATCAGTGAATTCCCGGACTTATTCCACAATGGTGCTATAATAATTTGTAAAGTGTGCGAGATAGATCTGATGTGCTGGGACAAACGTGATTGTAAACGTCATGTAAATTCTGTGTAACATAAAACTAAAACAAAAGGCGTGCCTTCGACAACACAGTTTATATTCGATTTACTCTTAATGCTGATTGCCTGTGATGTTCCGCTGCACATACTCGATAAACAAGCATTTCAGGAGTTCTGAAATAAATACAATCCCAAGGTGACGTTACCAAGTTACAATGTTGCGTAACTATGTACCAACTGTAAGCGAAGACATTGTAAATAAGATCAAATGTGTACTAAAAAAAATACACGGCTGTGGTTATGTGTTGACGAGACAACAATTGTAGAAAAATTCTATTGTAAATGTTATAGTGCTTGCAGACCTTCTTAAACCAACATTTCCACTGTTACTAGTTAGCAAAAGACTAACTGAGTGTACTGGCCAAACAATTACGCGGGTGGTTCTGGAGACGTTAGAAAAATTTGACCAGTCAAAAAGTCAAGTGTTGATGTTTGTGACCGATGATGCCGCAACAATGCGTTTAGTAGGCTGTTCTCTTCAAGAACATTGTTGTAGTTTAGTACATGTTACGTGTAAAGTGCATGCTTTACACCTTGTGGTAGAAACTATTCGACAAGGTTTTCCAGAAGTAGATGCATTAATAGCAAGTACTAAAAAAAGAGTCTCTTAAATCTCCTAAACGTCTTCGCGCATTTCATAGCAAATGTCCCGTTATTCCCGAACCATCACAGCCGATTCTTAAACATTGGGAATATGATTGGAGGCAGCATTTTATTATGCTGAATGTTTACAACAAATAAAAGCTGTGATACCACAATTGAATCCAGACGAGGCTGCAGCTATTAAGGAAAGCCGGCCAAAATTCGAAGATATTTCTGTTGAAACAGCTTTAAAAACTATTCACACAAAGGATTACATGACATCATACAAAACTTATAAAACTGTGTGTTGTCATTAGCTGAGTCACTGCAAATAGTGGACGAAGTAAATCGATTAATACACTATATTGGTGACGCAAAAAAAGAGCCCGTTGGAGAAAAGTTCGCACGTGTGTTAAAGCAAGACACCTGTCTTATCAGATTAAGACAAATTTGTGATGGTACTATTGGTGCATCTGCAGTTAGTGAGTTCAAAGACTATTTTAAGTATGTTTGTATTACATCAATAGATGTCGAACGGTCATTCCCAAATTTAAGCATATTTTTTCACCACGTTGAACATTACTCTTGGAGACAACCATAGAAACATACAGATGTTGAAAAGTTTTTACACATCTTTTCCAGTTTGTGATAACCAAGCTAGTTAAGAGGGTAAGTTGTGCATATATTGTTATAAAGTAACAGTTGATTGCTTTTATTACTAGTTAATTTCTTTTCTCACACTTATTATGGTGCGTACGCCTATATCCTGCAGCGCACTTTTGCCAACTCTAATTATGATGTATAATTCTTATACTTGTGTAATGTTATCCCCGACGTTATCCCACTCTTCTCTAGTGCATCCCTAAGTAGCTGTAATGTTAACACTGCCCACGACGTTGCCTAATCCGTCTTCCCTGCATATTCAATACGTATTATATGGGAGTTAGGTCAGAACTACATACTGGCCAGTCTACGGCTTCAATACAGATATCATGGAAGTAGTCTCTAACAATTCTGGCCAAGTGCGGATAAGCACCGTCGTGCATTAAAAGAAATTGCTCACTAATAAAACTACCACATGTTCTTCCAAAATGTAATTAATGCATCAGTTAAACCACTTCCATCTATGAACACAAGCTCTATGCGAGCCGCGTAAGATATGCCAGTCCACCACCGAAGCTCACTCTTCTCTCTAAAATTGTATTGCGCTTATCTTTCTCTTTGACTTCCCCACACTCACTCTCGTCCATCTGTAACCTCACGATAAATCGAGACTCATCAAAGAAGAAAGAACTGCTTCACTGCCCGATATTTCAATTGAGATGATCGCGTCCGAAATTGAACCTGGCCATACGATGAATTCGGAGAAGCTCGGTGCCTGTTGCTGGTCTTCTAACAGATAAATTTGCTTCAACTAGTCTTCTCTTAACAGTTCTATCGCTGACGTTGACTTGGTGCACTTCTTGTAGCTCATTTCTTACTTGAACGGCAGTCATATGTCGATTTTGCAGGATGGAAATCACGATTAATCGATCATCGCGAAGAGTTGTGTTTCGATTTCTTTCAGGTCCTGGCTTCTGCGGTATTCGTCGGTTTCACGAAAGAGAACAACTACCCTGTGGACACTGTATTAAGGGAAACTCTATTTTTCAGCGACCTCGCGCTAAAGCCAGCATCAATTAAAGCAGCTGCTCTAGCGGAATCTTCCGAGGATAAGGACATTTTCAAAAATTACCAACACTTAAAACGATCGGCAGAATGTAAGTCAACAGTAAAGAATGATCGCGCATAATGTTTTAAAATATTAAAATTCGTCAGTTTTTAAAACGATAAGGAAAATAAAAAATGGAAAGGAAAAATTAACAAAAATGCTACAAGAATGCAAAACAAATGCTTCGGTATATTTTATATACACTGAGACAAATTGAAATTAAAAATATAACAATTTTCCTTGCCATCCTACTCTTTGTGCCGGTCAGTGTATATTAAATGAAGAAATTTTATCTAGACTTTCATATTTCAAGAAAAAAAAAAGAAACAGAAGAAGTTTACATAACACTGTGTACCTAGTCTTAAACAGGTATAATTGTATTTATCTTTATTTGTATTCACTTGTTAATGCCATTAATTTCAAATCCAGAAACGTATATTTTTCGTCATCTAATTGCCACACACATTAATTTTCATATAGGTAACTCATTAGTGGAGAAATATATAAATACATTAATAATGATACCATTAAAATATCCATGTCTCAATTATCCCGCTGCTGGTGACAGTGTATGAAGCAATTATCCACACGCAATATATTTTTTATCTTTAACTTATTAGCTTTTTTTATTTTAAAATGTCAGCCACTGTACCGACAAAGTGGATATTTTCAATAAAACTTTGAACATATTGAACAGAAAAATTTTACTTAGTGTTAATAAATACTCTACATATTGGAAATAATATTTGAGAATAGCCAAGGTATACTCGTATACAACATTTGGGTTATTTATAATGTGCATTCAATAGTAATACGTTAAATACGCCATTTTGCTTATAAATAAAATGGTTTCAAGGTTCATTAAGGTGAGGTTTCATCAGATGACCAACAGAAATCTGTTAATTGTTTATTTTTCTGCCCATGATTCTAAAGCCATAATAAACTGTAGGCCTCGTCTTCCTTTATATAACAAAAAATCCTAAGATTTTCGGGGGTTACTTCTGTAATTTGAGACACGCTTAAGAAAACATTTTACGATTTTTTTTTTTAAATTTGCTAAGGAAAAATGAAAATAATCATCTCATTTTAAATCACGTATAGATTTACTAGGCAGTTTTGTCTGTAATTTCATCTAGTTAATATATATTTTAATTAATATAATTTAATTTAATAACAACGGTGTTTGTACCTTATATGCACAGCACAAGGTTTGTCTGATAGATTTTTCTCAAAATCGCAATATTAAAAAAAATCAGAATTTGCTTATAATTGGGAAATACATTTTTGTTCTCGTTTGTGAGTAGAAAATGCCGTAATAAAAATATGGTATTGGGATTTTAACATAGATTCTGAGAAAAGCTTTGGTGTTCTGTCTATTACGCTCTTTTGATATTTACAATGCCGTATTAGTAGGACTAATATACTCATGGTCAATACTGAAATGCAGCTTTTTTAAAATTTGATAAGGAATTTTAAGAATATATGGTGTTTTGCTTACATAAAAAATTAAATGTCTGTATGATATAACTTCAGAAAACATGGGTCAAGTTAAATAGTTAATTACGTAACAAGATCAGAAAATAATATAAGAGATCGATAAAAATTTTACCGATCCCTTAAGCCGTTTTACCGGGCTAGACTACCAAATATGTAATTTCCTATAAAAAAATTTACCAAAAACAGTTAAACAGTTGCAGAAAAAAAATCTTATTGATCAGTTAGAGGTTCCGTTCCTATAGTTTTTTTATATTTTATACTGTCGTTCTTATCTGAATGTGCTAGTATAAAAGTTTTAGGCAGATAATGAATCAAAACCAGTACTTATGAATTTCTAGGAAAAATCCTGAAACAGGTCGATTTTTAATTTGAAATTGCCATTGTTTAGAATAAAAATAATACCACCTGCGTTCACCCCCTCTGAATTACGACTACCCCCAGAAAATATTAAATTAGGAAGCAGTATAAAGTTTTTTTAAATTTGGGGCATTAATTACAGAAAATTGATTTCGAAAATATAAAATTTTGTGAATGTCTTGTAAACCCAGTTTATGTATTTTTGATTAAATCAACCTTTTACTTGATGAAAATCCATTTTACAAATAAACACAAAATAAACTTATGTTTGATTTTCACAATTTAATTAACTCATGACAATTGTTTCGCCACACAGTGGCTTCAGATGGTGAATACAAGACTAAATTCTTTATTACAAAGTAAGGGTATATGTATAAATATCAACTAACTAATCTTGGGTAATAAAATGGAACAGTAATAAAATAAGGTACAAGATAATTTAGAAAATATTAAAACAGTGGTGAAAAATTTAAATCTAGTTGGTCATTTAACAGGTTGACTGCCATGTCTACCCAAATGGGTGGACTCGCGTACCCCTTATTGGTGCCAAGCCAAAATTATATGAACTGTTTCTGACTGCCAGAGCTATATTTTTGTTATTTATCATCGTAGAATAATTTTATAGGTATCATTGGTTTTCTCACGGGACGAGGAAGGTATTGGGACACCTTTAACCTGACTACCCACTTGGTTGGACAGCGTAGTTTTTCAAGTCAATGCTAATGCAATGTCCACCCAAGCGGGTGGACTAGAAAAATATAAGCGATTCAACAAGAAAACTTATTTATTTGGATTGAGAACATTTTCGAAACATTGAAAACATAAAAATGGTTTATCTAGGCATGTATTACAAAAAATGCTGACTTTCCTGGCTTTACTTTTGGCTTCATTTCTTCCAGAGGCAGCTGACATTTTTTCGTAGCAGTATTTTCAGTTTTTTCTTGTTGCTCTAAAATAATAGGATCTATGTAAAACTTAATAAAAGAAGTAGTAATGCGACTTACCGTTTTGTTTTTCCAGACTGGACAACTTCGGACTTTTGTAAGTAGTGATTTGTAGATTTTGCTAACCTAGGTGTTCGAGATCTTTCTTCTTCTGCAATATTTAATAAGGCATAAACAATTCTCGTTCTAAATTCTACAAGTTTCATTTTTCTTTGCTCCTTATGTAAGGAGGAACACACGAGATGGGCATTTACGATTGCTGTTCCGAATATTAAATCATCAGTTACTTTGTGATACCATCTGATGGATTTTCTAATAGCAGAGTGACAAGAAGATAGCTGGTCGGATATGTCAATGCCGCTTTTCATGTTATTGTACTGAAGGATCATCTCTGGCTTTTTAATATCCTCTTCCTTTTTGTTTTTTTCCCTGTTGGCACCATATTAGCAGAAAATTTTGAAGACACACAATAAACATCTCTTTTGTCTCGCCATTTTAAAGCTACTACTCCCTTGGAACTTTCAAGTGACTTACATTCACCACGCTTCAACTTAGCAGTGGTAACTTCTTTCGGAAAGACCTTCCGATTTTTGCGGTAAGTACCCACAAAATAAGTCTTTTGATCACTCAGCTCTTCAATAAGAGGCACACTTGTGTAGAAATTGTCGGTACATAAAATTCTCCCATGGCCCAGGTAGGGAGTCATTAGAGACATGACAACATTAGTGGCAAGACATCCGTGACCGAGATCATTTTCATTTTTTTTTCCACAATATGGTATAATTCTGTGTGTGTATCCAACTTGATCACAAATTTTAAAAAGTTTTATGCCATATTTATGAGATTTTCCAGGAATGTACTGCTTAAAGTTTAGTCTGCCAGTAAGAGGCACCATTGATTCATCAATTACCAAGTTCTGGCCTGGTGTTTTGACTTGTTGAAATTTTGTTTGAGCTTCTAGCTCAAGCAGCGGACGTATTTTGCAAAGTCTGTCACCTTGAATATCTTCACCAAAATGCCAAAATCGTAGTAAAAGCTGGAAACAATTTCTAGTTATAAAAGAGGACATTTCATTTTTATATATTCTTTTATCGGACCAATAGGATTCGATAGATGGCATATTCACTAGCCGCATCCATATTCTAAGACCCAAAAACATTTTCATTTCCTGGACGTTTGTATCTTTCCATTCTTTGTATCTACTACTTCTTCTTACAGTATTATTTTCCAAAAAAGTTTGAGCATTTTTGTTTGTTTCTCTGACCATCAATTCAATTATATCGTCAGATATAAAAAGTTGGTAGAAGTCAATGGGCTTTGCAGTACTTCGGTCGAATGGAACGTTTATTTCCTCCTGGCTGGTAAAAGCCAAATTAGGTTGTTTTGTATATGTGCAGTCATTCCACACCACATCACTATTGGCATCACCATTAACATCACCATTTTCAGACAGGTCACTATCACTTGAGTCACTTTCGTTACTGTTTTCTTCTCTTTCTGATGAATAGTATTGATCAGAATCATCACTGGGTTTGTACTCGCTCCCAGAATCCTGGAATGGCTCTTCATCGCTACTCTCGCCGATTTTTAATGCTAATTCTTCTAATTCTCTTTCACTTAATATTTTTTTTGGATTATCGCATTCCAAAATAGACAATTTTCGTTTTCTACGATCCATTTTTTTAATCCTTTTTTTAAATAAACTTGTGTAAACAATAAAACTACCCGAGCACGTGCTAAAACGAACTAAGAAATGTAACTGTCTACCCAACTGGGTGCACAAAAGCTAAAAATCACCTGTTTTTTGACAGTTCAAATCTATGGTATTACACTTTTCTGTACTCTTAAAACTATGTTCAAATATATAACAGGAATCTATATTAAGAATATAGATCATATTTTTCGGTTTCAATAACAGATGTCGATACATTGACTAAATAAGCAAATAAATGTTGTACACCCATTTGGGTAGACACATGCAAGTATTTGAGTTTTGTTGTCGACCCAACTGGGTAGACATAATCGCTATTTTGAGTTTACAAAAAATACGCCTGGCAGTCAACCTGTTAAAACTATATTACTGTTTTTTAATTTATTGATTTCTAATGTCTCTAATACTGACAATTTTAATCCTTTATTTTCTGTGTGTAAAGTATCAAAATTATTATTAAAATGATTGTCCTCCAGCAAATGGTTGGCATACGTCGAATCTAATTTATTGTTATTAAAACTGCGTTTATGTTCGGACAAACTTTTTCCAAAATTTCTTCCCGCTTGTCCGACGTATACTTTAGGGCATCTACCACATGTAAGCTTATAGATAGATTCCTCTTTTTTTGTTCTTTTTTTAGTTTTATTTTATTGTTCTTAACAAATTTTTTTTAGTTCTTAATACATTTTTATATATACCCTCACTTTGTAATAAAGAATTTAATTTTGTACTCACCATCTGATGAAGCTACTGTGTGGCGAAACAATTGTCATGAGTTAATTAAATTGTGAAAATCAAATATAAGTTCATTTTGTGTTTGCTAGGTATTTTTTGCTAAATTATTAGTTTGGAAGAATAATTGAATCTGTTCTGTTGTTTTTAAAGTTTTTAATACAAAATTGTACCCACCAAAGAGTTTTTAAAATAGGCGCTAAAAATGAATAAAAAAAAAAACTAAAGAAATAACACCATTAACTGTGATTTAATAAACTATCATGTGGGATATGGACTATTTTTGTTTCCAATTACTGTCACTTTATTGTCACTCACACACATCAGTGTATTTAATAAGATTTTTTCATTTATTAACTTTATTATAGCTCATTTATCCAAAACTCAGAGAACAGATCTTCTAGTTATAATTAGATACGGTAATAAAACAAGAACTCAAAAGGAAGTTTGTGAAATGTTTAATAATAACTAACCCGATCAGTAATTATCGCAGTCTACAGTCAGTAAAATAGAAAACAAATTTCGCGAAACTGGACATGCAAGAAATATTCAAAAATCAGACAGAACTCCTCGATTTTATAAGGAAAAACAATTAGATGCACTGGTAGAGATTGAGGAAAATCCGTACAAACTAACTAAACAACTTGCTGCCCACAATGATGTAAGTAAATCATCGATTCTGTGAGTTTTAAAGAAAGAAAAAAAATATTTTTTCTTATAATGTTAAGTTCATTCAGAAGTTGAATGAGGATGATCCTGATCGAATGCAAGAATTCTGTGAATTAATGATGAACAACATGCTAGCAGAATAGCAATTTATAAACAAAATTGTTTTTTCTGGTAAAGCCATTTTTCAATTAAATGGAACGGTAAATCGCCAGAGCTGTCGATACTGGAGCAGAGAAAATCCTCATTGGACGATGGAGGCTCACATACGATTTCCCCCAAAAGTGAACGTTTGGGCTGGTATCATTAATAATCAAATTATTGGCCTTTATTATTTTTTGAAGTCACAGTTAACGGTGATGTTCATCTAGATTTTTTGTCAAACTTTTTAGTGCCTACATCAAAAACACTTTTTTCTGATATTAATATCCAAATGAAATAGACAGGTCTATTTGGTACCAACAGGATGGAGTTCCACCGCATTATTTACGTAGAACGAGAAATTATCTAAACGAAGTTTTCCCTAACAGGTGGATTGGAAGACGGCGAACTGTAGAATGGTCATCTCGGTCTCTCGATTTGCACCCTATTTTTATGGAGCTATTTAAAGTCAAAAGTGTATGTTAATCGACCAGACAATATTGCAGAATTAAAATATAGGATTACAGAAGAAATTCACAAAATAACCCCTTAGGTCATACAAAATGTGATCCTACAATTCAAAGATCGCCTTGCTTATTGTCAAGAAGTGACTGGCAGTTCTTTTGAACATAATTTAATTATAAAATAAATTGAAAATACATTCTTAATATCATATGCCATTCTGCGCTTCATTTTATGTAAAGGGATGAGGTGGGTACAATTTTGTACTAAAAACTAAAAATAACAACAGATCAGTTTTAGTTTATCTTCAAAACCAATAATTTAGCAAAAAATACTTCAAATGATTTTACAAGGTTTTCACAAAATTTTACATTTTCAAAATTAATTTTCTCAGTAATTAATGCCCCAAATTTTAAAAACTATACTGCTGAATAGAGAACCCAAATCCCTTTCGACCCCCCTCCCAATTTAAAATTTTCGGGGGTTAGTCATAATTCAGAGGGGTCAACGCCGAGGGTATTATTTTTATGCCAAAAATGGCAATTTCAAATTAAAAATCGATCTCTTGCAGGATTTTTTCTTAAAAATTCATAATTATGTCTAAAATGAATTTATTCCATACATACGGAATGCAATGTATATCGAAATTGTGATAACTTTCGATTGTAGTTAAAGTATAGAACTGGGGACAGAAAGACATTTTTATTGTGTTGAATGTTTACCACGTTAATATCTGTAATGCCTAATTTAAGAGATATTTAAAACAACAATATAAAACAAATAAGTAAAAAGAATCATTTCATATAAAAAAAAAATGTTTGCCTTCTGTTTTTATTATTTTATTAAATTTACTCACCACTATCAGAACAAATAATATAAAATATTGTCGAGGCAATATTACACATGCGACATCCAATTCACTATTATGGATTTTTGGTGTACACTGAATATAAGTTAGTTGATAAAGTTTTAATTTTATTCATCTAGGAATGTTTCAGAAGCAGAATATTTTTGTTTTAGTTAAGAAATATCAGAGACGCATTGCACATGACACTAACTACTCTGATGAAGATGTGTAAATTGACAACTTATTTATAGTACTGTTAAATATGTATGCCTAAGGGCAGTACGGATAAATTATTTAATTCGAGTTGCACGTCACCCGTTGTGTTTCACGACTTCTCCATTTTTCATGGTGGTTATTAAGCCATAAATATTTCGCACTAAACTGGACAGTACAATTTAGATGAAGTGAATAACAAAATTCGTGAAATTTAATTTAATTTGTTTGTCAACCAACGTTAATTTATTTATAAACTTTTAATTTATTTTTTTATATACTCTGTAATTAACACAAATGTATTAAAATATACTTATCTATTACCGAATAGGTTCCAAATAGAAGTCAATTGGAACTTATATTTTTTTCCAAAACGAGACTTTTCACAATTTTTTGAGCAAATGTTTCTAATTCGGAAACGATATGCAGAAAATTGCGTTATTTGAATCAGTTTGAAACGTATTCTAAGCAATTAAAAAATTAGATGAAAATAAATTGGGAGATAAGATAGTTATTTTAAAGTAAAGTGCCCCAATATCCCAACATTTTTGAATAATTCATTTGCTTCAATTTCAATTCAACGCGCAACGGTTTATTTAATTCTTGAAATTAAGACCTAAATATATCCAAGAGTTAAGGATATTACAAATTTTAACATATGCCACAGATTTTTCGAAATATTTATGGTCCATTAGGTAGACATGAAACAATTCAATAAAGAACAATGAAAAATATAATTTGTTGCTCGGAGGAATATTGGTGTTTTTTGAAACTATCATCAGGATATCATTAGCAGACCATTAATATATTTCTGACGGCGAACTCAAAACAACATTTGTTCTTAATAATTATAATATTCCATGGAGAAAGTTAACTCCCAAAGGAAGAAATATAGCTACTGGATTGATTTGTGCTGACCGAAATGAAGTTGCGGTCGCTGTAGAATCAATGTATCTCAATGTGTCATTTCTCTACTCTATATTTTATTTTGTTGTTTTGTGGAGATTACAGTTGCTGTTATTCACATTTACCTAATAAATAGTGCTTTTTAGTGCCAAACAAACATTTTTATTTAAATTAAGGTACGTAATGAAAACGATTAATATTGATTATATCTTATAACTAAACTTTTTTTCAGAGATTAATACCAACAATTATGTCTCAAGCGGCTATTTCTCCATCGAGGAAACGGACATCTAGTCATTTTCCGGTTGAAAGCAAACAACATAATTTGAACATTTATGACTTATACTGGAGACAACCCGTATAAACCTAGGGGAGAAGTCGTCAAGTTTGTTGCAAAGGCATGATGTAATTTTAATTTTTATATTTTATAAGGTTGCTCATCAGTGCATCAAAGTATATTTTTACTATTAAGGTATTTTTAGATTTTTTATATTTATTATAGTTTTTGTTTATATTGTTATGCATAATAATTTAGGTGTGTGTGCTGCAAGTGTTTACAACATTCTTCGTGAATATAAAGAAACACACCAACTTCACCGAAAGTGTACCACAGACAACGAATAATTTTGGATAACATCGATGATGGAACTAAAAGTGCTCTCAGACGCTTGATTCATTCATTTTTGAAAGAAACGAATCACCAACTCTTAACGAAATGTCAGTGGTGGTGCATAATGATGAACATCTACCTCTATTAAAACGGAGTACTTTGAGGACATTGATAACAGAAATTGGCTTTCGGTGAATAAATCAAGTTTTTATTTCTACATGTTGTAATGTAATTATTGTGTTTGGCACTATAGGTTTGCAAAAAGGTTAAGCAATAGTGTTTCTTAGGGAATAGAATGAGAGCATCACCTGAAGGTGACGTTTCCTACGAAAGATCAGGAAATACTGGAATGAAAGCAGGACATTGTACTTCTTAGATGAAAAGTTGGTGAGCGCTGGCCACACTTTAAATAAAGTATGGAAGGGCACAACAATCTTGACATCAAGGCTCTCATCCAAGGATTAACGACGGGGTTAAAGGATCCATCAGGCAAGGGAAGTCGTCTTATAGTACTCCATATAATAATAATAATAATAATAATAATAATAATAATAATAAGGAGGAGGAGAAACGGACCAAATATCGCGATCTCCGGTACGAGCTCCAAGTGCTGTACCCAGGCTACTCGGTAAAAATGGTCGTCCTTATAATCGGTGTACTCGGAGGGATAAAGCCTACGCTGCTCTCGGAACTGAAGATCATACCGGCCTGCCAAAAATCAGCTGAGTGGCTGGCAGGCCAAATGCAGAAGGCGGTCATTCTGGGTTCTCTCCGTCTGCTTAGGGCACACGATTCTGGTATCTACAGTCACTAACCCTGCGGGATGTGGGGAGTGGCTGTAGTTGATGCGCCGACGCGACTCCCGTGAGGCGTCGGAGGCCACGGGAGGACTGACCGGCATCGGGAAACCGAAAAAAAAAAAATCTTTACTCGGGTTAGTATACTACAAAGAGTATTTACACAAGTCATATAAATAATAAATATAAATATAATATAGTCACGTACAACTAAATAGTTTGTATATACAAAGGCTAACTAAGAGTATAACATATATCTAAAAAAATTGAATAAATAAACACATAAAAATAAATCTATATCTAGAATTAAAAAAAATATATCGTCAAGTATGAAGTAGATATTATATAAAATAACAGTATATGAGCTACAGCACACAAAGCTAACTAAAGCAAAATAGTATGAGTCAATAAGTCGAGAATAATAATCTAGTTATGCCTTAAGGTCCAATAAGAAAAATTCAACTTATGCTTACACTTGTCATACTGGAGTTCTTTAATTTCTGTGGGCAAGGCATTGAACAATTTTATGGCATAATGTCCCGTTCCATCTCTGGATTTTGTCAGTCGCAAAAATTGTTGATTAAAGTTATCACTATTTCTAGTTTGATAGTTATGAATTTCTTTATGGGAAGTATATTGATTTAAATTTGATCTAATATGCATAAGGCACTGAAATACGTAAAGGGATGGTAAAGTTAGAATTTTAAGTTTTCTGAAACTTTCTTTGCAATCAGTTCTATACCCTAAATTGTAGACTATTCTAATAGCTCTTCTCTGCATGGAAAAAACTAATGAGCTATGTAGTGAATGTCCCCAAACTAAGAGGGCATATGATTCTTTTGATTGCACCAATCCATGGTAAGCTGTCAAAAGAGAAGCCTGCAAGACTTGCTTTGACAGATTTCTAAGTAAATATATATTCTTTGAAATATCTTTGCTTACAAAATTAGCATGATGTTCTCATGACAATTTATTATCAATATATACAACTAGGAATATGACATTCTTTTAGTTCTACATTATTGTAGACTGGGTTGTTTTTTAAAGAAAATATCATATTTTCACTCTTTGTGCTATTTACAGTTAGTTTATTTGTCAGAAACCATTCATTAGTAAGGGATTCAGTACTGGATACATCAGAGAATAGACTGTTAACGTTTTTGTTCATGTGTATTATAGTAGTGTCATCTGCAAATAAAACAAACTTCCCCGGACTTTGGATATGTGGTAAATCATTTATATATACAAGAAAAACGGTGGGACCTAACACCGATCCCTGCGGGACACCGAACTGAATATTACGTAGCTCAGACTTCTTATTTTTATAGAAAACATATTGTTGCTGCTCATTTAGGTAAGAAGTAATTAAATCTATGCTGTAGTTACTAAATCTATAAAAACGTAATTTTTCAATTAATATGTTATGTGAGACGCAGTCAAAAGCTTTTGTGAGGTCTAAAAATTGAGCATAGAGAAAATGACCATCCTCGAATTCTTCGTTAATAATATCCGTAAGTTTATTTATTGCCATAGTTGTAGACATTTTACTTCTGAAACCGAACTGATTTTGATTTAACAAACCATTTATTTCCAAGTAATCAGTTATATACATTTTCATGATAACTTCATAAATTTTGGCAAATATTGGTATAAATGATATTGGTCCATAGTTTTCAGGAGTATCGACTGAGTCTTTTTTATGTATAGGAATGACCTTAGATAATTTAAGTGCATTTGGGAAAATATTATTGGAGATACAGTAATTAATCAATTTGGTTGGTGGTATAAGTATGACATATTTTATGGCATGTAGGATTTTCATATTGATATCATAAGCATCACTATTGTTTGTTTTATTTAAATTATTTATTATATTAAGCACTTCAATATAGGAAACTTCAGTGAAATTAAATTCCATATGGGTGTTACTTATATCGGCAGATATTAAAAAGGAGTTGAAAAAGGTGATGCAGGTGGACAAATTTTCAATCAACTTGGAGACGATATCAGAGAAGTAGTTGTTAAAGTCATCAGGTAATACTTTTTCCGTCAATCCTGAAGATTTTAGTGATTTATACTGATTAACAAGAGACCACATGGCCTTTTGTGAGTTTTTTGATTCAGAAATATAATTGTCATTGGCTAATTTCTTGGCTTTCATTAACTCATTAAGATAAATAAATTTTTGTTTTTTGACTATAGTTTTTAAGTCTTCAGTGGGATGTTGTTTCAGTAGATTATGTAACAAATTAAGTAATTCCTTTTTTTCTCTGAGTTCAGTTGTAAACCAATTAATTTGGACTCCGTTTTTGCTCGTTACAATCTTAGATTTAAGTGAATAGAAAATGTCGATACCATTAGATATTATATCAATGAATATATCAAATTTTTTATGTAAACTGAAGTAGTCACTCTTTAAAAAGCTTCACTCAAATGACTGCAAATAACGGTTTAAATTGAATAGTTCAGTCTCACTGATTAATCTAAAAGTTATCATATGTGGCTCAGTGTTTAGATCAGAATTTGGAGAGATTGAAAAATTTAAGATTAATGATTGGTGATCGGAAAATTTTGTATCTATTACACTAGTATTAAGGAAATTAGGAGTAAAATTCATAAAGATATTGTGAATGCAGTTGTCTTTCCTAATAGGGCAGTCAAATAATGGCTCAAAGTCAAAAGATCTAAACACATTTAATAAAAGTGATGAATTTTTATCGCCCCTGTTAAAATGCACATTAAAATCTCCCGTGATTATGGTGTTTGTAATTTTATTTTTATTAGTGCTTACTAATAAGTCTAATGCTTGGGATATTATACCAAGGAATATATTTATATCACCATTTGATGATGATCTATACACGGTTAGAATTTGCAGTTCATTACAACCAACTGAAGCTAACTCACAGTGTACCTCTACTGACATCTTATATATTTGTAATATAGGTTTTAGATTATTGTATTTATTTGAAACAAATATTGATACCCCGCCATGAATACTTTTACACCTAGAAAATTCAGAGGCCAGAACATAATTTGGTAAATGCAAATATTTCAGTTCGTTTTCCACAATGCATAAAATATCAAACACATAATCATTTAAAAGTAATTCTAGTTCATTCATTTTGCTTCTCATATTTTGTATATTAAGATGTAGAAGAGAGATACGTTTTATAACATTTTGATTAATAGAATTAAACCTATTGCTATCACACGAATTGCTACATTTGTAAGAACTGTTTAAGTTAGGAGAGACACATCTGATAGATAGACGAGGATATAAAAAATGTGTGGTAACATCTACATTTTCCACGGATGTTTCATTAACAGAGATACTTGTTTCATTGAGAGAGATACATGTTTCCTTAACAGAAATACATATAGAGGTTTACCACAATTGTCCTTATTTATACTTACAAATATTAAGTTATTATTTCTACATGCTTTGGAAAACACAGTTTGTAGTAGATTATTTGCAATCGAAGATATTTTAAGCTTGTTTTGAAACCAATCATTGGTCTCAACATGCACTTTTCCTTCCGTCAGCTTATCAAACTTAATCAGGAACTCACATAACTTTGTATTATATTTCATTATACCCTTATTTTTTACATAATTCTGGCAGAATGGGACAGATGTAGGATATGCAGATATAGGATCCAAGGACGGTTTCGTTGAAAATGGTTTAATATGCTTCGAATCAAAGAAAACTGGAGATTACCATGAATAAATGACTGGTGAGGTTTTCAAAAACTGGTTCACTCACATTTTGGGATGCTTGGATGAATAGTCTGTGGTTTTGATGGACAACGCTTCCTATCACAGCCGAAAAATGGAGAAGATTCCGAATGCTGGTACGAAGAAAGCGGACATACAAGTCTGATGAACAAGTACCTAAGTCAATTATTTATAAAGCAGACATGGTGAGAGGTGAATTCCTGGATCTTGTCGGACAGGCCGCCATTACGCCTAAATATGTGGTTGATGAGATGGCAAAACAACAGAATCGTACGGTTTTGCTATTGCCCACATATTGTGAATTTAATTAATATGGGGGAAAATAAAAGTGGGTCGCGAGGAACAATAGTACGTTTGAAATGAAAGACCTTCACCCATTATTTGAGCAAGCCATTGGAAATGTTTCTGCTGAACATTGGAAGCATGCCATTCGTCATGAACAAAGTGAAGGGAAAAAACTGTGGCAGCTTGACATTGTAATGGACATCGTAATAGAGCCACTGAACATTTATGTGAGGGATGACTCTTCTTCGTCTGAATCTGACTCGAACTAAGGCCGAGTTGTACCTAATGGCGTTCGAGTGGATTATTCGAAGATATTGTTACTATGTTTAATAAATATCCATGAAATAATTGGAACACAATTGACAGATCTTAATTCGAAATTGGACGATGATACATTGCAGGTATTTTAAATTTTAATAGCATTTTATTTATAATATAAAAAAACGTTTTTATTTCAGATACCAATTATATTGCTACTGGTGGCTCAATGGACGTTAAGTATTTAGTAATAGAGGTCGAGGTTTGGTATTTATTTTCATACAGGGTACAGTATGCACATTTCTTATTGTTTATGTTTACTTCATTTATATTTTCTTATTATGTAGACTGATCTCTTGTAAGTTTCTTCTTGGTTCATCTTACGAGCAGTATTCGAACCTTGTGAATATAGTGTGTATAACATGTGTAGCTTTTATTGTTGTTTTATTAGATTTTAGGACACAGTGTTACATATTTAGTATTTATTTTCATACAGGGTCCAGTATGCACATTTTTTATTGTTTATGTTTACTCCATTTATATTTTCTTATAATGTAGACTGATCTCTCGTAAGTTTCATCTTGATTCTTCTTACGAGCAGTAATCGAACCTTGTGATATGGTGTGTATAACATGTATAGCTTTTTTTGTTATTTTATTAGATTTTAGGACACAGTGTTACTTATTTAATCTCTCGTAACTTTCTTCTTGGTTCTTCTTACGAGCAGTAATCGAACCTTGCTAACCCTCATGATTTAATTTTTATTAACATTACAAAAAAATTTTTTTAAAGATATGATATTTCAAGGTGTAAATTCAGACAAGTGCTCACCCCGACATTCATACAAAATTAAAATTTTACAGTGTTGAAGAAAAAGATATACTAGAAGCTTTTTCACAAATTAAATCTAACTCACCAGGCAGTGATCAATTTTCTTTGAATACTTTAAAACTCTGCTTAGATTTTTTAGTCGTACCGTTAACTCATATAATCAACTTCTCAATAGAAAATAACGTAGTTCCAGCAACTTGGAAAGAGGCCATAATTTTACCCCTTCCAAAAAAAAAATCCACCAGAAAATTATAGTGATTTTAGACCTATAAGCCTTTTAAATATTCTTTCAAAAGTTCTAGAAAGAATTATACTCAAGCAATTATTACAACATATCCGCTCTCATAATTTATTACCACAAAATCAGTCGGGCTTCCGTGCTCGTCACAGCTCTATTACTACACTCGTAGACATGGCAGATGACATCTTAAAAGCTATTGACGACTCACAAATTACAACCGCCGTCATGCTGGATTATACAAAGGCCTTTGACTGTTTACATCATGAGTTATTATTAGGTAAACTCAAGCACTTGGGAATTGAGTCGGTAAAATGGTTCAGAAGTTATTTATCCGGAAGAACTGAGCAGGTCAAAGTATACAGTTCAGAAAAACCGCTGATGTCTCAGGTAAGCGCTGTCACATCAGGGGTACCTCAAGGGTCCATTTTGGGCCCTATACTATTTGTGCTCTTTATGTTTGATCTCCCTGAGAAAATAAAGTTCTGTAAAGTCCATCAATATGCAGACGACAGTCAAATGTATATTTCGTACAGTCGAGCTGACGTAGAACAGGCAATCGTTAATATTAACAGAGATTTAAATTCCATATGTAAATACTCAGAAGATCACGGTTTAATGCTCAATGCTCAGAAATCCGTCGCAATTAATTTCAAATCCAAGCGTTTTGCATTATTTGAAAACTCTTGTAATTTATACATAAATGGCACCAAATTATCTTTCGTAGAATCTGCAAAGAGCCTGAGAATTATTTTTGATACCCATTTAACGTTTGAAACTCATGTTACTAAGCTACTACAAAAATGTTATGCGAAGCTGAAATCATTATATCCATTTAAGCATGTCTTACCAACATCCATTAAATTAAAACTATCAGAGGCGCTTATAATATCTCAACTTGAGTATGGAAATGTCATTTACGGACCATGTCTTACCGGTGTAGAACAATATATACTACAAAAATTACAAAATTCATGTATGCGGTTTTCTGCCGCGATATCTAGGCGTGATCACGTTACTCCTCTTTTTAAAAAATTTAATTGGCTTAATCTTAAATCTAAATGGCAACTGGTCTGTCTTGTGCACAATATATTAAAATATCAAGAGCCTAAATATCTTAGCAAGAAATTAACTTTCAGGGGCTCCTTGCATAGTTCTAATCTACGTTTCGTAGATATCACACTACATATTCCAAGTCACAGCTCCAAAAAATATGAATCCTCTTTCACTTACTTAGCTGCTTCTTTATATAATGCAATCCCTGATCACATCAAAAGCCTGCCTTTTCAAGGATTTAAAAAAAATGTTAAGCAAATATTTTTAAGTACGTAAAATGTTTTTTGTTGTGTTACATGCATACCACAGCTTTCTAGAATGCTGTGATGCATATTAATGCAGCAAATTGTGTCTTATGACCTCTGATTTTATTTTATTGTATCTTATTCTTATCTTTTTTATATTATCGATAATTGTTTTTTACCTTTTCTTTATTGTTGTATTTACTGTTTTTCATACTGGTTGGGATTGATACCAGCAACTGCTGACACCCCGCCAGTTTAAATAAAGTTTATTATTATTATTATTATTATTATTAAATAAAACATGAAACATTCTAAGACAAACTTTTTATTTAAAACCCAATTGGCACAGTACGCTTATAAGTTGCACTTTAATACATATTTAATTTGTATTCGACTACAAAGCAATTGCTTTTCGCATAAAAACACAGGTGTACTTTATATTTTTGGCAGAGTTACCTCTGCTTTTACACTTGTATCCCGCTTTTTTACGAGCATAACATCAGCAGCTTAATCAAATCGTATATTAGGGGACCAATATCACCTTGCATTTGGCTGTTTATAATTGACATCAATATGAGGATACCCAAAAATCTTTCCAACTCTTCCTTCGATAAATGCAGTAATTTGTTAGGCCGTATCTGAGTACTGAATAAAACTGATTGATAAACAATACTATCTAAAAAGATGATATCAAAGAAACACTTTGAAAAATTTTATAAGGAGTTGTCAACTGTAGAACTTCTGGAGGAAGTAATTTCCTTGAAATTGGGTACCTTCTGCATTGGTAATCGTAATGGAATTCTTCCATTTAACTTCAGATGCTTTATTTGTCGAGGGCATATTAGAAAGTAGGCCAACTAAAGGTACTTCATCATCCCTACTATAACAAATTAGTTCTTCATGCTGTGTATTATTTTTCATCAAAATGTTGGATTCATCAATATCATTTTCCAAAATGGATGGAATCATAGCTGTCAGAAGGAAGATCTCTTATGTGCGTTGAGTTTTTTCCATAAAAGACTTTGTGTATCAGTGTATCAAATTTCTCTAGGTTAATATCCATAATGAACACCTAAAAATAGTAAACACCTAAAATCTACCTGCTATGCATACTGTTCCCCAATCGGGAACATATGTATTCGCCAAAAAAATAATTGAATGTCTTCACAAATACATATTAGAAGGCCATTCTACACGACAAACAGATACTGAGAGGTCAAACTAATATTTTTACAAAACAAAACTTATCTATATTGCCGTTTATAAGAATTATCGAAAACACGTATAAATTGCAACGGCTGATTGTAAGTTTATGTCACACTTTATTTCAATTCTGTTAGATTGCCGCCTTCTGTTGGTCGACAATTACACATTATAATGAATATAAATACCACACGAATAGTCCTGGTTTAAAAACATCATAATTATCTTGAATCTAAAAAAAGAATATTTTATCCTACAAACCACCGTATTAAAACAAATCCTACCAGTTATACGAAATGCGCCGTGTGGTGGATTTACTTTCCAATACTATTTGCATTTTTTATGATGTTATATACCTATTAGTTTTCTCTTTGTTACAAATAATAAATAATTTTAACCTGTCGCCCATCCTAACCTAATTATTTTAATTCTCAAAAAAAACAAAAATTTATTTGTAGCGTGTGAAACGGGGTTTTGCAACCGGAAATTCAGTAGGCTCCTCCCCAATTCTATCTGTTCATTAAACGGACTATAGTAATTAGTAATTGCTATAAGTAACTACAAACAAGTGCCTTCTTTATATTCGATACCATTCTATTGTGGTAACTCTATATAACAATTCTTGGTGCAGTGACCAGAAACAATACAAAAAGTAAAGCAAAGAAATTAATACCTTAACCGATAGTTTGTGGTTTCAAGCTTTAAATAAAAACAAGGAGACTTAATTCTCGATATCAAAGTCAAATACATAATTACTATAAACAATATAAACTGTTTGTCTGTTAGTAAATTAGTAAATTAGTTTAAAATATTACAAAACTAAATTATAAGATACAGAGTTTAATTAGCTTCATACAATTTTTTTCTTCATCTAATCGGTTAAGATATTAGTCAATTTTTATATCAAACTGTTGTTCCAGTTTTATGTATGTGTGGCGAGATTAAACTTGGATCAATAAATTCTCTTTAGGAACCATAGAATATTCCAAAATTTCCAGTTGATTCAGATTCAGATTTAGAGAACAACCTTCACTGAACAGCTGACCACTTGATTATATTAGTTTTTTTATAAAATTATTTTTGAGATTATCTTTTGTATATAAATTTAAATATTCTTCATAGATACCTCCCCATATGGTTTAATTGATGCTCCTAAAGAATTAAATACATTTAAAATAGATTTTTTAAATAGAGAAATTGGCAATTACGTTTTGATCAAAATGAAATAAATTCGTTTCCGTAAATTGGTACCCAAAGATCCACTTTGAGGGGTTACAGATGTAACTCTGCCTGACAAATGGCGGCCGGGAGGTACCAAGGCTGACTACCTGGTACACCTTCCATTTCTGGTTCCTTATAACTTAAGAAGAAGAACCCCTCACGATCGACTCTCAACAATGACGACAATGGCAATGAACACGGACGCTTTAAGTGGACGAGGGAACTAAAGGATGACTTGCTGACTTGCCACGAGAGTAGCGAACCTACGCGAAAGGGATACATGGCGCCATTGCATGCAATTTGATACGAAATACATCCAGAGCATAGCGCCTTCTCTCAACAACACCTGAGAGATCAAGTATCCTTATTGCGCAGTACACGAACTGCTAGCCATAGTACTACTGTGGCAATTAGCAGCTGATGGGGAACATCCTGTAGAGTTCACCAATGTAGACTTAAGGACGAGGGTTAGCCTTAAAACCAGAGCTAACCTAAAGCCACAAGACTTAGATAGCATGGACGAGGTCATCGATGAGGAACTTCCAAAAGATGCAGACATTTGGCAAATCAACTATGCCATGTACAACGTCGCGATTCAACTCGTATCTCGTAAGAAATCAACCAATCACGGGGTCGTGCCAAGCGGCGTGTATAAAAAATCGAGGGCAAGATACAGTCGGCCAGACAACAAGCTTCTCGGATCCAGAGTATGGTGGAATAACGACGAGTGGTAGAATTTTTACTCCCAGAATCTATCGTATAGCAGCCGGATAAAGACGTCAACAACATTCTCTAAATCTGACAGTGATGCTTACTATCAAGCAGCACTGTCTAGATAGGATCCGAGCGCACATGGCTATAAGGAAAACGTTGATGAAGCGTGTGAGGAGTATGGAGCAAAACAATTTGTTCCATATGAATCCTGCCCGCCTCTTTTAATAGCCACAGCGTGTTGTAGATAAACTGCCGACTGTAGAAGATGTCGAAATCTTCTGGAAAAGAATCTACGAAACGACGCGTCCATTCAATAGTGACACTCCAGCAATTACACACTTACAAGGCTATGTACCACAGACATCTTGAAGAGCCAGAAAAAGTGTACTCGGCATGATTGCAGAGGAAGCCCGACAAGCACTTGTTGGTACCAAGAACTTCGCTGGCCTGGGCCCAGACGGTGGTGGAAGAAATTTCCTTCCAGTCGCAGCCGTCTAGCGTGAGTTTTCGACTCCAGATTCCAGATTGGTTCGTCGAAGAACGTACTGTGCTTATTCCCAAGAAAGGGGATCTTTCCGACCCGAAGAATTATAGACCGATCACTTGCCTCAACTTCTGCTACAAGATATTTACACGTATCTTGTATGCTAGGACACTGAAGTCTGTTGATCCGGTTTTCCAGCAAAGACGCGAACAGTGTGGTGCCAAGTAGGGCATGGCAGGTTGCAAGGACAGCCCGTTGATAGACCTGTGCAATAGCACTGGATTCTCTACAATACAAGCGATGGCCTGGATTGATTACTGCAAAGCATTTGATACAACATTGCACTTGCTCGAATGTCTTGCGGTACCAGCACCACTAGTGAGATGCATAGAACAACTGCTGCCCCTCTAGAAGACTCGCTTCACCATAACATCAGGAGAGGAGTTTATCAAGGTAACTCGCTTAGTCCTCTCCTCTTCTGCATCACACTGCTACCGATGTCTGTTGGGCTTCGCCAAAGCCGCGGATACCAATGTGGACCACCTAGCGACCGGAGGCATAAGGTCACCCATCTATTTTATATGGATGACCTTACCCGCGAATTACAAAACGCTCGTATTGTAGCCGAGAAATACACGTGGGCGATTGGTATGGAGTTCAGGTTGGACAAATTTGCAATCGTCCACCTCAAGAGAGGACGATGCAGGGAATTTCCTGAAGATGTGCAGCTCGTAGACGGAAGCATCATAAGACATCTGGATGCCAGAGGGATCTATACGTCCTGTGTTGCAATATTAAAACCCAAATAACCCCAAAACGATGATGGCTTCTAGCGAAATTTAGTAAGAGCATCTTTTTTATGCAGTTTTTGACACTGGTGCCTTTTTCCCTTTGAAACGTTTAAAAAAAATAAGACAAAATAATCATAGCGAAAATTCACCCTCACCCCCCTGTAACTACCCAAACAAATCATGATATTTAAATAAAAATTTGACAAAATATGTAACATGAAATTAATAAATGGTCCAAATTAATTTTTGTAACTTAAGACGTTTCGAATTTATTAGCAAATACCAGTATTAAGGGGCTGTAGATCCTTTATGAACTGATTTAAGACAAATGTTTATATACAAAACCCAACTTTTTTTTTTTTAGGTTCTCTCACACACTTGAAGGAAGGTACTTAATTATAGGACACATAGTCAGTTATTTATGCACCTTGGGAGTAAAGTAAGTATTTTAGTCCCTACAGTCATGCAAGTACTTTACTCCCGACGCGCAGGCAATATTTTTTGTACGAACGTGCACAATTTTTATCATAAAAAAAGTAAAATGTAAAAACTAACGATCAATAATAATTGGCCACGAAGCTTTTGTATTTTATTCCGAATTTATCTAAGTATCCTTGTGTTTAAATATCTGTTTGACATTATTTCTTATTTATTTCTGTTTGATGTTTAGATTACTAAATATTACTAATAATTACCAAATATTATGAATTGTGAAAATTATTTTAATAATATTAATTTTGATTTGAAATAAGTTTCTATTAATGGTGTATATGTTTGATTCTTAATTTTTTGTTTTTTCTACCATTAAAATTTTGACATAACAAAAATGTTGATGTTACGTTATGTTTGACAGTTTATTGGTTTCCATGGTGACTTTAAATCCCTCAGAGAATAAACGCTCGTTTGACTCCCTGTGTTGTGACAGTAAAATACTGTTTTCTTCTCGTTCGTGCAAAAAAATAATAATTTATGGTGCTTAAAAACTGAAAATAAGTATTTTTTTCGTACATTTATTTTGGTGTAAATATTATCTATTAATTCTTCTTAGTTTAAAAAATTGTTTTTAATGTTGTGGTCAACTGTGATTTTATGTATGAAGTATTAAATTTCTTAAGTGAATAATTAATTAGTGGCTATATTACGAACCGTCTAATGTAATTTTTAAATACGATTTTTAGATGAATGACTAAGACAATAAACTATATATTAACTGATTCGAATTCTCGGATAAATCAGAATGGATGATGTAATTGTTTTTGTTAATTAACCACAAGATTTCACAAGGGGAAACTTGTTGTCTAAGATTTTAGTTAACACTTAGCACTATTTTTTATGACTAGGCACCACATGATTTAACTATATATGGTATTTTTTCTACTAAATTAGTTTATATACCAAACATGTGTCAGTTATGTATTATTAATGTATACAGGGCGTTTGAATTAACTTTCTACATCCAATAACTTTTGAACCAAGGAAAATAGTAAAAAAAGTAAAAAAAAAACGCTGTCAATTACTTGGGGATCGGAACTTCCTCACCATAGTAAAGCTCGACGTGTGGTGGAGTTTATAATAAAAGTAATTTTTGACGTTTCAAAAAGGTCACATTTTTTGACGTTTCAAAAAAGTCACATTTTGACGTTTTAAAAAAGTCACATTTTTTGACGTTTCAAAAAAAGCCACATTTTTTCACGTTTCAAAAAAGTCACATTGTGACGTTTTAAAAAAGTCACATTAGTGAAATGTCACTGATATTTTTTTTTAGACATTGGGACCGATTTTGATCATCAACGAACTCAATCTCTTCCTTGCCCTCTAAAATGTGTGTACCAAATTTGAAAGCTTTATCTCAAAAACTGTAGCTGCTATCGTAAACCAGACAGACAGATAGACTCACAGACAGAACATTCTCTCTGAAATTTTGTGTATCATCATAATTCGTCAAGATTCGTCCAGAAATGCAATAAAAATGTTCAACATTTTTTTCAGGGAATACATTTCCTCACTTTGAGGGGTGAGGACGTAAATAGATTTCCTAAAAGGTACATTTTTAAAACAATGAAAAATGCGTCACATGATTGTTTTCGTGAAAAATATAGATTATTTAAAATTAACAACTAAATTTAACCATAATCTCAAAATCCAAATTTCCCTCAAATCACAACTTTTTCGCTATTATTTGATTCTTTTAAAGTGGCACAATCTCTACAGAAACTATGTTTTGTTTTCAAGTAACTTCATGTAAGCAGAAGACATAAATAAAAAAAAATAACCTAAAACTGGAAACTAGAAAGTTCAATTTAGGAGTTGCTGGTATTTACATAGCTTAAAAACAATATTTTGAAAGAGGGAAATATTTTTAAGGGTACCATTTCAGTGGTCTAAACATGCTGCCTCGACAAATACTTTCTATAATTTATAAATCAAAATAATCAAAACAGATATGACCCATAATTTCGTTAAAAGAACCGTAATAACATCGTCTTATTTTCCAAAAAATTTACATTTCGATCATATTTTTGCTTTTGTCGAAACGTAATAATATGGTGTTTGAAATGAACAACTAAATATAACTATAATATGGTTTTTTGGTCAAAAAAATTACGGCTTGCTATAATTTTTACGACTATTAGACATCACCATGGCCAGAAAGAATTAAAATATGTTTCGAAACGCTCTATCCATAATATGATATTATTGAACTTTCTAATTAAACGCAATTTTCTTGGGAATAATTATCCTACCACTTCTGTCTCAAACTATACCCACCTAATCCTATGCTGAGAATTAGAGGTTAACCGAAAACTTAAAATGTGAAATCAAAATTATAATAAAGGAACAGAATACACAGTTAGTATTTTTCAAGAGCTTAAAAAGTATATCGTAAAAAAATGCAAAAAGAAAACGTTAGATGTGTTTAGATATCGATTGGAAGCAGAAGATAGTATCTGAGATTTTTTAAAAAATTGTCACTTTTATTAACACAGAATGAAAAACTGACCATAAACACCAGGTGGAGTACAACTGTACCTCAATTATGTTTTATTGTAATTGCTACTGAATTCGTATGTTAGTAAATTATATAAGAAAATAAACATATTACAACACGATGAACTAAAAGATAATTTACTACAGTCATTTATTATAAATAATTTATTTTTGGAATTCTCTGCATGTACAAACTGATGGCGCTGACTGTAACTTTTCCCTAAATTTCTGTATGTATTTCTTGCACATAAGAAACATAATATGTAGTCCGTTAAATACCAAGCTGGGTACATCTATACCCCAACAGATATTTGAACTTTAAATTGCAGCAAAACCCAACAGACGTTTGGAATTTTCGTAGGGTGTATCCAAAATATACGTGATGGACAGAAGAACGGTGAAAGGACATAAAAATTGTGTATGCCACTTTGGCACCCTTCAGTACAAAGCGGTACTTTGAACTTTTTATTTCGGTAATGGTCTCGAGCGCCAGTTTCTGTTTTAAAGTTTAGAAACACCACTTTATTCTATCAGCGGTATGATTGAGGATAGGGTAACTCAGTGAAGATACGGAATGTCCAGGCGGTTTATGTGTGTGGTTGTCGGTTGGCTAGCAATGGACAACTTTACCTTACCTACCGAAAATGATTCTCAGTGCACAAACAGATTTATTTATTTATTTTGCTTTAAATAAAAGGCAGACTTTCATCTTCACATACTCTATTTATTTAAGACTGCGTCACAGAAGAATGATTATATATATATATATATATATATATATATATATAGTTTGAAAGAAAGTTGTTTTTCTTTTTGACTTCTTGAACCTTATTTACATATTTTTATAGCAATTGTGTTCTTGGGATTTTGGTTCTTTAATGATGTGAATGAAAGTCTAAATTGTTTATTTATTCATAAACACATTTTACAAACGTTTCGGTGGCTGTTTTCCACCTTTTTCAATGCAATGACTAAAATATAAAGCAATTTAAAATTTTTCTACATTTTTAATTATTATTGAAATATCTTACCTTAAACGAAAAAATAAACTGATGTGGCACTTTATACTTTAACGTACAATAATGTTACTTAATTAATAATTTGTGCGTATAGCGAGCACATCACTTTTTACTGTTTTATACTAACCGACGATGTTTTTCGGTTTACAACTAAGTTTGAACTAAAATCTTGAACTGGGGTGGCTTGTAATTTGCATTGAAAAAGGTGGAAAACATGCCACCGAAACGTTTGTAAAATGTGTTTATGAATAAATAAACAATTTAGACTTTCATTCACATCATTAAAGAACCAAAATCCCAAGAACACAATTGCTATAAAAAAATATATATATATATATATATATATATATATATATATATATATATATATATATATATATATATATATATGTATATATATATATATGTATATATATATATATATATATATATATATATATATATATATATATATATATATATATATATATATATATATATATATATATATATATATATATATATATATATATATGTATATACCGGGTGTAACAGGATTACAGTTCACCCCCTTTTCCTTTAGTTCTGATGATAACTGATTGAAATTTGGGATATCCTATAAACATAATAAGCGGCACTATTTGACATACAAGTGAATTTTTTTCACTTCCGTTTCGCCGGGAGTGACACTAACTTTCGGTTTTTAAATAGAACAATCTGTATATTAATGCATTATTGAATTCTGCATAATTTTCTGAATCCATCGATACCAAATAAGTGATATTTCAAACTTCAATATTTTTTATAATATAATTTTTAGTTTTCCATTTAAGTGTGCCATGACGGTTCCGATTTATTCTAAATGACCCGTGTAATGCTAGAAAAATCGAAATCCCGTCAAAAATACTAAATTACGTGATTTATGAGCAAATAAAGTTCATCAATTGTTTCAAAAGGAACCATATTGGTACCGTGGTACGATTTATTAGTACTATTAAAAAGGAATTCATTCATATGTCGTATTAAAATCTGCGATAAATACAAAAAAAATACAGCTAAATGAAAATAAGAAAATACAATTTTGTTCTATTTACCTTGTTATACATAAGGTGGCTTTGGAATACAAAAAATGAACACAAAACATTACAAAACAATAATTCAATTACCCTAAAAAACTTACGCCGCCGATTGTACTTTCTTAAAATGCCAATAAACTATTAACAATTTAATATTCTATTTTATTCCGATTTATTTGATTCTGATATATTGATCTCGATTTATTAATTCGATTGTGAAATACTCAATATTACTAATATCTCGATTATAAAAATATCCCGATTGTTGCTATCACTAATTCTTTCAAGCCATGTGATCAGCTCTGTTCCCAACGGATGACGTGAAATTCACGTAACTTCCTGCGCGAAGAACGGAATTGCGTTTGACCTGGCATGACCAAATTCTTTAAGCAGGCTTAGTGAAATACGTTTAAACAAATTCCCTGCGTTATTTAATATAAACAAAAAAATGTTTATCAAATATACTAAATCTGGGAATCGCTTTCTCATAACTTTTAAACTATATTTCTGAAAAGAAATAATTTAAAACTGCCAAGTACGAATATTAAAAAAAATCAATTAATAACTAATTCGGTAAATTATTAAACAAATGGAAACATATTTCTTTACTATGAATAAATGATTTCAATTTGTTTTGAAATCAAACTAAATTAAAGTAAACTACTTTCCTCTTACTTAACTGAGTACAAAACAAACAAAATAAACGATTTATAGTTCTCTATAAAAATGTGTGGGGTATTTTAATTATATTTAAAGTTAAGATTTTACACAGAAAATAATCTGCGTACATAAAATAAACTTACATGTACAACCAATTCCTGAGTAAAAATAGAAAAAAAATTATTTTCACTCATTTTTAGACACTACTGATAAAAATTTATGCCAAATTTGTCGAGTTTAAATAAAATATTTAATAAAATTCACTGAAAATAGCCTTTTTTTAGGTCACCTATGTAAAATATATAATACCAAAAAGCAAATGACTGTTGTTAAGAAACTTAGTCTTATAACATTTCTAATGATTAATTATTTAAAAATGATTCATTTCCTGCTTTATAATATCAATATGTATTTCTACACTGTAATTTTATCTAATATTTCAAAGGAAAAAACTGATTATTAGGAAAATAAGTAGTATTAAAAACTAACATGAGTGTATGAGAATAGATTAGATTTCACAGTCTAATGATTGCAAAATATTCAATAAATGTCCCAGGTTTTCATCGATACCCTTATATTAACGGAGAAAGTGAATTTTGTTCATGCTTTTGTTATACACTGCATATAATTTGTTTAAATGCTTTAAATTGGCACTCATAGCAGGTGAATTTTTCCAAATAACTTCAGAAAATGTTTCCTGGTCTTAAAGGGGTATCAGAAGTAATTTCATCTTAATTTTTCAAACAATACTTGTAAGAGGCATTTTTCATAAATAAATATACCATTATATATGATATCCGGGAACATCAGAATAATTGATGGGTTGATTACCCGCTCAAAAATAGTTAATAGAAAAAGTAATAAATTCAAAGAAAATATTGTAAATATTGTTCGCTCATGTTGATGCAGCCATTCGATTTTTCTTTGCAATGAATGCCGAACTCTTCGGAATACTCCCTGTTGATTTTGAATAGTTTGACATCCATTAAGTACCTGTATAAACGAGGGATTTCAAATAATCGCAAACAAAATAATCCAAGAGATTTAGATCCGGTGAACGAGCTGGCCAGGCTACTGGTCCACCTCTTCACCGTTCAGGAAAGACATAATTCAAATGTCGCTCTACGTCTACGCTAAAATGTGGTGGAGCACCATTATGCATAAACCATATTGCTGCTGGTGTACAACATATTGTAATGAATCATACATATGTTCATTACTATAGTTTCGGAAATTTCCGTTAGTCTTGTGCTACCGCATACTTCCTGCCGCCATCTGATGAATCATCCAGATGGTCATTCCTAGAAGTTTCTGCAATTACTGTTTGACATGTGCTGCCACGTAATTCCTGCCGCCATGAAATATGAGACGTCACCAAGGCCATAATTTTGGTATAAATAGAATCGCCGAGGCCAAGGAAATTAATTAAATTTTCTACTGACAACTATCCTCAGTACGTTGAGCTTGACTCCATTTGGTTAGAAAACAGAATCCGACGACGACGACGCCCTGCCAAATGTCTGGTAGCAACTTGGGGTTTTTAGCGCTGAGCTAGACCTCCTGGTGTTGGTAGCCATTTTACCGTATTGCAACGCCGTCACCAGTCTAGTAGTTATTTATTGCCGTGAGTCTTCAGCGCGTTGAACTGGACCCCTGCGAAAATTAACAATTCCATTTCGATTGAAGCTTGCTTTATCAGTCAACAGGATTTTATTAGTAAATGTTGGACTTATGCTGCATTTTTCCTCATCCATTGGTAAAAATCTAGCCTAAGCTGGTAATTTTGTTGTTTCAGAAAGATTTCATATGGGTAGAGCAGCTGCTCATCGAAAATCCACACAATACTTTTTGAAATACCTTCTTAAGCAGCTAATCTTCGAACACTAGCTCTGGAATTATTGGCCACTCTTTGTAGGATTCTTGGTTCAACTTCAAATGTCCAAGCCGTTCTCTGTACTCCGCAGTCTTTTTTTCGTGACTTTATAGTACCGATTTTCCTCAACCTGTGATGGATGTTTGAAAACATTTGGTCACAGAGCAATCGATGATATGGATAATTTTCAATACACAATCTACTAACAGTGCATTTCCGTTGGCTTTTCCATATAGAAAATGGATATCAGCAAGATCCTCAATTGAATATTCAAATTCATTGATAAATGCCTGCTTTGGTTTATTTTGAACAGAAATTCGAACAGTTTCAATGCATTAACTTAAAATGTGACTTTTCTGATGAACGGTATATCCCATAGCTTTCTATCGAGAATAACTTTTCTACGTAATTTAGCCCAAAGGATCTACTGTCAGTGCTAAAATGTCGGAAAAGTTTGAGACAAAAAAGTATGACAAACTTTCTGACAACCTCCTCTCACTTCGCATTCCCATAGATATCTACAGTCTTTTTTTATAAAGCCCTCATAAAAAATTTACCTACTGTATAAACTGTTCAAAATAGTTTCTGAAATAAAAATAAAACCAGATTTTGAATCTGATCTTTAAACTGTCGTAACTGCCTCATGAGGCATTTTCGGACACCCCCTTGGCTTGAACTTTTATTGTTATTTTTGGGTGGGGAATCCTCTCCGTCTCCAAAACTCATGTATTATTCCCGGACACCCTGTATAAGTTAGTTCTAGGTAAAACCGGATTTGCAACTAATTTATTCAGAATGCCATATCGTCGTTTTCCCGAAATGGTCACAGTAGATTCACAAGATCAAAATATTTAAATTTGGCATAATCAATATTATCATTGGAATAATATTAAGTGAGGAAAATATTGTATTTTATTCACCCTTTGGTTGTAAAACCTACCAAATTTATTATAATACCTATTTTTATTTATTATTATTATATATTATATATTATTTGCAAAATTATTTATTTCTTCTTTAATAAAATATAATAAACTTGGAGAGCCTACATCATTTCAATTGCAATTAGTAGACTTTTTCGATTAACTAACATATGGACATATTATGACTGAATCGTATTGCTTATTTCAAGGTTTTAACATTTTTGGGAGTTAGTAGGTCTGGAACAGGCATAGCTTTTTTTGCCACAGACGGACTTTAGAAGCAAATATACAAATATTATAAAATTATAAGGACATTTTTGCTCAATTTATTTGAACACAAATTAACATTCGTAAATTTAAAAATTATTACTAAAGTTCCTTACGCGTATTGACATAAAAAGGTGAAACAATTTAGCAGGCAGGTATAAATATTTTTAAATTTATCACTAACACCGAATAATATCCGCATAATAATGTAAGTGAGTCACCTATAAGACGGTAACTCACAAGGTTTATACATATATACATAATTATGCATGCAGAATCTTATAGACGAAACCGCAACCTGCAAATTTCAATGAAAACTGTTTTACCAGATAGATTCAGAGTATTTAATTTTCAATGAAACAAAGTGGTTTGGAATGCCTGTTTTATAATTTCGCATTATATAATATTTCAGTGGCGTGGATGGATTTCTAATTAATCATTGAATTCCTACTAAATCTGTATTCTTTTTTATGAAATTTTAAAGATACTAATTTTACATGAATTAAACGTGCAAGAGATTCCCAAAGCTATATTGTGAAAAGTAGGTCGATGCTTCATATTTAGAATCATTGGAGACACATCTTATTTTCCTGGAATTCTGGAAATTGATATAAGAATCTTAATCAAGGAACACTCGATATGATTGAAATTTATAATGTATTTTAAGACAAAAGATAAAGGAAAAAAATATTAAATATATTATAATTTCAAAATCTATTTGAATTCAAGAATAAAACCAGCAACATTTATTTTAACAACGATGTAGCTACAAATATCAATGTTTCGGAATTATTATTCCTCATCAGCGTGGTGTAGCTTATAAAGTGGGATCTGGGATGGTATAAATTAGCAACTACATAAAACTAACAAAGGCTGAAATATTTAGTTCACAGGAATCAATTCTCTCTGTCTCCATAATTTTGTTAATATTCCATCCAAATTCTCATTTCCTAAGCTACCATACGCTGAAGAGGAACTAGAACACTATAATCGACATCACGAAAAAATGCCGTTAAGTCATCGTTATAATTCATATGAATCAAATCAGCACTGTTTTAGTCAAATTTATGCTTGTTGAAGTGGCGTCCAGATAAAAACAAACTTTACTCGTTGACAGGTGAAAAAGTAAAAACATAACCTACAATTTGTCCGCTAAAAGTCAAAATAATTTAACGATTACGTCAGTCTTTAAATTTGAACTAATTTTATGTTTTTATATACTTTGGCAATATGTAGATTGCTTGTAGATATTAACAATTACATTTAAATTAATTAACATCACTAAAAATAAAAAAAAGGATTTTGTATGTATTTTTAAGTATCATTATTATTACACATTGAAACATACCTTTTGTTTTGAAGATTAACAATCGTTAGTTCTGAAAAGATTTATTTTTCATATACAAAAATCAATACAATAAAGAAAGCGATAACAATCAAACTAAAAAATAAACAAATCCAAATTTGACAGTTGATATGCAGAAACAGGAAATCATGAAAGGTGTAACAATGACGCTAGTCAAAAGCATTCGACCACATTGATAGATATCATTCTCGCTTGTTACTGAGACCTACGAAATTAGGCCTTCACTTTCTTTTTCGTCAAAGAAGTTAGGTTTTCGTACCGCGCATCAATAACGTTAGTCTGAGATATTAACAGTCACATGTAATGGACTTCTTTGCGTTGTCTCCCTCGTTTTATTATTTAAACAATACGCTTGAACTGCGTACGTTGTAGTTCCCACTTTTAGTAAAAACATTGCTTCATTTATCACAATTAGTTTCTACAAACCAGCCTTGATTGCTGATATTTCCAAATACCCAAACCATCACCTGGAGCACTGTGATATTTGTTACTCTACACGTGCGTAAGACGACTCCTCCGAGTGAAGGAAGAAGATGAAGGCAGAAGGGTGCCAGAAGAAGTGGCCCGACCGGAAACGTCCATCTGTCAGGACCTGTGAAGGCCTGCCAGGCTCGCATATTTGCGGATGAGATTGTCGAGTTAGCAGGTTCACCTCGTACAAGGCTTGCTCGAAGGTTTATGGCGATGTATTAGTGGTAAATACCAGTAGATTTTTTCTGCCAATGTCATCTTAGATGATCATCTTAACCAAGAATATTGGCGCGATTGATGTCATTAAATTTACACTGACTCGGTAGAGTAGTTGATTAGAGACTGCGATGGCAAGTATGTTTAGAAATCTATATATTATAGCTTCGCGTTCGAATTCCCCCACCGGCACTAGCATTGCCAGTGGGAATAGTTGTGTGTCAATATAAAAAGAAAACTATTATAAATAGTTGGTCAATAGCGGTCTAGTTATCATCCATTTTCCGAAATGGCGTTGCGTAGAGAATTTACCCGTATTACCTATTAAGTACATGTGATAGATACGAAGGGATATTGCATTATTGTATCACGCAGGTAAACAATCTCGCCTCACAATCGATACGTCGCGCTTTGAGTTATAGTCGGGCCGGTGTAAGACTACAATTTTCTTCTTAAAGAGTCACAACCATAAATAATTTAATTTGTTTCAATTGTCAGAAAACCAGTTGTGCATAGGTAAATGCATAAGCGACTTATTTATAAATACTTCGTTGGATGATTTATCGTAGCACTGGTGTGAATCTGTGTGACTAGACTATTACGAAAACCATATAACCCCATACCGACTTTAGTACAAAACGGACAAACATACCTACACGGCGCAGAAAAAGCAGAATTAATAGCCGAGCGCCTCCAATAAGTATACATAATACTACCAGACTACTAAACAATGACGTAAGCAACATACAAGACTACTATGAAATATCCCCAAGAAAACTTATAAAATTAATTACAACACCACAAAAAGTAAAAGACATTATAAGATGACCACCTAATAACAGAGCACCAGGACTGGACGACATTCCCAACATTATACTCAAACACCTCCCTAAAAAAAGCCATAGTCTCCCTAACCACATAATAAACGCCATAATAAAATTGCAGTATTTCCCGCCACAGTCAAAGATGGTCATGGTGGTTCCATTCCTAAAACCGAATAAAAACCCCCAAGATAAGAACAATTACAGGCCAATATCTCTACTCAATGCCATGAGTAAAATAACAGAAAAAATCATCCTAAAAAGAATAAATAAAATAATTGACAAAAAAACATATAATGCCTGACAACCAATTCAGTTTTAAGGGTGGGCACAGCACGGCTCTTGCACTGTGCAGAGTCGTGCAGGACGTCACGGAAGGATTTAACAAAAAGCAATCAACATGTATGCTCCTGTTGGACATAGAAAAAGCTTTTGATACTGTTTGACATTTAGGACTCCTCTACAAGCTTAAAGAAATTATTAAGCTGTATTATATTAGCTTATTCAAAGGCTACATAAGCGTCAGAAAATTTGAAGTAAGAGTCAATGATGTGGTATTTTCGCTCAAAAACATCCAAGCAAGAGTACCACAAGGTACGGTCCTATCCACCATCCTTTTCAACATATAGCTATCCGATATCCCTACCTATCCCAACACGAAAATGATACTTTACGCAGATGACACTACAATACATGGACAATCATACTACGCAGAGACAGCTACACAGAAAGTACGATACCATATTTCAGACAAACAGTACACACGACTACAAACGACACAGAATAAATTACTTAGATTACTTACAAACTCAAACAGATACATACGCATAGAAGACTTACATAGATTAGCTAACATCGACTACATACAACCGCACACTTCCGAGACAGCCAATAAATTCTTAAAAACAAACATACAAAAATCAAGACTAACTAGAGACATGACGCATTTAAGAAGCTAGGATCACATACAACATACGCACAAATACATACATGAGAGGCTACCACTATACAACGAACAAAAATAACTAGACTGCACAGACAACTCACAAGATATAACAAATTATCTCCCTCCCACCCCACGTCCCATAAACCCCACAAAAAAACTATAAACTTTAAAACTAAAATCCACTAAAAATAAAAATAAAGCAGGCTTTTAACATTTTTTCCTGCGCATAACAATAGAACATCCGGAACACCTATGCACAAACATGAGTTTCTTTAGTTTATTAATGCAAGTGCATAATATGGCAAGCGCAATGTAGTGCAGAAAAGGGCAAACATAATTTGAATCTATGGTCTACAAGGTAAAAAGGCCATGCCAGCGACCTGGGTCGGTGTATACCGCAACTCGCGAAATATAACGCCGACTTACAAAATTTCGTGTACGAAATAAATGAAATAAATAACAATATAAATGAAGTATCTAGATTAAGACGTATCTTATATATTAAAAACACTTAATAAATGTAATAAAATGGAAATGGAGTGGGTGTGATTCTCAAACAGAAATGAATATATCTTTGCTTTTATTTTGAAATTCATCAACTGTTTATTTTGTGTTTTCTTTTATTCCTAAAGTTAACATTACAAATTAGAATCTTGTAACAACATTATTGAAATTAGTCCGTAAATATGCTGTATGACCAGATAATAAATAATAGACGGTTATTTTCACTTGTCGACGTTTCGATTAATTTTTAATCCTCTTCGAGACTAAAAATATGATCACATGAAAAATGATGGTGAGCTAGCATATTAGTGTCTGTCTTATTCCTATAATTTTCTTGACCTGAATTAAAATGTTCACTAATTCTAAGCTTTTAGGTGTTGTTTTGTTTGACCAATGTAAAATTTATTACAATCAAGACCAGGGATTTTATGACATCATCAGGCTTAAATCCCATAGGAGAAAACATATTACCCACTTTTTAGTGTGACAGAAAACTAAATTAAAATTTTCGTAATGCGTTTTAGATTTTCAGACAAACTTTTGACATAGGGAATTTTAATACAGATTTTATTTGAATTACTATTATAATCTCGAGGGGATGTAGAAGTCATTGTTAGTTAATAATAATATTACATAATTTTTTAGGGTAGTCACTACTTGTTAATTTGCTATTAAAGGAAACGAAGTTACGTTCATGAAATTCATTATTACTTAATTTGGAAATTCTATCTTTCATAGATTTAACGATGGCTAATTTTTGTTTTAATGGATGTGCAGAAAAATAGTTAAGAATTCTCCCCGAGTTAATTTCTTTTTCAAACCATTCACTCATAATATGCTGATCATCAGTTCTTTTGAGAGTAAAATCCAAAAAAAAAAAATTTAGTTTTGTTCAATTTCAACAGTAAATTGGATGCTATTATGGTAACTTTCTTTACCTAAAGTGTAGGTTCATCAAAATAGTATGTAATAATGTTTCCATTACAATGTTGGCTAAAATAGGGCTAGTCGGATTACCCATACCCTCTTTTAGTTTGTAAAATTTACCTTGAAATACAGAAAAACTGGTATCAAAACAAAATATTATCATTTCCAAGAATACATCTAAAAGTATCTCAGTAATATCTCTCAATAATTCCCATTTGTCTTCAACAATTTTTATAACTAAATTTTTGGTATATTAGTGAACAAACTAACCACATCCAGACTAATCGAGATGGGAATAGGAGGTAATATTAAATCCGTAATGGTCTCTATGAGTTCAAATGAACTTTTAATACTAAACTGAGAACTATGAGAAAAATTACTCAGAATATTTGACATAAACTTAGCAATCTGTGCTAGCTAACCATCATTTCTTATGTGACCATCATTTTAGTTTTGACAATGTCAGCATTTTAGATCATGAAAGTAATTACCACAAGTGACTTTTTAGTGAAATTATTTTTATTAACCTACAGCAAAATATAGTTAATAAAAAAACTGACACTGAAAATTTAAGTGTTGTTTATAACAATTTAATTAAAAAATATTTGAAAGTTCCACCCACTTAAAATTGAGATATGCGTATAATTCAGCTTTCATTTTCTTCATTGTTATTAATCGTTTAAGCATTGTTTTATGATTTTTTAGTATTAGTATTTTTTTTACTGATTTTTTAGAATGAAGTTTTTCTATCAACTACATTTTATTCTTAGGCTTATTGTCCTAAGTGATACGGTGGTATTCACAACGAAATTTATTTTCAATAATAATAATTATATTCCTAATGTTTACATTACTTATTATAACTCTGTTGTTTTCATCGACATTTTCATCTGTGATATGTGATTACTTGAGGTTTCTTTCACTTAAGATAGGTGGATTTAACTTATTTTTATTTTCAATGGTCAAGTAATTTTTTAAATTTTTTAAATTTTTAAAAATATTTTAAATTTTTTAAATTATTTGTTTTTAATTGTTTTACTTTTTAATCAAGAGATAGTTCATAATAAATGGGTGTATATACATATATGTTAAAATTATGTAAAAAACTATATCCATTATATTTAATAATTTTTTGTAACCATACAGTATTGTAAGGTAAAATTAAATTTTGAGTCCTGATGAATATTAAACAAAATAATCGAAACGTCGATAACTGAAAATAATCATATTTTATTTATTATCCGTCTTCCGGGGCGGGAATACTGGAAGGCAAAGAAGTATAGGAGAGCTTGCTCTAGGCTCGTACACCACGGTCTTCAGGCAGAGGTTTAAGCTATCCTAGCGGGGCAGGTAGGGCTGAGGTAGGGAATGGGGCGGAACGAAACATACACTGCTCCGACAGCCAGGTTTTTAAGGCGGTTCTCCCAGGACGAGATCAGCTCTCGTCCAGGAGTGTGGGGATGCCCTAGAAGAGCTGGCCAGGCATAAACAAGTGAGACTGGTATGGATCCCGGGACATATGGGAGTTCCAGGCTACGAGAAGGCCGATGGATTGGCTAGACCCGGAGCCGAAGAACCCTGTCACGGGCCTGAGCCTATGTTAGTATTCAAAGAGGGCGGCCACCCCCGCCCCCCAAGGGGGGGCCCACGAGACCGAGGACGCACTGGAGGACTAAGGGGCCGGAAGGCAAACCCGAGATTTTGTGACGGGGCCGAACATGAGATTGGCCTGGTTGCTGGGACGGAGTCGTAAAACTCTGAATCTCTTAATCGGTGTTCTGACAGGCCACTGCAGACTTAAGAGGCATCTATATTGATAGGTATTGAGGAAGACCCTACTGTCCAAGATCAGGAGTATGAAGAGACCTACCACTTCCTGGGACAATGTGAAGCGTTTGGGCGCCTGAGACACAGTATCTTCGGTTCTGAGCGCTTCTGACGAGAGGAGATGAGCCGTGACATCCTGACCTTCATCAGAAGGTCGGAAAGATTCGATAAGGGAGCAAGAGAAGCACATGGCTGAGGGGACAGCTGGGGTTGGTAAAGGGCCCGTCTTGGCCTACTTTCGCCTCCTCACCATTACCATTACCATTATGTACTAATATTTACATACCGATACTATTGTTCTATCTGATTATTAAAATTAACTATATTTAACTAGAAAAGATTTTGAACAGGTAAAATTTTGCATCTCTGATATAGATAATCTATATAAGTAAACTGGACAAGATCTAAAAATTCTGACAAAATAATGTATTCTTGCTTATACTTATAAACTAAATTCTTCATTTTACGTCTTCCTTACAAGTCTACTTAGAGTAACCGAAGTGAAAATACGTATATTAACCGTGAATTTCTTTATTCGAAAATATTCATATTAATACAGTCATGATCGAATCAATTGAAAAGAAAATATTTAACTCGAGATGAACATTAGTTTATACTAAAGATGGAAAATTATATCATGCGAAAAAGGAAATGGTGGACCTTGTTACTTGTTCGAGCAGTATGACAGCGAAAAGCTAACCTGTGTGGAATTTCAAGTGTTATAAATTGTATCGTACTCTTTGAGGCGAAAGTAAATATCTTACAACAGCTCGACTATATTTATAATATTAATAAGTCTCAATATCAGGCAACAAGGAGCCACTGCAGTTTGCGGACTATGTTTATTTGTAAACATTTATCGAAATTTGAGGATTTAAAATGTGATGGTTGCAGGCAGTTCTCTATTTTCATTCACAAATGTCGTAAGAAATTGTGTTTCAATTAAATTCCGGTGACTCACGAGCCATATCTGAGACTCAGCAATTATTTAACAATCAAGATACTGAGGACACTTTATTTATAACAACTATAATCAAGTAGTGGACAGTGTCCACAAATTAGAAAGTTCCTCCTTGTGCCTAGCATTCTGTCTTGAATTGCTTGATAGTGTACAAAATGTCTTCCAAATTTTGATAAATGTCCCCGGTATGCGAGTTAGTAAGAGATTTAGTGACATTTAAAAAAAAATCTACAAACATATAGCATTGTCGGTTATTTATATACATTATCGTATATTGCGCTTGCGTCTGACGACACTGAATTATTACTGAATTTGACCCAATCTATCAATAACACGTAACATTGGATTTACACTTTTCAAAGATGGAGCAACAAGAATATTGTTTGTGCTGTAACTTAGAAACTATAACGGATAAGTCTATCAAACTTTAGAGGTTATTTTTTATTTAGTATCTAAACAATGTGTTACATTTAGTTTTCAAGAAAGTGATAAAGGATGGTGCACATGAGTCTTAGGTTGTGTGTATTAATAAAAAATTGTGAACTCCTTCACCACCATTATGTGGCTAAACACAGATCATAAACAAAAAGTAATCTCTAAATTTTGATATGCATACTTGTTATGGTTTCTGAGTTACAGATACAAACCTTATTTTTTCCTCCATCTTTGAATGGGTGTATCTCTTTTAATATGTATAGACCAAGTTTTCGTTTTATATTAAGCCCACAACTTACTGTAAGATTTTGGTTACATGATTTTGGAACACTCTCTATAATATTTATTTTTGAGTAACTTTTTATTATGTCATATTTAAGTTTTATAATCCAAAATGCTTACAATGTTTCGTTTTCTCAATAATATCATTAGTTTCATTATTTAACATCAACGCCATATTAAACTTTCCTGACAAAAAGAACACCGTAAAATACGACCAAAAACAAAGAATATACTTTTCAATTTTTTCAAATATTAAAGTTACATTTTTGTCAGTTTTATTTAAAAAATCCGCCTTTCTCTAATTTAACTGAATAGGCCGCCACACACCAGCGGATGGCCCGACCGATTTGATGCGGCATGGGCTAAGTCAGCGGATAAAACTTTGCGTTAGTGCGACAAGCCGAGGTACATCGGTCCAATTCCCATATCACACCGACTAAGTCTGCAAGTCTTAACTTGACAGTTCCAATGTGGTAGTTAGTGGCGACGCACGAGTTAAATCTTCAAATTTGTACCCTAAATAATAATGGCTTCAGATACGCGCTATATGGGAAAAGAATTTTTAACGAGCCGAGTAAAAACTGTTATAAGGTGATGAGTTTTGTACCACTAACGAGCGAACTTTAACTGACAGATCCAATCGGGAGGTCAAATCTTCGAACCGTATAAGTAAGGACGGATTTGGTATGTGCTGAGCCTGATTCGCCGATAAAATCCGTGCGGATCAAGTCGGTCCAATTTATCCGCTGGTGTGTGGGGGACTATTTTAACTGCACATTTTTTTGGTTAAGATTGTAACGTAAGTAACACTCGATTTGGTTTCAAATATTTGATTGATTCGACCTTTACTTGATGAAAATCCATTTTACAAATAAACACAAAAGATGGTGAGTACTCACCATCTGACGAAGCCACTGTGTGGCGAAACAATTGTCATAAGTTTATTAAAATTGTGAAAATCAAACAGAAGTTTATTTTGTGTTTATTTGTATTTTCAAATATTTGTGCAAACTAGAAAAGGTATTACTTCTACTTTTTTCTAACATTTTACTGTACTTTCTATGCGGATCATTGTTTCTTAGAAGAAGTTAATAAGACGAATGTAAAAAAATGTGTTTGATAATAGTTCTGAGGAAATGAAAAAAGTAAGTATTTATGATCAAATGGGTAAAAATAGTATAAAACAAATAACGTATCAGCAAAAAATTGCTTTAAAGCTTTTTAATATAGCCATGAAAAAACAGACAAGATAGTCAAATTCCGAATACGCCGAATTTTTGGTAAAACCTATATAACTTTCCTCCAATTTTCATATTTTCCCCGAATCCTGTCCTCCTCACACTCAACACTCAACTTAAAATAATGCGGAAAATAGAAAATGAAACGGAACGGAGTTAGATAATGAATTCTGTAACTTTGTTGGTCGTAATAGAAATGATGATAGGTAATCTGACAGCTATAGAGTTTCAGGCAAAGGAATGAGTTGATATATTTGTCTAGTAACACTTGTGATAGTATCAATGATGCGAAATAACATCGAGTAGAATCAAAATTAATAATAAAAATATTTACACTTGCTAGTGTAATAACACTATGAGCAATATTTCTTTTCTTCAATGAGTAGGAAAGAAGTGGCCAATTGTTTTAACTAACTCCGGTTACTTCTCAGTATACCAGTTGAGATAGAAAATTGACAAACGTGTAACCTTTCTACTGAATCATCCACTGTATTGAATATCCATATTTCATTAAATCCCTAATTTAGACATTTTAGGTATTGAATATTGAAGCAGTAGTTGTACTAAAAATGATATTGGGTATATAATTTCGGTTTCCCGTAATCCACCTTATATCTTATGATTTGTCATTCATGTCTAGCCCTTCTCTATATATTTTAATCTATCCAGTTTATGTAATTGCTTTCATTGGATCATTTACCTATATTGTTTTTCATAATGTACTCATATATGCATTTGGATATTTGTCTTCTTGTTGACCCCATAATCACTGTTTACCTTCTCATAGGTTAGATGCTAGATTGTCTTGAGATTTTTAAGTTATCAGTAATTTTATTAATATTCAAAACTTCCAGTTTAAAAATGGCACTTCTATCAATTGGAGTACTATAAAACTATTAAATGTTACCACACATTTTAAGAATGTGGATAAATTTTTTTTCTACAAATCGCTGACATAGATCGGTTTTGATGGTACAGCTGGCTTTTCCTGTTTTCAGGCATACTGTTCAATCTTGCATTAATAAGATAAAAAAAATTGCAGAAAATGCTTCTAGAAAAACTTATACCATAAAGTAACGCATAAATTCGTTATTAGGTAAATAAACAATATTATTGAAAATTCCCGAAACACGTCGATTTTTTATTTTAATTTGCTGTTTTTTTCAAATAATAATTTAATATACAGGGTGACCTACCTTCAAGTAATGACGTCATCACCGTTTTTTTTTTAAATGGAACACCCCACTTTTTTTCCAATTTCCAGATTTCACGTGCTGATCTGATTCCAAAAATGTATTATAAGTTACAGAGTGGGCAACAAAAGACAATTTACAATAAATGTTCAAATTGTTCTCCATTGACCGTTCGACAATGACCTAACCGGGCAAAACATTCGTCTCTAACATTTTGTAGCACAGCGGGTGTTATGTTCAACATTTCTTGCCTGATTCCGTCTTTTAGCTCACGGATATTGCCAGGTCTGTTGGTATAGACTTTAGATTTTAAATCGTTAATTTCATTTAATTTTTTAGTACGTTTATTCATTTGTAAATAACTTGTAATTTTGGTATTGTTGCCCACCCTATGCCAATTTGAAGCAACTTGTGATACATTTTTGGAATCAGTTCTGCAAGGGACATCCGGAAATTGGGAAAAAAGTGGGGTGTTCTATTTAAAAAAACCGGTGATGATATCATTACTCGAAGGTAGGTCACCCTGATATTCAATTACTATTTAAAATAAAATTAAATTAAAATCAATAATCGACGTGTTTCAGGAATTTTCAATAATATTGTTTATTTACCTAATAATTAATTTATGCGTTACTTTATGGACGCACTCTATTTAGACACGATGCACGATGCTAATATAAGATCCTGTATGTTGTCACTTCCACGTTATCATACGAACATGTTTCGATCATTCTCGTATAATGCCGTTATTTTGTACAATAATTTAAATTTTTATCTTAAACACCTACCAGTAAACAAATCTAGAAAGCAAGGAAAATCTTACTTTTTTTGTCATCTACGCTCGCAGTGCCGTTTGTTGTTTTTTCTTTTTGTTTTTTTTGTTCTTTTTCCATTTTATTATATAGATATGTGTTTATTTATTTATTTATACTTTTTCTTATTTTGTTTTTATAATTGTATACATACCCAATTATGTTTAAACTATTTACATAATTAATTATATAATAGTCATTCTGTATAAGTATTCAATCATTTACTATGTTGTTTCTTTTGATTTTATTTGATATTTCTATAGGTTAAGTAGAGTTGGCTAGAAATTTATTATATACTTTTGTAATTTTCTACCAATAGTCAGTTAATTATTGTTACTAAATTTGTCTGCTTTTTTTATAATTCACCCTTCAGCGAACTGTTTATTCTATTTTTTATTCTATTTGAATATTTGTATTAATTCCCAGTACAAATATATTCAAACAACTGATTGTATAAACAATAATTAGGCCTGTCAAGATGCATTGTTTTTCTTTTAATTTGCATTACAATACACCTACGATAATTTGAAAATAGAACAAGATTATCAGAATTCTTAACAATTAAGTAAAGTACACAAGGATATTTATTTAATTATATGTAAAAATATTCGGGATGTTCCACTTAAGACAGAACAATTAAACCTAATGAACTATTTTTTGTTTCTTTAAATTATCATACACCTACCATAATTCCAATAGAGAACAAATTGTAGGAACACAACAGTACAAAGAAGTACATACATATTTTGTTTGTGAAATACTTGTACTGCGAAATCGTCTATGGAAGCCAGAGGAATAATACTGCTCCATACCTACTATTATACCGGGCGGCACAAAGGACACATATGCTATCATTTTCTTGTTTTGCTTTGGATAAAAACAATTTGTATTTCCATGATGAAGGAAGGGGATGAGTAAGGCGTTTTTTGTGACGTGCTAAACATTTCATTTTCACTTTCATTCAACGGGGATCACATTTTGTATATTACATATAACAGCTCTATTTTTGTTTATGATTTAAGTGGATCTAGAAATTCTCTGCATAATACTTTTTTGAGAAAAAACGATGGGTTTACAAATGGCAGACAAAGATACATCGTGTCAGAAATTTCTAGTTACATTGAAGATATCCTATAATAATATGTGGTTTTCAGTGTTTTTGTGGACGAGAAACCCAGTTTTCCTATTAATATTTAAGGGCAAATGTAGCACCGACTTTATATTCTGTCGGACTCGATACGAAAAGTAAAGCAACTGGTACTGAGGCTTATAATTGGATGAGTAATTAAATAAGTCCAAGCGAAACTCATCAGAAAAGATAGGAAACTGGACCAGAGCCCAGACCGGTAGCTATTATCGCCTCATGGTTGACAGAAGGACATATATAGAAAAATAAAAGCAAAAATATAAAATTAATAATGAACTACATACCGCTGGATACAATGTATTATTCTGAATGATTGAAGTCTTCCATCATATTAGCATACATGGTTACAACTAATATTCGTTCTGCATTCATGGATGTTAAATTTGTGCGAGGAAAATGAACCTTCCACATCTACCGAGGTTAATGTGCAAATTCTAAATAGTTCGTATGGGCCGGCAGTTGTGGTAGGAGTAATCGAATTAATCGATTATTTAAATATCTCGAGATAATGACTTCTAAAAATTAGTAATACAAATATTAGTAGTTAAGAAAATTCGTTGTTCACAATTATTGCACAATGAATGCGGCGGTGTCCGATTCGATTATTCTCTCGGTTTTGAAGTTGGAACCCCTCGATCGCTAAACACAATAAAGTACAAATAGGTAATTAGTTAGTGCTAACAACAGAATACTGCAAACTCATAGATTTGTTTAAATAATTGGTGAAATGTAGGATTTTCTTTATATATAGGTACATACTTGCGAAATAATTTAAATATGGTAGTTTAACCCTTTAAGGACGGATCCGTTTCCAACTATTTTTCCATAAAGACGAGACATTTTGCGATGACAGATATAACCGACATTTTTTTAAATTATTGCGAATGCAAATAAATAATCTTCTTCACGGCCCACAGTCTTTATTATAGTCTCCATATCATGTGAATCTAACCCATCGTAACCTCCACATTGATTTTCTAACCTCAGTTTTTTCGCGAGGGACCAGCGTCCTCTCTCGAAGTTATTTGAGACAAAATACAATACTGCACGTGTAACGATAAAATTATTAACTGCAAAGAGTAGATGTTACCACATTGACGGCTGTCAGTGATTTCCGTCAGTGACTTTTATTTCCATCAGCAGTATATTGTGGAGTGATTTTTATAACTGACTTATATGGAAGTCGTCTTTGTGCCTCATCAATTTTTGGAATTTGGCGTATATGTCAAACAACAGCCCACAGACTCTGTTAAACCTGTGCTAGGTATATCCGTCAGACGTCTGTGGTCCCAAGCTTGATCTGTCGGGTTATTTCAGACAACCGTCCTCAACGTGTTAAGTTTTTAATAAGTAGTAATTGGTACCTATTTGTAAAGAAAATAAAACATGCAACACTCTAAAAATTAGTACGTAATACTATTTATTATAAATAAATGCACCTAACGTGAAACAATAATAGAAATAACTCCACACTCGACACTGGACGCGCGTTTCTCTAACCAAATTGGCATCATCTGGAGTTGATTAAAACTAATCTTATGCTAACAATGTATCCTATTTATACCTAAACTATTGTCACAGTTCTGTGGACCGTGACCTAAAAACCACTATAGCGTGCTATTTGGGATTCGCTCTCCGTTACTATTCATACTACAAACGCGCAGAATATGATGTTTTGCTGTTTCGTGGAAAACTACGTCAGTGTTAACTTCACATTAAAGGTTTCAACCCACCTCAGAACAACAATGGCGTCACGTTCAATGGAACTGTATCTATATCTTAAAGTTGGTGCTAACATTAGACTAATAGGTCAGATATTTGGTTTCTAAAAACTTGCAAACGTCGTTCAGTATTTCCAAATTTTGTTCAAGTTAAAATTCCAAATTCTTCACACATTTCAGATAATTGACAATATTTGAAAAGAAGAAATGACTGACTATTGTTTAATGTTTTCAAGTGTTCCGATACAAGAGACCTTGGACTACTTTAAGGATCCACTCGAATTAAACAATCTCGGTCAGGATGTAGTAAAAGAATATCTTCAACTCACTAAACTTTACATGAAACAAAATGGCTTTAGATTCAACGATAATTTCTTTGATCAAAATAAAGGAACAGCAAAACTTTTTATCACCATCCATGAATAGATTCGAGACATAAACAAAAATAGAATTCGAGTATTTCCCTAGGGTTTGGCTTAGGTATGTCGAAGATGCTTTTGCAGTGTTTCATACAAAAGTCACTTATATTGACACCTTTGATTCTAAATCAAACAGTCCTTTCGCGTCAGATAGATTCACATATGAAATTGAAAACTCTGACGTCATGACTGTTTCCGTTGTGACGTCATCGATATATTTTTTTAATGAAACACCCTGTATATCTCTCCATTTTTGGATTCTGATTTAATAGCTGATTCCAGTATCACACTTAGGGTCTAAAATTGATGTTGGAAGATACGGCCATTTAAAAAAAACCAAGCAAAAGGTAAAAGAAACACGTTTTTTATTAATTTTTGTGGTAGGCTAGTTTTTTGTTTGTTTTTTTTTTTTTTTGATTTATCATTATCGTCTTTGACAGTGAATCACTTAATAATACTTCACCATAGTAGTAGTTTCTCAAAAAATTTTGTCGTTTTATTTTAATTTATAACATGAGTATATCTGTGAAGCAGAAAATTTAAATTCTTACGATGATTGGGTATGGTGATAGGATGCGAGCTCAACAAGAACTATGTAATTTATTTAATACTAAATATACAGAACGATCCATAACTCAATCGACAATAAAATTGAAAATAATTTAGAGAGGTGTTGACGAGGATACAAAATTAAATATTTTACTGGCTGTTGAAGAAAATCCACATACCAGCAGGTTAGTCGCAATTATGATGTTACTAAAACGTCAGTACATACAGTATTAAAATTAGAGGAATGGCATCCCTTTAAGATTCAGCTTGTGCAAGAACTAAGTGATGATCCGATCGGATAAAAAATATTATTTTCTCCGATGAATGCACTGTCAAATTAAATCGTCAGAATTGTAGATACTGTTTAAGGGAAAACTCTCGATGGATGCGGGGGCAGCATATACAGTATCCACAAAAGGTAAATATGTGGGCGGAAATTGTAAGAAATAGAATTATTGGACCCTATTTTTTCGATGGAACTGTAAAGGGACCGACATATCTCTAATTTTTAATGGGCAATCTCATCCCAACGTTATTAAATTTATTCCTCAGTAGAATTCTGGAAATTTTGACGAAAGCCTGTGGTATCAACAGGAAGATGCACCTCTCTATTACGCAGCAGATGTTCGAAGGTATCTTGACCACATATTTCTGACTAGCTGAATTGGTAGAAGTGAAACCATCGAATGACCACCAAGGTCACCAGATCTCAATCCATTAGATTAATTTCTGTGGGGTCATCTAAAGAACTTAGTTTATAAAACCAAACTGGAAAACATTGTTGAATTAAAGGAGAGAATTAGAACACAAATAAACAACATTTCTCAGGAAACTAAACAAGGTTCAGCAACACTTTATTTATCGTGTAGGGTACTGTCAGCTAAAACAAGGAGTACAGTTTGAACATTTACCATAAATTGTTTTTATTATTAACTAACCGTTAGTTCTAGTGACTAGTATTTGTTCAAACGACACATGAAATATTAGTAAATTGTTATATTCAAAATGGCTGTATCTTTCAACTTATCAATTTTAGACCCTAAGTGTGATACGTTTTTTGGAATCAGCTGTTGAATCAGAATCCAAAAATGGAGAAATATATAGGGTGTTCCATTTATTTAAAAAAATTGCGATGACATCATAACGGTGATGACATCATAACAGTGATGACGTCATAACTAAAACAATAAAGGATAAGGTGCGCAATTGAATTTAAAAATCGACATGTCCGAGGATACTTTCTAAATGTTTTTGGTTTAGGAAATAATGAATTTAATAAATACTTTACGGACAGACTGTACAAAATGATGTACAAAATAAATTACAAACTCTAAAAGATAACCCTGGCATCCGAGTGAGTAAGCGATGTAATGACATTTTACATAAAAATGTGGGATATGAAACGTTATGTAATATTAATCGGTATCCTAATGAGGAACATCTTACAGGTGATTTCGAAAATTTTAAGTTTGCAAATATTACGTCAGTGGTTGTCGAAAGTTGTTTGTCGCTTTACACTCATGTGTTAAGCCCACAAAGGAGATCTTTTTCAGCAGAAAACATATAAACTGATACTCATGCGAATGTTCGTTAATGCGTAATCTCAGAATGTTCGTGATGTGCAGTCTCAGCCATTGGTCCTTGGTAACACGTAAAATGTAAGCAATGGTACTTGTTTCATCATGTGCCATCATTATGAGGAACATAAGTTTCCACATGGGATGAAACTGAGAACTGTCTGATTTGCCACGTTCTACAATGATTAGTTAGATACAAGTATGGGTTGGCGAAAATGAAATTAAGTTATCGATAGTCAATATTCAAAAAGTATCGATATTATTGATATTTCGGTAACATCTATATTACCTATCGATAACATCGATATTGTCGACTATTATCGATATGATCGATACTATCGATACTATCGATAATATCAATATCATCAATATCAGTATTGTTGATAATATTGATAATATCTATGAATACTGTCGATACTATTGGTATAATCGACATTTTCAGTAATATCGACATAGCGATAACTTCGATATATCATAATCATAATACAGTAAAGAATTAGTTGAAATTTTGTTATTTTATTCTTAGAATCTTCAATAAATCAAAGCCTCACAAAATTAGAGGTAAAATAAATTAGAGCTTTTATATTCAGCACGAATTTATTTTAAATAATATAATTTAAAAACGAAAATAAAAACAAAATTTGTGTTAAATAAAATTATATTGAAATTTCACATCCCCCAAGATGGTATCTAAAAATAATATTGACCTAAGTTTTTCAAAAAATGGTAGCTTTTTGTGTAACATTCATTCATTAACAATCATAAATTTCCTCCCTTTGAAGGGAAAAATTCAGTTATCTTGGAATAATTCGAAAACGGTGAAATTTCATTAGATAAAGTTTTCTGTAACTCTAAAAGAAAAAAGTTACAAGCGATTGAAATTTTACCACGTTTTTCAATTTTTTTTGCTACAACCAGTGGTGGCGGCTGGTGAAATTTAAGTTAGTCATGTCTTATTACTGGAGCATGGGACCCAAGCGATACTTTAAGGCATAACTATCAAGACTTGCTCCAATACTAAGATGTGACTAACCAAAATTTCACAAGTCGCCACTGGCTACAACCGTTGAGTGAAGGAGTTAACAAGAGGCGTAATCTCGTGGGTCGAGATTTTGGTAGGTACCTACGTTTCTTTGCTAACAGCTTGAGTATTGTCATAAAGTTTTAGTCCAAATTGCTAACATCTTCCCATTACATGACAAAGATATACAGTATCTACTGAAAGCTCGACTTACGATAGATTGCGTATCTTGTTAATTTCTTCAATCAACGCTACAACTCAGAAGTTGGCCATGATTCTTAGATTTGATTTTGCAGGCATGTAGCCCCAAAAAATAGAACATAGACATTTCAACACAATTGGTCGACGGCACATATTAAGCGAGATATACTGAAGTTGCCTTTTTATAGTAGACAGCCTATGTATTTATAGGGTGTCCGAGTTTTAAGTACAGAGACTTCGACAATCGAGGGGTCCTCATTTTAAGAAAAAAACTTTCAATAAACATTTGAGGAAGATTGAGGCATTTAAACAGTGGATGGGATAATTTATCGATGTATCGATAATTATCGATAATATTGATATTATCGCTATTATCGGTATATCGATAAAATTTAGTCGATCGATAATATCGATATTATCGATAATTGTTTCTGCCCTAGATATTACCGATATTATCGATATTATCGACATTATCGGTATTTTCGATATTATCGATAATATCGATATTATCGGTATTATCATATTATAGATATTATCGATTTATCGGTAAAATTTTGCGGTCGGTAATATCGATATCATCGATAATAATCTATATATCGATAAATTGTCCCAGCCCTAAATACAAGCATTTTTTTAATATATCAGTTTTAATAATTTGTATATATACTTGCTTAAACTGTTTATTGTTTTATAAGTATGACTTCATTGATTTTTTTTGTAGTCTGGTCGTAGCTGAATCGTTTTATTCAAGACAATAAAAGTACAAATTTATTTTTATTGGTAATGTACTCTATGTTCACAATAAATAATTCTGTAAAAGTTAAACTTGCTTTCCTCAAAAATTTTATCAATGGTTTTTTTGCAGATTTACCACACTGTATGAAAATAGCTGCTGTTGCCATTTAAAAATCATGCGATGGAGTCAAAACTGTAAAACTATCAAGAATAAATATATAAACAAAAAATTTTTGAGAAAATAAAATCTGACCATTTAACTACAATTATTAGATTCTTTAATAATTTAGTTACAGGTGAACTATACAGTGCGTTCACAAAGAAACGAATAAATTCAATATAATCTGACCAACGTGGTTTTGCCAAAAACGCTCGATTACGTCGATTTGCAATTTTGAAATGGCACATTTTGAGTAAAACGGCAAGTCAGTGTCACTTCTTGTTTTTCCGGAAGTGACATCAACTTCGTGTTTACTGCATCTTTGGAAACATCTTTTTATCGTCTATACAAATCCATACAAAAATAAAGAGTGTTACATTTAATATATCAAAGTTGATGTCACTTCCGGAACAACCAGACATGACACTGACTTGCCGTATGCCTCAAAATGTGCTATTTCAAAATTGCAAATCGACATGTCCGAGCGTTTTTGGCAAAACCACGTTATTCAGATTAAATTTAATTTATTCCTTTCATTGTGAACGCACTGTACAAAGGGATAAAAATATATTAAATATAGTTTACTATCATTAACGAAAGTTGATGAATTCTTGTCCTAATTTCAAGTATATACTTTGTCTTTCACTGGTCATTACTTCTTTTGGAAAAAAATGGTTAAATATGCAGATTAATTCCTACGCTAATCTGCCAAGCAGCCTTAATATTAAAATGCAAATTATGCATAATAATTAGAAAATATTTTCTCGACCATAGAAGTATAAATATTCGTTCGATCATCCTGTTGTTTAGTATAAATTTGTACTCAGCCATCCGTTTATTGTTTCTTAAAATTTATTTGACAGGCGAACAACAGCCCCATCGATAATCTTAATTTAATACTGTTTAATACTCATATATTATATACAAATTTAAATATGAGTCATTTTTACTTTGATAACTCGGATCTATTTCACCAATAAACGATATGTAGAGCGCCCCAGGATGTGGACGATATAGACAGGCTTATAGCTTACTTATTATGCAAAGAAACACGACATAGGGTTAAAAGATTTTAAAATGTATAAAAACTTTATTTTAATATATTTCCTTCCAAATAATTTTGTCATATCGCAAAATTTTGTAAACTGCTTCAAGAAAGTTAAGGATATTACAAATTTTAACATACGTCATAGGTGTTCCGAAATATTATTTGCTCCGTTAAGTAGCAGGTAACAATTCAATAAAAAACTACAAAAAAAATAGGTTTTTTCAATTGCTAAAGGAATATTGGTGTTTTTTTAATTTAGTCGTCACGATATGATTAGCTGTTATATAAAGCATATTTCTGATTGTGAACTAGAAATAACGTTGTTTGTTCCAATATGCCACGGAGAAAGAGGAAAGAGGAAAGAAATATGGCCGTTGGAATGATTCATGCTGGTCGCAATCAAGTCTAGATTGCTACGGAATTCAATATTTCAAAGTGTTATTTTCGACTTGTTTCACGGTATCAAAATGCTGGGCATATGAGAGGGTTAGAAGAAAAGTCAGTGTAGCTTAAGACTGCTACATTAATCTAAGTGCCAACAAAGAGATGCTGTACTTCAAGAAACGTCAGATGCACTAGACAATATCATAAACCAGTACTTTAGGAGCATTTTATTAAAGCTTTGAAATATTTTATGACAATGTTCTTATGAATTTAAAATAATTATATGTACTTACAAATAACTCAGATTCTTTTTTGGCATTACTATCTATCTATAACATTTTTTTCTTCCAATAATGTGTTTTCACAAGACATTACTTATTGGACTTGCAATATTGTCTATTGATTATATAAGCTGTTCTTGATACATGGTAAATTGTAGCAAATAAAAGTTTCATAAAGTTGGAACGTATATGGCATGGACTCTTGAGGGCAGAAATATATTAATTCACAACATGTAAATTTTATACAGTTACACTTAGAATAGCTCTGCACTAAACAGAATGAGCTTCAAAATAGATTTTGGCTGATTTTCCTACGTTATAGGAATAAATTATTTTTGCACCAACTCTAGTGCTATTTGATGTGTACTTTGGGCGCAAAATCGAATCATCGAGAATTTTGGACATAGAATAGGTCTGCTCTCAAGCGACGATCTGGCGAGGTTCCGCTTCTTTGTGATTGTTTAATTTTTTTAAATTATTCTCTAAATGCTCCTCGTATGACTGTATTTTTTTACTGACCCAATCTCGCTTGGCGTTAGGTTCAATATCTTTACGGATTTTAATTAATGCGTCGTATTACTGCATTTTTTTAATTTTTGTTTGTATACTTTTTTGACTTATTTTTCCAGAGGGCTGGGTGCTCTCTGTATATTTCAATAAATTTGATCACAACATTTTGCGGAAGATATCTTGAAACAACCAAAATGAATCAGTTTTATTCTGTATCTTCCAAACCAAATGAGATATCGATACCTTAAACTGCAAACTTTATAACACCGGAAATACCAGTCGTATAAGTGATAGTAAAAGTACAATCTAGCAACTCTCAGAATTTCAAATCCACTCATGAACGCACATAAAATGGCTGGAGTTACATACTTTTCGTAGATATTATTATGTATCACCGAACTCTAGCTATTTCATGTACCTATATTACAGGTCAATTTATATAAATCCATAAATTTCAAATTTGTATGTAAAAAATGGGGTTAGGTAAGCTGTTTTCCAGTTTAAACCATTTGTCCATTTATAGGCGTTCAAAACTAATTCGCAGAAAAAAAATCTACACTACGTAAAACCAATCGCTTTTCCCCTGAATTTGTAAGATTTCCTCTCACGCCTGCTTTTTATTTCAGTTGTTAATACTTAGTACATTATAAAATTATTTTTTTGTACCTTCTTACAGACTGTCACACATATCGAAAAGTAAAAGTCGAAACAACTATAGCGACTGCCTGTGGACAAATACACGCAAAGCAAGTGTGTTTGCGCGACGACTACTAACCGCTCTAAACCTTATGGTCGTGACACTCCACTAAGCAACACTTTTGCGCGTGACTTTCGAACGGCACAACTCAGTTCTACGTTCCTAAGTATCCGTGTGTGGCTGGCTATTGGCGAGATGAATAGCATTCTGTCTTATTCCCCGAAGAAACTCGAGTGAGCAGATTTTCAGATGATCGCTGAGTTAGGATATGGATTAGACCAGGGGTAGCCACAAATCATCATCAAGTTCTTGAAATCTAACCTTTTAGTGGTTGTTCATTTATGGTGTGAGGAGACATATGTATGCCTCAGTGGACAATCTTATTTATTGTTGAGAGAACAATGACAGCTCAAGTATATGATGACAATATCATAAGAAACATTAGTCTTCAATCTCATAGTGCCATTGGTGAAATTTTTTTTCTTGGATGAAAATACCCACCTTCATCGTGCAACAATCGTTATCAATGCATAGCAAAACCTGGCATTCCAGTACTTCCACTCCTACCGAGGTCACCAGATCTCAATCCCATTAAACACATGTGTGATATAACACTGACGTAGTTTTCCACGAAACACCAAAACACTATATACTGCACTCAACGCGCGTTTCTTCAACCAAGTTGCTTTAATTTAACGTATTAGTCACTGTTTACAAAGATTTAAATTTGCATTATGCAAATTCACCAATAAATTTGCAATTTTTTGATTATATTTATATGCATTATGATATTAATGCATAAAAATATAAGCTCAACGTAAATCTTTATCAAAAAATTGCAAATTTATTGGTGAATTTGCATAATGCAAATTTAAATCTCTGTAAACAGGAATTAATACGTTAAATTAAAGCAAATTTTTTATTTGCTCATTTAAATAAAACTGTCACATATAATGCATAGAAAATTCATTTTATCAATCAAAGAAAATTCAGATTATGTTGTGGTAGTTTTATGTTTTCATGTTAAAGACGACGCATAGATATGTTTTTGTTCGTTACACGAGTGATGTTTCTTTAATCTAGTTGCCTCCAAAAGAAAATTTATTACAGTAATCGTTTTAAATAAATTCAGCTCTTCAGTTTTAAATCATATTTAATTTCAATTTTCAACAATATAGTGCAATTCGATAATTGTAATGTTTCATCAATCAAGAGTTACGTTAAATTACAATTTTTTTCTGATGTAAGTTATTTTAAAATTAAATTCAAAGGTGAAGTCAAACCGCTGGAGGGATCTGAATTGGATAAGCGAGGAACAGTGACTTGTGATAATTTCCTTCCAACTTGTTTGTTTATTTAACTTCGATCTTTAATACTTCCAGAAATTTATAGCTTGATACTTATTGCTCTTTTATTAAATCACATAATATTTTGTCGCACTTAATTTCAATTGTTTAGTTATATTCAATAATTGTTAAAAAATTTACATTGTTGGTAGATTTGCGGTTGTTACATTCCCTCTGTTAGCGTAGAAAATTGTTACTTTCATCTGACAGTCTGAAATGTCGAGGAGCGAATGAGCGAACTTAGCCTTTCTATGTCATGAGCAGTGACGTAGAGTCAAGAAAAGATGTGGATGGAGTTTGTTTGGATCCGAGCTATGACAATCCAGACCTGTAAGTCAGTGTTGCAACCAGTAGGGTACATTAAAGCTTCCGATTTTGAATAAAAAAAAATTCAAATAATTTTTTGAGGTTAGATTTCAAATAGATTTCCAGAAAACAATTTTAGATTTGAAATTTCGAAATTGCGCCATCTGTCGGAAACTAAATTTTATAGAGTTAGAAAAGAAAAGTTAGAAAATTTCAAACAATTTTTGACAGATAATTTTGGAGGTTAAAAATTCAGAATTTGTCCAGTTATTGAATTCAACTGAAAAGTGTTTCTTCAACAAAATTTTTGAGATTTAGTTTTCTACTTGAATAATGAATCCTTTTCAAATTAAATTATTGAACAAATCGACCCTCAGGTATATCGGAATGCCATAAGATCATTTTTTGTTACGATTATTGTTACTAGCCTCCAGGTTTGAGCGCACGTCATTAAGTAGTGTTCACATTCAGAGAGAATAACTTAAACACTGACACCCTTAACCTGAAAAATTTGCCACATCCTCATTTTGTCGTCGAATAGGTATCTTTAATGTGCTCACAACGATATATAGAACACACAGATTTACATCACTTTCGAAAGATGGCGAAGCAAGCAGGTCTGCTCATTTTTGAGTTTTGATTCTGGTTGGTTTGGATGGCAGTATGCGCCACTATCTTTCTACCACTTAGACGATATGTATGGCTTTAATTCATAAAGAATTCATTGTTCTATAACTAAATTAGCCGTTAATGGTCGTTTGCATAAGTTCGGCTTAAAAAAAGGGCTTGGTTTATTATTTTAAATTCTTTGTACCAACGCTAAAGCCTAGGCTCTTCTAATTCATAAATCGGTTTAAATAAAGCCGTAGAATATATACTGCTTTAGAAATGCGTATGCGTTAGATTTGTGACCAACCATTTAGGGGACTTTATAACCTCACTTCATGAACGAGTATATTTTGATGAATTATTTGACCTGCCTGTAATTTTACTGATTTATCATTACAACTTTTTAAAAAGGATAACAAACAATTTAGACTTTGATAGTAATAATTTTATAGACGACGACGGCGTTTCCTTGCAACTTTATTTTTGTTATCATAGAATTTTTTGAGAACAGCACTGCCAAGGTAAATTGCCACAAGATTTTAGGCATTAAATTCATTCCCAATTTTCTTCCAGACTTCCTCTTTTTCTCGCCATGTCAGTCAGTCCATTTTCTTGCATTCAGTAATGTCTTTGTTAAATATAAGTAAATATTTTTGATCCGGAGTGAATTCTCTCTTTTTCTCTTATTTATAATTTTAATTCCCTTTTTTGGTTTCAATATTTTGAATATTGACATTGATAAGTGAAATGACCGATAAAGGAGATATATCCCTAGTATTTCCTAAATATAATTAATCAACGAAACACGTTCCACAGCCTAACTAAACCAAACGCTATGTAATGTGTAACAAATTAAGGTGAAGCTTTTGTTTAAACTCGGCTTTGCAAAGCCGATTTAACTTTTACAAACTCATGCAAAGGGCCGTAAATGACCTAGAAATTAAACTTGACCTTTCATCTTTTTTGCTTTTATTTATTAAATATTAAAAAAAGAGTGTTGATGAATAGGAAAACTCCAGGAACCAGAAATTAAACCTGACCTTTCATCTTTTTTTTTTAATTTATTGAAAATTAAAAAAAAGTGTTGATGGATAGGAAAACACTAAGACCTAAACTATTTATTTATTTGTTTACACAACTCAACAGGACAAGTCCCAATTACACAGTTGGAATTACATACAGTGAGAACATATAATACATAATACATAGAATATGAATATGCACATTATAAATTACTTAATTATTTGAACATTGATTTTATATCATTGATTTTACAATGGAACATATCTATTTTGTCTTGTTTGTTATAATTATTGCAGATCTTTGACTGTGTCGTTTATAAAAACGTTGAATAGGAGGGACCAAGTACTGATCTCTGGGGGACTTCTGAATATGCTGTAAATTCGGCAGACTTGTATCCATGGTAATAAACATACTGCGATCTACCATGCACATATGAGTTAAAAAAACAAATTCGTGAGATAACCCGATATTTCTTAATTTATTATTAAGATACCATGGTCAAACCTGTCGAAAGCCTTGGAAAAACCAGTGTAAGTGACATCAACTTGACCACCCTTATCCAGCTTTACAAAGATACTGAGTTAAGCATAGTAGATTTGTAGGTGTAAAGCTGCCTGGCATAAACCCGTATTGATTAGGACAATTTTTTTTTTTTTGAAATATTAGGAAAAATATAGTCATATAAAACTATTTCAAATAACTTTGAACAATTATTTATAATTATAGTAGGACGGTAACTGTCCATATCTCCTTGGCTATTCTTTTAATAAACAGGACAGATTCTAGACATTTTCAGCAAACTGGGAAAGTTATTGCTAGCCAAGAACAGATTCAAAATATGTGGTAAAGGGCAAACAAGTATTGAAATACAATCTTTTACGAAAAAATCAGATATTCCATCAATTGTAAATTTTGCCTTAAGTTTCATACCTCCTCTTATTATAGCATCCACTGTTATGATCGGAATACACATTTATTTGATGCACATGATCTGTCTCATGGTTAATTGAATTTAATGTGGTAAATGCTCATTTGGAGTATTCTGCAAATTTATCTACTATACCTTGCGATTTTCATACGTCACAATATTGAGTATAGGCTTGTTTTAATATTGAGTATTGAGTATACATCTAAAAAATTTTTGGACTTTTTTCAAGTTGTTCTCAATTTCAAATAAATATTTTTTATATGACATCCGTATCAGTATTAATTTCTGATATGATTTCCTTATAGTTTTCATAAAGCGTTTCATTTTCAGTTTCTTTTTATATTTATTCCAGATTTTATTTTTACGTTTAAGATTTCGAATTATATCGCCTGAAAACCATGGAGGATATTTACTCGTTCTTGGATAAGTTTTTGGGACATATAAGGTCATTCTCTCAAGAATAATATCATGAAGTAATTGTAATGCTTGATCAGTATCCGTAATATTTAGTAGGCAGTTCCAACAGGTGCTGCCCAAGCTACCATATAGTGACGAAAAATCGGCTTTTTTTAAAATTGAAGCTGGGATTTGTATTACTGTGTGTAAAGCGACTGTAGTCACTTCACATGTAATAATCAGCGCCGGGTGATGCAAGTCCTAACTTAGTTCATGATCATATGATTCCGATACTGAACAACTGAGATTGCTTAAGACCAAGTGTAATATTCTATTGTTATTGTAGTGAGTGATAAGATTGCATTGCTTTAGTTTGAGAAAATCACAAAAAATTCTAATGTTTGCATCCTGGGAGGTTTTTCAGTTAAATTTAGACTTTCGCTATAACTTACAATGTTAAAATCACCCATTATAATAATGTTATTACCAAAGATTGAATATAAGTTTGAAAGTTATTCACACCTCTACTTAAATTTAACTCGGCAAATTTACTATTAGCTCGAAAAATGTTTTATTTATTATAACATAATGTCTTATTGATCCCCCCCCCCCCCCCCCCCCTCCGGGCCGGGGGGGGGGGGGGCGCGCCCCCCCCCCGGGGCCGGGGCGGGGGGGGTGTTTTTTTTTTGGGGGGGGGGGCGCGGGCCCTCTTTTTTTTTTTTTTTTTCCCCAAAAATCTATATACTATATTATTTTATATTTATTGTCAAGAACATTGGAACTCATCCACGTCTCACTACATACAACAATATGGTAATCAAATACAGCTGAGGCCTTGTATAAGCCTGTAGTTTTAGTGTTGAGTCCACGAACGTTTTGATATAATATTTTGAGTTTAAGTCTATTATTGAAACAAAGGTTGGTAGCATCAAGGAGAGGAGTATGGTCATCATTACCTATAGAAGTAATAGAAGCACTGGCATTGTTAATGGTTTTACTATCTCCAGGCACTGGTTGATAATGCGTGCCAAATATTGCATTTTTTAACAAATCCAGTTTTTGTTTGTATACTGTACAGTATGTATCCCACACTGTGTGATCTACATCAATTTCAGCATTAGAATCTCACTTTACATTTAACTTATTATAATTGTTGACAAAGATAACACTTTTGCTTTTATTTATGATGACTTTATAACACTTCTATTACGTTTCGAAATATTATATACAACTGTTAGTTTTAAAGCTAATAAAATCACTTTACCCGTGCTCTCATACCATCTCCGATTGGGATATTTCCATGAAAAGAATAATAATTGTGTTGCCCTTGAATTCGATGCTCCCTCCATACGGGAAGTTACATTACCTGCGATATTTAATTTTAATTTTAATAATGCTCATGTTTTAAAAGTCACTTTAAAAAATTTTGTACATGTTTAACAACTATGACGTAATGGGGTTTATTTTATAAAAAAACAAGCCAGTCGTCGAGTTTAGATTACTTATCTGAAGTTCGATTAACTTTTTCTAAATCAACCGTCTGAAGACACTAACAATATTTAAACAAATCGTGTATATTAATGATGCAATAATAATAAATTGTTTATACAGAAATGACATAACGAATTCAAATCACGATTTTGAAATTCAGTTCAGTCACTGGAGATTAAATGTGATGATCCGTGGTCGGACAGTCCTGTTCGTATTAAATTATACTATTCGGTAACTGGACAGAATATCTAAATAATTTAATAGAATGTAAATCACTAGTTAAGAATTTTTTTTTAAAAAATAAGTATTTTGTATATTTATTTGAGGTAATTGTTTAAAACTGTAAAAAGTTTGGCTATCACATTTTAACATTAATTAAATAGAAATCAGAATTTGTCGCAGTGATTGAAAGTAATTCTGTGACATAGTGTAAAATTAATTGCAAACTTTTTAATCGATATATGAAAAGAAGATTTCAAAACATAGATCGACTAGTTTTACTAATATTGAAATAATTTCTACTATAGATGTTTTAAAGACTTGAGGTAAACAAGCTCTTGCTCAAGGTAATGTTGTATGGTAGGGGCTATATATTTGTAGATAACGGACACACATACATTATCCAAGTATCTGGGATTAATTTCAGCTTTCGAAAGAATCCCAATTTCTGGACCTACGATATGCATGGTGAGAGGGGACAGAGTCCTTACCGCTCGATCAGGGAGTCATACTCATAAGATTGTTAGTCTCAGACATAGTTGCTTTTCTCTTAAAAGTGGTAAGGCAATATATAGACTAAGCAACTTTTGTAATTAGGATTCAAATATACATAAAGCATGCCACCATAAGCTCAACCACGCTTCACTGTTATATGGAATGTTCTCCTAGGTTTTGTCTTATACACCAATACGTGATGACTTTCTTTCTTTCGCTTATATTTACGAGACCAAATCAAGGTTTGATGACTTATTGTTTCCCTACTTTTATATTGACATAGTCAAGACTCCATACGAAAGGATGATTGAGAGTCTTTACCAGAAGAATTGAAACTGGTGGTAGTAGATAGGCCGTTATCCTAGAAACAAGTAACCTTGTACAGGGTGTCTCAGCTAAGGTGTCTCTCGCGATTTTCTCAAGAATAATTCAATTGCTGCAAGTGGCTGTCATTTTCATGGCTATATGCAATTTTGGATTTAAATATAGATAAGTACCTTATTAAAATGATTTGTTGGCGCTTACCTTTTAAAAATACTTTTATTATTACAAAGGATATCGTTAAGAAATGATTAATGTCGAAAAAATTATCGTTTATGAATCATTATTTCTGATTAATAAAAAAAATAGCACAATTCCATTAATAAAATTTTCATAGGACCCCTACGGAAATGAATATGAAAATTAAATTCCGTTTTTTGAAAAAAAACCTAAAAATACTGGTACCTATCAGTAATTCAAACAACTATTTGCTTCTTTACAGATAATTCTACAACCTTACTAATAATTGCCATAGCCTACTTAGTAATTACGTACATCGCATTCATCTGACGCGCCATTTTGGAAAAAATTAAAAAATTGTTCGTACCTCACTTATTTTTTGGAATTTTTAAAATCTGAAAAAAACTGTTGCACTTAGAAATTTATGCTTAATGAGAAACCATCAAAAAAATATAGTCATTTCAGTTAAAAAAAAAGTAGATGTCACTTCCGGTTCAATCGGAAGTGATATTTTCATTCCTGTTAGTCTAAAAGTAGCCCATTATTGTCTAATTTATGTGTACCAAAAAACCAAATTTTTAAATTCAAAAACAAGCAAAATATTGGGGGCGTACATTGACTCGTGGCCTCTATATATATATATATATATATATATATATATATATATATATATATATATATATATATATATATATATATATATATATATATATATATATATATATATATATATATATATATATGTTGTTTTTCAGGTTTTCGCGGGTGGTGAATGTTAAATTCGTTTTCCGGGTATACTCCCGCGTAGGTGATAGGCCCCGAGAGGGGGACCGTGGTTGTCTGAACGACGTTTCGGCAGAATCTCATCTGCCATCTTCAGGTTCTAACAGATAACTGCTTACTGCGGCTTCTGGTAACTCGAACTGAAAATTGAGATTCTGCCGAAACGTCGTTCAGACAACCACGGTATATAATAAAATATTAGATAAGTTAAAAATCCCTACTATTCGACAAAAGAAGGGATTTGTCAAAATTTACAGGTTAGGGGTAAGTCGTCTCCTGGCGTCGGTGACTGGTCTTGGTAGCGGAAATAGGCCGACGTTAAATAAATAAAAAAAAAGATTGGATTGGATTCTAACTCGCTCTCCATATTATAATTCACTAGATACCTGTAATAGCTATTTTATATACAACACATAAATGAATAAACAGAAATTTATTTACATGCCTTATATAGTTCAGTTAAAAAGCACTGTACCAGAATAAAACTAAAGAATATGTTTGAAAAATGAATAGAGCAATCCAGTTTCGATCAGGGAATCCAAAATTCAGACGAAGAGAGACGTTAAGTATTTGGTGGTTGTTTTAGATAAAGGACTTTCCGGAAACACATTAACGAGACTATACGTAAAGTCTATTCTTTGTCCAGGAGTCTTTATCCGCTCATAGCAAGGAATAGCAAACTAAATAGTACAAATAAAAAATTAATTTATACAAGCATTGTGAAACCGGCAACGGTATGGTGTTCCGCGTGCGCGTCGACGTTACACAAATTGGAAGTATTGGAAAACAAATTCCTTCGCCTCATAAGTAACTCAACCAGATACACCCCCTTAAGGGAATTACATCAACTTTGTGACGACATAGAACCCATAGTGGATTATATCCGGAATATATCGCAAAAATTTTACCAATTCAAACTGATGGATAATCCGCTAACAGCCAACTTAACCCAAATCGGAGAGCATAATGCACACAAATTACCATACCAGGCATTACCGATATTTCGGCAACCCCTTTAGGCCTATATGTAGTACAAAAAATTCAAAATGTATCTCTTAATTTCAATTTGTTACATTATATTTTTCTAAATTATTTTCCAAACTTATATCATTTACTAAACCTTTCAAATATTTAGGAAACTACCTAATTAAACATTTTCGTCTGTAAAATAAGGGAGCTGACATGCCCACTCGTTTTCGGAATTATTTTTTAGCTGGTTTTTTAGTTCTTTATTTTCCAGCCTATTCTAATTTCTTTTTATGTTTATTTATTATTCGCTGGGAGCGAAGTCATGGTAGGGAGAGCTAAATCGACACCAGCGTCCGCAGCGGTTGATGTAGACAATAAAGGACGCTGTTTTTAAAATTCTATCGGATAAATACACGTGAATAGTTTAAATTTATTGTATTTAATAATATTTGAATAAAATGAGTAACCGTAGTTGCTGTGTTGTTGATTGCAAAAATACCAGTAGAAAAAAGTGAATGCAAGTTTTATAAATTTCCAACTTCGAAATTTAAAATAATTCAAAGACAAAAGTGGATAGTTGCAGTAAGAAGGTGCAAGTGAGTAGTGCCATAACCTTACTTTCAGTAATAATAATAACAGAGAATAATATTTTAAGACAAATCGATAAATTTGGTAATTTAGTGTTCACGCTAATATTTTATTTAAATTAATAATAGAAAAATTGAATTATTTAATTTTTAATATTTATAGAAGTTGATAAACAAAAAAAAATTTAATACTTTTTATATTTGTAATTTTTCGCGTGCGTTAGATTCTAAAATATTTATTTACAGTATTTAATTTAATTTGTAGTGTTGATGGATCACCGTGGGTTCCTAAGCCACATGATGCATTTAATCAAATAACTCTGGTTATTTTTTCGATGTTCTTCAACATCACGTACATGCTCTGCATCAGCTAATTTTTTAACACGCTTTTATTAGCTTCACCTGTATGTTTGCTTGCTTGCTTGTTTGTTTGTTTGTAACCGACTCTTTGGACTCGATTTTGACCCACTTTAAACGGACAGATTTAATTGAAACTTTGTACACTTACGAAGAACCGGTAACAATACAATAATTTGATAAGTTTATATCATTATCCTGATCAGGATCGCCAATCCTTTCCTCACGTATCCCTACATGAAAGCAAAGGCTTAATATGTAAGTAGATTCCGTAATTGTTAATTAGCTCGGTGGTCGAGTGGGTTAAGGTGGTCGAGTGGGTTAAGGCAGTCGACGCGAAACGACAGACTCCTCCGGCGTGAGTTCGAACCCCACGGCTGAAATAAAAATATTTTTTTTCAGAAATATCTGTTGGATCGTAATATGTTATAATATCAGCATCAATAAGCAATATAAATATAGTTTAAAACAACTAAAAAACACGCTTTCATAGCACATCAAACTAAAAAGTTAAAAATAAATATAGTTTAAAAAAACTAAAAAAATACGCTTTTAAAGCACATCAAACTAAAAAGTGAAAAATAATTATTAATATAAACTGAAAACAATAATGAACGAAAAATACTAGTATTATTGTGAAAAAAGCGTGGGGCGCTTTGTGCCATATTTTTCGTATATCGAGCAACCCACGCCTTTTTCACAATAATACTAGTATTTTTCGTTCATTATTGTTTTCAGTTTTATATTAATAATTATTTTTCACTTTTTAGTTTGATGTGCTTTAAAAAGCGTGTTTTTTAGTTTTTTTAAACTATATTTATACCTTTCATTTCAGTCTCAGGTTGAAACTTAATTTGATGACTTATTGCTTGAAACCCAGTTTTGATGATGACGTCCATTTTTCTTATAAAAATAAATTAAAAATTAATATTCAAAATAAATATTTCAGTATATTGTTAATAAATAAACATTTTACAATATCTTCAAGATATAGTTATCTAGTTATGTCCTTATTTTTATTCCTTGTTTTTTATTAATTTTTGGTCTCTGTTATGCTTTAAATTGACTTTACTTAACCTCTTCACAGTTTTAAATAATTTGTTTATATATTATACTTACATTTTTTTGTTGTACTCCAGTAAATATAAATCAGCAACTGATTTTATTTGTCACTGAGGATTTTTTTCACATTTTATATATTTTTTATTTTAACAATAAAAAATTTGTTATTGTTAAGTCCCATAAGTGTACTGAGTAAATAGCGTCCTTTAGTTCATACTTCTGGTGGCGCTACCGTCAC
>JANEYF010003211.1:0-127346 GCA_029963845.1 Rhamnusium bicolor | reverse complement strand
ATTTTATAATGATTCTAAATTTAATAAAAATGATGGTCTGGTTATTTACATCAAAGAAAATATATCTGTAGTTAGTGAAATTATAAAGCTCCATGAAATCAATTTATTACGATGCACTTTTCAAATAAGTAACAAAACATTTGGAATAACAGCGTGTTACAGCCCTCCATCAACAGACGTGAATCTATTTTTAAATTATTTTGAAGAATATATCTTAAATTTACAAGAGCTAAGTATTGAAATTTTTATTGGCGATGTGAATTTAAATATTTTAAATAATTCTGATTATCAGGTAAATAGTTACTTAAATATTTTGTCTCAGAGGGGTTATTTATCTTGTATTAACAAACCTACCAGGTTATGTGAAGATTCCTCTACTATAATTGATCATATTTTCATAAAATCTAATAAACTTCATTTTGATAACATAAAACCAATTATATTTAACACTGCTCTTACTGACCATTACACAATTGCATTATCATTAAAATTAGATATTTTAGAAAACAATATACCTAAATCGTATTAAGCATATAGACAAATTAGATTTAGAAACATTAAATTATTTATTGCAAAATGAGTTATGGGATGATGTAATAGATAATGGGAACGTAGAGGCAGCATACGATTTATTTATTAATAAACTAAAGGGATATATTAAAACTGCAACAAAAACAATTAAACTAAAAAGTAAACTAACAAAAATAAAGCCGTGGATTACCGTTGGTATAGTCGATAAGAAAGCGAGACAACATGGAAGAAACAACTTAATAGTACTTTTTCAAATGATTTAAGTCTTAAATATAAAAATTACAGAAATAATCTCAATAAAATAATTAAGCAAACAAATAATAATTACTATAAAACAAGAATAATAGAAGCAAATAATAATTATAAACAAATATGGAACGTAATAAATGAAGTCTCAAATAATAAGAAAAATAACACTAAAAACATTGAAGTAACAGATAATCATGGAAATATTATACAGGATGAAAAGGAAAAGACAAATCAGTTTAATGATTTTTTTCATTAATATAGGTGGCAACATGGCAGATACAATACCCCCTGTGAGACAGAAACGAAAATACTTGCCTAAGAAAAGAATTATAAATTCATTATATTTGAATCCAGTGTCCGAAAATGAGTTAATTAAACAAATTAATTCTCTAGAAAACAACTCTGCTCCCGGTGAGGATGGAATAACAGTGAAAGCTATCAAATATATACATAGATCTTTATTAAAATCTTTAACGTACCTATATAATAAATTTAGTAATATCTACAAATCGAATTCCAAAGGACTGGAAAACATCTATTGTTACGCCGGTGTATAAAGCAGGAGATTCTAAGAAATTAACAAATTATAGACCTATATCGGTGATTAATAATTTTGGGAAAATATTTGAAAAGTGTGTAAAACAAAGATTGGTAGATTTTTTAGAACAGGAAAATATTCTATATGATAAGCAATTTGGCTTCAGAAATAAAAAAAATACAGAGGATGCTGTTTTTGAATTAACAAATGACATTATGAACCAACTTAATAGCAATAAGAAATCTTTGGCTGTGTTTTTGGACTTAGCCAAGGCTTTTGATACAGTAAGTCATAAAATTTTATTGGAAAAACTTAGTAATGTTGGAGTTAGGGGTGGTCCGTTGCGATTATTTGAGAACTATTTGACAGGCAGAACCCAAAGAGTTAAAATAAATAACGTTATGAGTGATAGTCAAACTATTACAACGGGTGTCCCACAAGGTACTGTGTTGGGCCCTGTTCTGTTCCTGGTATACATTAATCACCTGGGAAATCTTCTAAAAAATGGAAAAGTCATCTCATATGCAGATGACACAGCCATTTTATTTAATGCCGCAACTTGGGCAGAAGTATACCAGATTGCGGAACGGGGTCTTGGCACTGTACAAACTTGGCTTAACTCTAGTCTGTTGAGTCTTAATACAGCAAAAACGCAATTTATGACATTCTCTACTACCACTGCTGATCAGCCTCTTAAGAACAATATTAAAATACACAACTGCTCAAGTGACACTACCCAATGCAACTGCCCAACAATAGAAAGAACAAATGTCATTAAATATTTAGGTATATTGGTTGACCAACATTTAAAATGGACTAACCATGCTGACCATATATCCTCAAAAATTAGAAAACTGTATTATAAATGTTATCAACTTAGAAATATTTTGAATGAAAAACTTATAAGGATGGTATATAATGCCTTGGTTGAGTCCATTCTGCGCTATTGTATTGTTGTTTGGGGTGGCTTATATGATAATTCTTTAAAAAATTTGTCAGTTTGTCAGAATACAATATTAAAAATTATTTTTAATAAAGAGCGTATGTATAATACGGAGCTCTTATACAAAGAAAGCAAAGTATTAAACATTAGGGGATTATATATATGTTCTTGTCTAAACTATTTACCAAAAATTAAAAATTTATGCCAAACAGTAGCTCATAATTATCAAACAAAAGCAATTACAAATAATTCACTAACTATACCATTCTATAAAAAATCTCATATTCAAAGACATGTAACTTACTTTGCACCAAAATTTTACAATTTACTGCCTCTCCAGATAAAAGCGTTGCCACATAACATTTACAAAAAGAGAAATTAAGAAGTATGTTCATCAAAATTTAAATATTTTTCTCGATCAAGTCAGAATTTAACTGCTAAAAATATCTATTTTAGCTTAACTTTAAAACAGTAATGACAATATTGAAAACATTAATAATAATAATAATTAAAACAAAAAAACCGTTTTATTCAAATACTAAACTTGAATATTTTCTGAAGGGATAACTATTGGTCTCTTACCTACCTTCTTTACTGCCATCTTGTATTTAAAGAGGGATATTTGCACTCAAATTGCATTTGCAATTTTAGCAAAATTCCTCTTTATAATTATTGTTAGTAGGAAAAAAAAAGTATTTATAATGATTTGTTTCTTACTTATGAACAGGTATATGTTATATAAAAGTAAAATAAAGGTAATTTCAATAATTTGAATTTTTGTAGTTGTCTCTGGAATTTATCGCTACCTGCCGATCTTTAAATATATGGCTTTTGTTTTTATATAATTTAGATTATTTTCTTTTCTTCACACCTACTCGTATTACAGTTTCTTGATACTTTCTTCTTTCCATTTTACTATTATACAAAGGAATAATTTGTCTGTTAATGTAGTAAGTAAAGTATAAACTATTAGTGTATAATCGCTTCCTACGTTGAAAGAATCAAGAAGTTCATCCAGATGGGACTAATTGAAAGTATCTATATAAAAAACGACATTACAGTACCCCTGACCATGACCATGTATCGCAGTTTACGGTTATTAACTTAAAATATGAAATGAAATGGATTATAATGGCCTTATAATATGCCTACGATCCACATCAAATACACATTTTTTAATTCATTTTATGTGATTACTTTTACTTACTTAATCACTGCTTATTTTAAGCGACCTAGTACCGCCAATATATATTTAATCGCTGTCAGGAAGAGGTACTTGAACCATACCAGCCAATTCATCCTCTTGAGGTCATGATTAAACGTGCGCCGGAGAAAGTGATTCTACTCATGATTCTATATATACATGCTATACATGTAAGGCGAACCTGGTCGCGTAGGTAAAATAAATGATAAACTACCAATTTATTTGTGGGTTTCTCTTTGTCCCATCGATTAGTATGCAACACCAGCACCGAGTTATCGGATAGCAGGAGAAATAAATAATCCATTTTATAGAACAAACGGTTTTTTTCACAAGATTGTCTACTAGTCTACGTGTTTATATTATATCACGAGTTCTACGCTACTTACATAAGCACGTATTCTTTAAAAAAGCCTAATGGATTGTGGCTGACAAGATTATTTAATTTGAAATAGATTAGAAGTTACCATATTATTGTTCTTTTTCTTGATTTTATGAACTACTAAGGAAGTTGTGCCCACAGTTCTTTTAGGTGTGACAGTTTGTTAAATGGGGAAATTCGTGATGAACATTTTCGTGAAAATCTATGAACAAAGTTATCGTCAGTGTGCTTTACTCTTTGCAGGAAATCCATAACAAATACATATTTGGGCAATTTTATCATGCTCAATTTTTATCCAATTGTAAGGTGCATTGTGGTATATTTTGGGAAAGTCAATCACTTTGAAGCAATACTTAAGCTTCAAAATAGGTATTAACAACATAATTTATGTCTAAGATTTCTGTCGACTGATTTTTTAAGAATCGGGGTTTTCCACTTTCCTTTTTGTACATTTTTTTAGGAGCATTTGAAAAGGCGAAAATTTTTGAATGCACCTGGAATAACAACCATATCATTAAACGGGATTTTGTAAAAATTTTAGGAAAAGAAAATAATAGCTAGAGACCGCATCTCAGGTAGCCATTCCAGTTACGGACTTACATGCAACGCTCGTACAGTTAATAAAATGAGAATAAATATTGTCAAATTCAATGGCACACGATTTATTTAGGAATTAATTAATAACCTTCTCTCGTTATTTTGTTGTATATTGCTAATTCCTTGCAAAATACAACGTATGTATTTATGTACTCTCATAATTGATTGAATGAAGATACAAATATAGGCTGTATTGTCACATTTTAACTGTAGAAAAATAATACTTAATTATTGAAGAAGTCTAAAATATTCCTTAAGTAAACCTGAATGAATTACCTAAAATTAAATAATAAAGCTCTAGATTAAATAGTTGCGTTCGGTATTTGCCTCAGACTGCTCAGATTGGTCCGTATCGTTCGTTTATAGCAGTTTGAAGCAGGGAGGTAAATCTCGGCCATTCGGGTATTGAAATCGGACAGATGCGAGGAAGATTTATACGCTTGATACATTTTGACCGACGCTTGCGATTAAATCTTACTGTACTGAGTATAATTCCCTTCAGGAAAATAATTATGATGAAACTGTCCTACATGGAGGTAAATAAAATTCTTCTAATTTCATTTTACAGACGACACCACTCGGTATAATACCGAAGACATTTTTTGCGAGGTAGATTCCGTGGAAATTTCTAGGAATTCATAAAATTCATCTGACAAATGTCAGACGCAGTTACACCATTCTATATAATACCGAAGATATTTTTTGCGAGGTAGATTCAGTGAAATTTCTAGGTATTCATAAAATTCAACTGACAAATGTCAGACGCTGTTGTCTAGAGTGCCTAATTAGGTGCCTACCCTATTGTTCCTAACCAAAACGAGACATAACGGAACAGGTAAAGATTTTACTGATCCCTTACGTCACTTTACCGGGCTAGACCAGTAAAGATGTATTTCTCACTCAAAAAATTTATCAAAAACAGTTAACTTTCTAGGCAGTTGCAGAGAGAAACTATTATATTTAATATTTCATTTTCCAGTTAATATTTGTTAAAGTGTGACACATTTTTTGAATAAACAAAAACATTTTAAAAAAACAACCTCTGAATAATCCTTTCTACGCAGAGGATTATTTAACAAATTTTAAATATTTTTAAGGACAATAAATACCCAAAGAAGTGCAGAAAAACTCTGCACAGCTTACACTGTTTTCTTTTAATTCATTTATTTGACGTCGGCCTATTTCCGGTATCACGCCTAAAATGCATACATGAAAATACAGTCCATTTAATTATTATTTACCATAGTATGTGCGGCAAAAAAAATTATAATGAATATAATAAACGGGTTAATTTATAACAAATTTATTGATATGGGCTTTATGTATTCCACTTTCAATTATTAAATAAATAAGAACTTCTAAATCTGGAGGTGTTTACATAGCCCAGTTTACACAAATAAATATTCCTTTTCAGGTCAGTAATTTAATATATAATTAATTCATAACATTTAACATAAATATAAATTTTTTCCATTAGTGTGAAATATAACTATAATATATGGTTATATAAAAAGTAACAAATACTATGAACTTTCTTTAAAGGAAGTATGTCAACTTTTATATATTTAGTTTTTAACCTACGAAAAAAATTAAAATCGAATGCACCTAATGTATACGATTATGCTAATTGACAATATTTTTGCATTCCTATACTCATCATTAGTTAACTCGCCATTAATATCGATCGAGTAGTTCTTAATTATACTATTTTAATTAATAACACCACATATAGAGAACAAAATATTCGAAATTATTAACTGAAAGGTGACATCTCATATTACCACATTGCATATTAATAGATTTATTTAAATTACCTATCTATGTTTTCAGTCTATTAATATCTTATCTATACTGACCGGTACAAAAATTGGAACAGCTAGAAAATTTGGTATATTTTTAATTAAAATTTTCTCAGTGTAAACCAAACGCCTAAAATTGTTTCTTGGTGTCTTTTCTAAACCTTTTCGCTTAAAAATGTGGTTATTTTAGAAGGATAACTTCAATCTTAGGATAAAAGGTTTCCAGCGAGAATTTGGGTACAGGACATCAACAAAGAATATAAAATTATGAAATGAAATTTCTTTATTTAATAACGAGTACTACCTCCTCTTACTCTGATTACATTCTCAGGTCTAAATTGAATACCCTCAATTACGTACTGGATAGCCTCTTGAGGAATGTTATTCCACATTGCCTGTAGTTCATCCCTATGTTGCTGAAGTGTTAATAACTGCTCACTACGATACCTGATCCGTCTTCCCAGCATATTCCATAAGTGTTCTATAGGATTTAGGTCAGGACTACGTGCTGGCCAGTCTAGGGCTTCAATACCGATGTCATGGGGGTAGTTTCTAACAATTCTAGTCACGTGCAGACGAGCATTATCGTGCATTAAATGAAATTGCCGAAAAATAAACCCGCAAAAACCACCACATATTCGACCAAAATGTAAGCAATATATCTTCTAGCCGTTAAAGCACCTCTATCTACGAACACAAGCTCTGTGCGAGCCGCGTAAGATATGCCAGCCCACACCACTACAGACCACCACCGAAGTTCACCCTCTTATTAAAGTTGCATTGCGCGTATTTTCCTTTTCACCTTCTCCACACTCTGTTTCGTCCAGGGCAAATCGGGACTTATCGGAGAAAGGAGCATTGCTCTACTGCCCGATACTTCAGTTGAGATGTTCGCGTCCGAACGAATGAAGAGAGTGGATCGAGGAAAACCCGATTTTTTAGCAAGTTCGCGGAAGGAAAGCCAGCATCAATTAAAGCAACTGCACTAGTGGAATCTTATGAAGATAAGCGCATTTTCGAAAATTACCAGCACTTAAAACAATCGGCAGAATGCAAGGCAATACTAAAGAATGATTTCTCATTGTGATTAAAAAATGTTAAAGTTCGTCCGTTTTTGAAATTTGAAAAGAAAAAAATTGGGAAGAGAAAATTAACAAAAAAAGCTGCAAGAATGCAAAACAAATGATTCTACATATTTTGTGTACACTGAGAAAAATTGTAATAAAAAAATACCAATTTTCTTGTTGTCACACTTTTTGAGGCGGCCAGTGCAATTAATACGTTTAATGTTGTTAAATATATTATCGGATCGGCGCCGGCGGTGTGAAGGACATTGGTACGTGTTTCCACACAAACTGCTCGAGTGCTAAATCGGGCCCGACCATGGATGAGCGACCTGGCTCGAGGGGATGTAAAACTGTGGGTTCCGTGTAACTATAGTGTGAGCACTGTAAAAGGTCTCTACACCAAACAAAGTGGGAGTTGAGAAAAATTTCCAGGTTAGGAGTGCCAGTGCACTAAGGAGTAGAGTTGGCAGAAATGTGCGGCAGGACATAGGCGTATGCATCATAATAAGTGTAATAAAAGAAATTAACTAGTAACAAAAGCAATAAACTGTTAAAATTTATAACGTATGCACAACTTACCCTCTTAAGTAGCCTAATGAACTAGCTTGGTTATATTCGCTGAGATGAAAAAATATGGTAATATTTTGAGAATGACCGTTCGACATCTATTGATGTAATAAAGGGATATTTAAAATAGTCTTTGAACGCACTGGGGTTGCATTATCAGTACCACCACAAATTTGTCTTAATCAGGTAAAACCGGTGTCTTGCGTTAACACACGTGCGAACTTTTCTCTAACGGACTCATTTTTTTCGTCACCTATAGAATGTAGCAGTCGATTTACGTCCACTATTTACAGTGACTCCGCTAACGACAACGCACTGTTTTGTAAGTTATGTATGGCGTCATGTAGTCTTTTATAGTTCTTGTGAATAGTTTTTAAAGCTGTTTCAACGGAAATATCTTCGAATTTTGTCTGGCGCTCCTTAATAGCTGCAGCCTCGTCAGGATTGAATTGTAATATCGCAGTTTTTATTTGTTGTAAATATCTAGCTTAATAAATAGCTGCCTTCAACCATATCCCCAACATGTAAGAATCAGTTGTGGTGGTCGGGAATACCGGGACACTTGCTGTGAAATGCGCGAAGACGTTTAGGAGATTTAAGGAATACTTTTTTTGTACATGCTATTAATGCATGTACCTCTGGAAAACCTTGTCGAATAGTTTCTACCCACAAGACATAATGCATGCACTTTACACGTAACATGTACCAACCTACAACCGTGTTCTTGAAGAGAACGGCCTACCAAACGCATTTGTCACGGCACTATCGGTCACAAACATCAACACTTGACTTGTTGACAGATCAAATTTTTCTAACGTCTCCAGCACCACCCGCGTAATTTTTTACCAGTACACTCAGTCTTTTGCTAGCTAGTAATAGTGAAAATATCCGTTTAAGAGAGTCCAGTACGCTATAATATTTACAATAGAATTTTTTTCAATCTGTTCTCTCATCAATATAATCACAGCCACGTATTTTTGAATACACATTTGATTTATTTACAATGTCTTCGCATATAGTTGGTACATTAGTTGCAACATTGCGGGACTTAGTAACATTACCTGGGGATTATTCCAGAAATCCCGAAATGATTGTTTATCGAATATGTGTGGAACATCACAGGCAATCAGCATTAAAATTAAATCGAACATAAACTGTGTTTTCAAAGGCACGCAATTTTTTTGAGTTTTTTGCTGCACAGTATTTACCTGACGTCTTCACAATCATATTTTATCCCAAAACATCAAGTCTGTTTGCACACCGTACAAATTATTGTAGCACCGTTAGAGAATAAATTCGGAATTCACTGATAAATTTATTCACTTTGTCAGCGTTTCGCCGTTTTTATCCTGGCGCACGTCTGACATATTTCATTACTAAATTAATATCAAAAAATACAACAAAATAAAATTAACAACAATACAGCAACATACAATACAACGGAGAGGAATAAATTAGAGTGTAAACACAACAAAGGACTAATCTCGCCGCTCACTTCGGATTTGTCCAGCCGGTCGTTGCCTCACCAGTTATCTATCTACCTGCTGTTACACCACTGTATAGCCGCACGACTTGCCAACTCTACTGGTAAGCCAATAAATAAGTATAATTAAAAACATATATTTATAATCCTAATACCGCTTCTTAATACAGGGGTAATATAAGGACTTTGTTGAGAACCTTCGAGAGTGATGTCAAAGCACTTACCTTGTGAGATCCCACCAAAGCAACTAAATGTCTTTACATGACTCTTTGCTTAAGAAAATAACTTCCATTAGCATGGGTCACCCCATGCTAATGGAAGTTAGGTTCTTTTTAAATTTCATTCAATTTGCACAGAATTGATGTGTCTCAAATTCTTTTTTTAATTTCCGGCATGTTGTAAAGTTCAGTGCTTGGGCCACTTTTATTTTCAATTTATCTAAACGATATTTCCATTCTTTTATTTCCTAGAGTTCGCATGTGTTTACTGATGCTTTTTCAGCACTCCGAATATTATGATAATATTATTAAATTAAACCAAATAGTCTGTAACTGAAAATACAGCTGAAATCATCTTGAAAAGTATCAAAAACACATTTTTCACTCTATATTTTCCTGATTTTATTAGTGTTACCAGGAATTGGCTTGATGCATGACTTCAAATGTGTAAGTCATACTGATATCTTGGTGAAAAATTATCCACCCAACTTTACGTATTAGACAAACGAAGAAAGTTCTCAGTATTCGCATAATCGCTTTACCACTATTTTAAAACCTAATTATAGATTATAATGAACATGGACGTTTGAAGTCCCGAAAATGGCAAAATTTTTCTAAATCGACATGCCTTCGGTGTAATAGTGTATTTATAGGCTTGTTCCGGGTGTAATATGTTTATTCTCGAACACGGCACAACGTGGAAGTCTGAAGCTTATAATAAATTAGGGTAGTTCTAGGGAGTAAATCATAAAACCCTATCGAGTATTAGTGGAATCCAGCATAAGAATATCCCACTAAAGTGAAATTGATATGGGGTAAAATAATATTTTTTGTAAATTGTATAATCCAGGAAAAATCGCCAAAAAAGATAGGACGATAGGACTAAATCACGATATCTGCATAAAGTGGAGCCTGTCTTCAAATTAGTACGATTGTTCACCTTGTATACACCTATTAATTTTTATTACAAGCCTAAAACCATAAGATTAAAAATAATTTCTAATATTGTAAACCTCAAAAAACTTACGAGGCAAATTCTTCTTTTATTCTTTCATTTACTTATTATTTAATATGGCATATAGATTTGTTTATTAGTACCCAAGTAAATTATTCAGTATTTGCTTCTAGAGAAGTACGAATTAAACTATCAGTTTACCAAATCCATATTCATTTATTATATCGCGCCTTCGCCAGTTTTCACAATTCGTGTGGTGCTTTCCAAATATCATCAAGTTATTTCTTTAGTTACTGGTTGTTAAATAAACAATGAAACATATAAATCCTTACATCATAAACATCAAAGTATGGCTCACAAAAAAAAATTGGCTACTCGATATGCAGTCAGACAGAATCAGCACAACCTACAACTTCACAAAAACTTTCAGGGTAAAAAATACCTGAAAGGGATGGAGAAGGAGGTAGGATGCAGAGACAACAAAATGACACCATCTGGTATACTGACGGATCAAAAACGTCAAGCAGTACCGGAGCAGGAGTTGCGGGAGAACAACCAGGGACAGACATCAGCCTGAACCTCGGAAGTATCGCAACAGTGTTCCAAGCCGAAATCACAGCAATAGACGTCTGTGCACAAGAAATGATACGGAGGGCATACAAAAATAAGAGAATCCGCATCATCACTGCCAGCCAAGCAGTCCTCAGAGCCCTGGAAGCAGTAGAAATGCGATCTAAAACAGTAAAAGACGCATGGAGTCTCTGGAGAAACTTACAAAACACAACAGTGTACAACTGGAGTGGACACGAGGACACCAGGGAAATACGGGAAACGAAAAAGCAGACATGCTAGCCAGAAAAGGCGCTAAATCAATTCTAACAGGTCCCGAACCGACCTGCGGGGTACCTTATAGCACCGCAAAAGGATCGGTAAAGAAACTATTAAGACAGAAACACTACTCGCACTGGATAGAGATACCGGGAATGAGACAGTCACGCTTGTTCATCGGAGAAATATCTAGAGCAAGGACCAACGAAATGCTAAAGCTAAGCAGAAAACAGCTGAGGTGTGCAGTGGGAATATTAACAGGACACTGCACACTAAACAAACACCTAACCAATATAAGGTTGAAAGACAATCCAGATTGCAGGATGTGTGGTGAAGAGGAAGAAACTCCCCACCACATCTTATGTGAATGCCCAGCCCTAACGGCAATGAGACTAACACACTTCGAGGTACCACTTTTAACCCCGGAAGAGATAGCCAGAGCTCCCATAAACTGTATACTCGCCTTCTGGAATAGAACGGGTCTTATGGAGTAATGAGACTATGGGGTACAATAAGCTTAAGCTTCAGTACAGCGGGTAGTTTAAACCGCAACCCGTAAGGAAAAAAAATGGCTCACAAAAGCCAGGACATCCTTTCTATGTCCATGTTTCTCTTAAAACTTGTTTTATTTTTGTTTAAATTGGAAAAAAAATAAGAAATTTATACCTGTTATTGCTCCATATCAATTTTTAAATTACCAGAATATTAAAAAACATTTTTAATTTAACTCCCCCTCAAGAAAATATATCTGCACAAGTTCCTGATAATAAATTGTACTTTTTTGTTTTTATTAATTTACTCGAATATATCTTGAAGTGGGTTGGAACATTTGAAGATAACACTGACGTAGTTTTCTACAAAACACCATATTACTGCTCTCGACGCGAGTTTTGCCTACCAATGTTGGTATCATCTGGAGATGATTAAAAAGAATACTGTAATCATCTCCAGATGATGCCAGCTTGGTTGGCGAAACGCGCGTCGAGTGCAGTATATGGTGTTTTGGTGTTTCGTGGAAAACTACGCCAATGTCGAATATATATGTTGTCTGAAATCCACAATACTTCCTACACATTTCCTTCATGAAGGAAGTTTTAACAGCGCTTATTAAAATCCATTAACATTGTCTTACATAATTTCTATGCACTGAGAGGTACCCCGCGAGGCTTACAAATGTACACCATATTTAATGTTTACTAAAGTCCGCGAGTAAATCTTACATGACGTAAAAATCAGGGGCTGTTCCAGGACACTGCGCTGACATACACATACTGATATGGCAAATGATATATTACCTTTTAATTTGCGATTTTGTAGTGTCCAAAATAACAGGCGCAATAGATATTTCACTGAACACACAACACTGCACACTAGTAATTTCTAGAGTTCCAGTAATTAGCAGCATTTGTTCTATATGTTCAGAAGTTAACTTTCGACGCCTGTCGCTCAAAATTCATTCATATGAAGAAAACGACCTGTCAACGTTTACTGAGGCAACAGGAGAATATTTATAATATATGAAGTTTTTCAAGGAGGGCACATTTATATTGGGTGGAGAAAAGTCTAGTCTGCCCATTACATCCATTCCCATGGGCGTCGAACAAACAGAATCTATTTTAATTTTTCCGTATTATTCCATCGCAGACTTTGTAATGAGATTACCTGGTAGCAGGGGTTCAGATAGACTGTTTACACTAAGATTGGAAAAACTTTACACCATATTTAGGGATTTGTTTACCTTTGGTACACCGCAATATTCTATTAACGTTTTATTATGCACTATGTTGTATTTTATATAAAATTATCCATTTATAATATACTTAATTCTTAGTTCATCGTAGTCTAGATTTCCGCGTACCAACATTTTCTTGATTTCATTTTTCTAAAACGTTTACTTTTCGAGAATAAAATATTTTAAATACATTGACTGCCATATTTTATTACTCCATTCCTCAAATAAACCAATATACTGAGCGGGAAGTCAGGGATTTCCTATCAATTTGTACAATTCGACAACCTCTTCGTGCAATCCAACTCTATCTAAATAATTAATATATTGTTTATCGCTTTTTGCGATGATGTAACATACGCCGACAAAAGTTCAGTAATAGTTATAATTTTCATCGGTTAAATTTCTTAAGTGAAAGTTTTCTTAAATAAATGAATAGTTAATCAAGTTTTCTGTTAAATATGTATGTAATATTTTTTTGATTGATATATCTAATTAAATGATTTATATTAATAACATTAATTCAATTATAAAACATGTTTAATAATTATCCCCTGGCCCATAATAGAAGAAATAGCGAACCGAAATGCTTCCTCGTGTTTCCTAGTAAAATTTTCTAAAGCAATTTATTTAATCATGTATGTTCTACTATCTATAAAGTATAATAAATTAAATTTTGAGTAAGCGCCAAATTGGAACCATGCAACTGGATACTTTCGGTATTTTAATAAAATATAAGGACTTTCACGACGAGACAACATGGAAAATGACTAGACTGTTACGAAAACTTTATAATGCCATTCAGACCTTAGTCAAAAACGAGCAATCGTACCTACATGACCTCAAAAAGGTGGAGATAATTGCCGAGCACCTGCAACAAGTGCATAATACACAACCTGACTCCACTGAACGACATACACTAATAAACAACGACATAAACAACCTACAAGACTTCTATGAGATACCCACCAGAAAACGGACAAAACTTATAACATCTCCACAAGAACTGAAAGACTTAATAAGACGATTACCAAACAACAAAGCACCAGGACTGGACGACATACCAAAAATCATCCTAAATACCTTCCTAAAAAAGCCCTAGTTGCCCTAACCCTGAAAATCAACAACATAATCAAAGTGCAGTATTTTCCGCCACAGTGGAAGATGACCGTGGTGGTTCTATTTCTAAAACCGAATAAAAATGCACAAAACGTTAACAATTACCGACCTATCTCTCTGCTCAACTCGATGAGTAAAATCGCGGAGAAAATAATTTTACGAAGGTTAAACAATATAATAAATAAAAAAGAATCTGATATCAGATCATCAATTCGGTTTTAGAGGTGGACACAGCACGGTCCTCGCACTGTGCACAATCTTGCAGGACGTAACAGAAGTATTTTACAGAAAACAGTCAACATGCATGCTTCTGTTGGACATAGAAAGAGCCTTTGACACTGTTTGGCATTCGGGGCTCCTCTACAAGTTAAAGGAAATTATAAAGCTGCCGATCTATTTCATCAGCCTAATTAAAAATTATGTGAGTAACAGGCAATTTAAAGTAAGGGTAAACGATGCAGTGTCGCTGAAAATTACAAAAGCAGGAGTACCCCAAGGTACTGTCCTATCCCCCATCCTTTTCAACATGTACATATCCGATATCCCTACCTATCCAAACAAAAAACAATACTATACGAAGACGATACTACAATTTACGGACAGTCATTCTACGCAGAGACAGCTATACAAAAAGTACGTTACCATATGAACATACTGACAGACTACTACAACACAAGGAAAATCAAACTCAACGAGGACAAAACCGAGACAATAACTTTGACCAGGAAATTTACAAACATTAGGACTATAAACTTAAAATTAACGACAGGACAATAACGGAAAAAGACACAGTTAAATACCTTGGCATTACATTGGACAAACGTTTAAGATTTAAGCAACACATAACTAATACGATAAACAAGATATACGGAACTTGCAGACTGTACCCATTGATAAACAGACGGAGCATACTTACAACGGACAACAAACTTTTAATATATAAAACGATACTAAGACCGACACAGACATACGCCTGTGCTGTGCGAACACGCAGTACAAACGACTACAGACAACTCAAAATAAATTACTAAGACTAACTCAAACAGATACATACGAATACAAGATCTACACAGACTCGTTAACATGGACTACATACAACCATACATCTACGAGACAGCTAACAAATTTTTAATACCTAACACGCAAACGTCGCGTTTAACTAGAGACTTGACGCACGTAACAAGAAACGACGACGTACAATATACACACAAATACATTCATGAAAGACTACCACTGTACAACGAACAGAGATAACTAAACTAACAGACGGACAACCTACAAGACATAATAAATTCCTCACCCTTCACCCCACGCTCCTACCGCACCGCACCACACCACACCCAAACCTACACCATAACTCTATAATTCAAAAATTTAAAGTTCACAAATAAAAATAAAAATAAAACAGGTTTTTTGCTTTATAATTTTTCCTGTACATAACAAAACACCACTTTAACAAAAACATGAGTTTTTAATAATGTTTGTTAAGCATTCTGCCGATTTGTGTGTCTGGGAAAAAGCAAATAAAATTTAAAACTATGATCTTCTAGGTTCTTAGGCCATGCCAGTAATTAATCAGGCAATATTATGTGACATTTTGGCTAATACATTAAATCTGGCACCACTGTTACTCTCTTTGCACTTTAAACAAATGCAATGAACAAGTTCAGACTAGCAATTTTTGTTTGTGCTGTGGATAGTTAGTTTCCCCAGTGTTGCCAACTCAAGGATTTATTCCTTAGATCTAAGGATTTCTACAGGCAAATAGGAATTTAGGAAGATTTTTGTAAAATACTCCAAATCTATTAATAGTTTATTTTACTTTTTTTTAACATAAAAAACGTCGTATTCTTTGACGTAGGTAAAGGGATCAAAGAAACCGACATATTTTATGTTGCAAATAAGTTTGAAATAAACTGTACATGATGCCCATGTTTCACCACCCTTCATTGGCAATTTATCTTTTATCTCCTTTCAGACATTGCAAGTTCAAAATAAGATCAAAAATAGACAAAACAAAAATTTTTATTACTACCTTTATTAAAGAATAATCATTTACGAATTTCACCATAACTTTTTGTTATAGCTATCTAACAAGTAATTTAACAAAATTTTAATAGAATAGTTAACTATAGCTCAATGCAAGTCTAAAATGTTTAACATTTTTAAATTCCTATTTTGTCAATAAAGTAATGAAATATAAATCTCGAAATAAACCTGTTCATTTTATAAAAAAAATAGTTATAATAATTTAATAATTAATAAATTGGTAGTTATACTATAGTAATTAACGTCATTAGGCCGATATACAGCGAATAACAAATCAGGGCGATAGCCAAATCCATTATTTGCGTATAGACCGTGTCTCGTTTTGGATTTTTCGTAACAACGCACAGATTTTTCGTAACAACACAATAATTTTTTTCCAGAAGTATTTATTAAACGATGTAATTATTATTGACACATTTTTTTCATTTTAAGAGCAACTTATTAAATGATGTAATTATTATTTGTTATACAATAGATTTATTTTTCATTATAATAAATATGAAAATTGATTTCGCAGCTGTTATTGACCAAAATAAGGATCCTGGCGGGCGGCTGATTAAAATGACTTTTCAATTCCCATTTCAGAGGTTATAATGCAATAACGGTATTGTATTAAGAAAAGTTTTTTAACACTATGTTAACAATAACACGGAGTTACCATCCAAATAAATTAATCAAAAATGTCCTAGAAAACTCAACAACCAGAACATCGCCAATGCGTCTAATTAAAATTTATGATTATGTCTTAATTATTCTGTATTAATGTATTAATTCGTTCTTTCTTGTTTAATAAAACCGGTTTTATTACGTGAGTAGGCAGATGGTTTTCCAACAAACAATAAACCAAATAACTTTTCTTGTTAACTTTTTACTTTCTTATACCTAATATAAGGAAGTATAGTAATCGTGATTTTTTTCGACCTCGAGATTTTGATTGATATAAACGTTTTGAACCCTGTGTGGTGTGTGGTGTGGGGTGTAGGGCGTGTGGTGTGGGGTGTTTGGCGTCTGGCGTGTGGCGTGCGTGCGTGCGTGCGTGTGTGGGCGCGCGCGCGCGTGTGTGTGTGTGTATCACAGTCATTGAGATAAAGCTTTCAAATTTGTTACACATGTTCTAAACGCCAAAGACAATGATAAATTTGGTGTTGAGCAAAATTGGCCAGCTGAAAGGAGGTCCACGAGACACAAACTTTTTTGTATTTGCCTTTACAAAAAATATATATTCTTGATGGGAGATTATGAATCATGTCTACAATTGTTACGGTTTATTTTACTCCTGGTTCATTGTCATGAAATAGTAATATACGATACCTCTTATATATATATTGTAAAATAGTCTATTACTATTTATTTCAGCAAACCACTTAAGAGGTTATAAGTTGTTTACTTCTTTCATGCGCGGGTTGTCACTTTACGTATATTTAGTAATTTAGGGTTTATTTGTACAAGGCAACAATTCAGTTGAGACATAGGCGCGCGCGCGAATATAACACCACTGTTATCCTTCTAAAATGCATAACTAAACTCGTCGTTAAGATAACGAATTAGAATAAACTGTCCCAAATAGCTAAATTTTATGTTTATAAGACTGATCGGTTAAATTGCGGTTTTTCATTGTTTCAATATTGATGCTCCCGTGTACCAGCCCAGGTGTTAGCCTATTTCACCATTTGTCTGGTTCTGTTCTTATCAGTGAATTTTATTTTAAATACTTGATATTATTTCTGGGATCGTCAAGTTTCAAATAGTTTTTTTTGGGTAGTTTTTTTCGGTTGGTTGAGAAAAAAAAAGGGTGCTAACTTACGTTTGATAGTGATCAACGCTTTCTGTGGGAAGAAAATTAAAATTGATTGTGAAATCATCCTTCGGGGATAACTTAATTTTCTTACAGCTTACGATTTTCATCGTTTTGGTTGTGACAGTTTGCTGCTGTTTGTTTTGAAGAAAATTGTACCTTTCAAGGGATTTACGCGTTGTCACCTATCTCCACGTGTAAGTACCTAGTTTTTTTCTTTCTTGAATCCATTGCAAAATCTACCATGTCAAGTATAGTGTCCTCTTGCAGTCATAAGAACAAGTCTGGGGTGCAAAACTCGCTAGTCGCAGGCAAGAATTATAGACGCTAGGGGTTCAGCCAGTTCCAGGTTACGTACAGGGATGCTACTCGGCATTACGAGGAGTGAGGACTGAAGAGTGAGGAGACGTTCCTCCGGATGCTTGTCGTTCGTATAAATCTATTTATTTTCCCCTGTCATCGTGCAATCCTCGGATAATTTTGAAACTTTACGGTACTGGGTTTATATGACATATGTAGAGAGAAGTTATATAATACAAATTAGTTAGATGTTTCACTATAACTAAGATTTACAATTTTCTTTTGGGTTTGTATACCTCTAATGTTAATTACGAAAATTATTATTTGTAAGGCAAAATAATCGTATCATAATAACATTAACACATAATAACATATAACGCACAAGGATATAGCTATGTACTTGGGTAATATATATTCCTGTCACTAAACATATTGGTAATCCGTATTTGACTATTTTGCCAAGCAGTTATACTTCTTTATTTTTTTTGTTTTTGCTCTGTTTCACGGTTAAATAAACTATTATTAATTCTATTCTTTTTCAAATTAGTATATCACACAACCCACCTTGCTCCACTCAATACGCTATTTTGGTACTTTATACTAATTTGATACTATTACGTATCATATTTTGAGCCGATTTAAAAAAACCTCGCCCAGTCCCTGACTTGCCGGCGGTGTAGTGGCCTCCTACAATACCGAGGAGCTGCACCAAAAATACTAAATTTTGTTGCCCTTTGGGGAGCAGATCTTCCTCATAATTAACGGGTAAGTCCCGGGGTAACACAATATCAAGCCAATAAAATATATTTTCCAAGTACTTAACTAAAGCTGATGTAAACTGAAATATTTTACACATTTGGTCTCATAAAATGGGGTTAGGATAAATTTAACAGTTTGACATTTGAAAGGTCTAATTTAGTTCAAAAAAATTGATGCAATTTTCATATCTTGTTATACACATAAAATTGTATTAGAAGGCAGTATTTTCAATTTTTATGCACTTCTGATTTCGTCGGAAATTATCCCAACTTTGTTATTTTAAATGGAACATCCTGTATATTTTTACATTTTTGGAATCTATGGTGAATTCTGAAAATAACAGTATACATTTTTCTCTGATTTCTTATTTATTTCTGTTTTTAACGAAAATTTTAATTTTTAATTTACAATGCTGTGATTTAAATATCCATAGAAAATATATTAGGTGCCTTACAAAAAATAAAATTAAACCATTTAAGCGGCCCGTGCAACTTGAGCTTTGGATTCGAGTGCTGTCTAATTTCTGTGGTGGTGTATGGTGTTTATGTTCATAATATTCCTTAATCCACCCCCTTTATTTCTGCATTTAATTATGTCACCAATAGTGTTCCCAAATCTGGGACATACTGCATATTATAAATAATTACTATTACTTCCAAACCGCATTGCAAAATGTACATTTTTACGCATACCGCTAAAACCTGAAATTAAAATTCCTTTAACTCCCCGGATTTCATCACGAAAGTATTATATCCGAAATGCGAAGCCAATACAAATTAATGAAGATGTCCAAAAACCTGTTTAAAAAAATTTCTCTTTTGTAAAGTTATTTTATTTGGTCTTTTAGTGAAAAGATTCATTGTACGGTAATTTTAAGAGATAAAAATTGCAAAGACAGGCGTGTAAGAAATGGAGAAAGTGATTTCATCTTCAATGAGACTAGTAAAGGCCTAGCAGAATGTCATCAGTAATGCCGGTATTATTGGTAAACCCAGAAGTACGAAATACATAATTACTGATAATAAAATTCAAAACGAATATTTACATACCTGGATTGCAAATTTATACCTACCAATTTACTGTTGTATAAGGTATTTCAAAACGACCAATTTTAAGGATATTCTTTAACTGACATTATGCGGATTTATATATTTGATGGACAAATGATGAGATAATGATATGGAAATAAAGGACTAATGTTAGCAGAAATTATACGCCATAAAATTTTAACAAACTACATTTCAAAAAACTAATCGTTAGTAAAATCACCTATTAAACTATTTTTGACCTTGACACGTCGATAACAAATAAGAGAAATTTTGCAAATATACCAAATGTAAATGTTCACAGAACATGGTCGACCCCAAAATTTTCCGTATTTTTAAAGAATTGGAAATTGTTAATAAGATAAAAAAATACAAGTTTTTATGCTATTTTCAAGACTTTTACTCTTCCCGTTTTACTGGAAATGATATCAACTCTTTAAATTGAGATTTCAGTGGAGCTAAAATTTACCTATACAATTACGTTTTCAAATTTAAATCAGTTGAAAATGGCCGGCTTATGGCCGATTCTTTTTTTACACAAAGATAGCTGTGAAATAAATACTTCGAGTTACAAATTTCGCGAGGTAACCTATGGAATAATTGCGATACACGATAAAGTAAATTCTTTACTTTACTTTAGCCCCTGATATCCCACGGCCGACATTAGTCAGGCAGAGATTCCTTTGTCTATACGACTTTGTCTCTGCCTGTGCAGGGTGCACCACGCGGAGCTTGCCGGTCTGAACATTTTGCACATTTATTATTATTATTACTATTATTATTTCCGGATTATCCGATGCCGGATAGTCCTCCCGTGGCCTCCGATGCCTCACGGGAGTCGCGCCGGCGCATTAACTACAACCATTCCCCACGTACCGCAGGGTTAGTGACATTTTGCAAATTTTGTTATTATTATTATTATTATTATTATCCACTTTCATTTACCCCATTTTTTGTTGGATTCTTGGTCGGTTAAAAATGTTAAAAATACAACCGGCTTATTTTTATTTATATCACTAACATTTTCATTGTTTCACAAAACTATTTAAAACATGTCTAAATATTATATCTACTTCCCTGAATAATTACAGCGTAAATCATCCTGATTGTACAGTGGGTTTTTTTTACAAAGAAATTTAATTTAATAAAAAAGAAAATAACGTTTGTATGAAAATCTCACCTTTAACGTTAATTTTATGCAGATTTGTCATCGTCAGTTATCAACTATAATGGTTTACAAAAACATATGAAAGTAAAAAGGGAATCCCACATGTTGACACTTTCGGTTACGTGCGAGTGCTAATTAGGTAATTTTGAGTCGGGTGTGAACATATTAAATGGTAATATATGCAGTAGGTAATTTAACGCCTGGAAAAATAGAACTAGCGTATCAGTAACTAATTAATTATTAAAAAATATTGAGGATGCACGGCAAATAAAGAAAAACAAGTTCATTAACCAGACAAACATTTTAAAATAGCTTCATAAGAATTCTTTTGTAGAACAAAATCATATTTAGAGTTACATAGTTTAAATATTTTTTATCATTAGACCAAGCAGTTGAAAACATTTAATATAAGTAGCTGAAAGTCACATAAAAAAATCGGTTTTGGCTAGGAACTGCTCGACCATACTTTCTCATCATCATGTTTAATTTGATAATTTGGCAGGAACGAAATTATTTTAATAATAAACATAATTTTTATTTAATTTACTTATTTAAATAAAACAAATAAAATAAATAACACAAATAAGATAAATAATATAAATGAGATAAATGCAATAAATAACATGAACGAGATAAACGGGTTACATCAGATGAATCAAATGAATGAGATGAATAAGTTGAATAAGATGAACAAGATGAACAAGATGAACAAGATGAACAAGATGAACAAGATGAACAAGATGAACAAGATGAACAAGATGAACAAGATGAACAAGATGAACAAGATGAACAAGATGAACAAGATGAACAAGATGAACAAGATGAACAAGATGAACAAGATGAACAAGATGAACAAGATGACCAAGATGAACAAGATGAACAAGATGACCAAGATGAACAAGATGAACAAGATGAACAGGATGAACAGGATGAACAAGATGAACAAGATGAATAAGATAAACAGGATAAAAAGAGTCAGACGAAATAAACGATACAGCGGACACTGACAATATAAATTGAGACAAACAAGAAAAATGGGACAAAACAAACAAGTGAGACAGACGAAAAAAAAACGAAACAAATGAAACAGGCCAAATAAAATAATGAAATGGACATACCTAACAAAATATTGTTGAGACCAACTAACTTTACTTACATATTGCAAAATTAATTCTAGGCCGTTTTTCTCTGTAACGGTTAATCTGACGAGAATTTTCCAAGAATTCTTTTCAACACAATTCCTTATCCTGAATACTTTTTTTTTTAAATTTGTCGATTTGACATTTTTTTCTTTTTTTTTTCTTTGGAGACGTGCAGCAATTTCACTGATTATAATAGAGTTACCTATTCCTTAAATCTTCCAGATATTATATGTCAAGTTTCAAATTTCCACATAGAGACGTGGTCTAGAAAACCGTATCACAATGACCAGCGACACGCAAACACAGACTCACAGACATACAGACACACAAAAATAATATATATAATAATTTTTCGAATCTTGTAAATAATGCTAATTATTATTGGTGAATACAAAAATACAAAAAAAAATTGTGTGAACAAGATCTACAACCACTTCTAACTAATATTTGCTCTTATTTAAAACAGTCTTTAGATAATGATAAACTGAATTAATGTAATGTAAAAAATTGTATTGCGCATAAGTCAACAATCGTTCGTATCTTAATTGGCCTACTTTCTATTAAAACGAACTTAATTTTATTTCATAATTAATTATCCTCCTACATCAATTATTATAAAAAATCACATTAACCTTTTAGCAATATAGAAATCAACGTCAACTTTTATTCGGGAAGCACATTTTTAATACTAATCTTTTTGGGTGATCGTCTTGCAATAATCGCAAATTTAATTGTATTAAGAGCGCTTCGGAGTCACCAGGCAACCCACCATACACCTAACCCAATTTTTGCCCATAAATCTTGTAAATATAAATTTATGCAAAAACGACAGAACTTCCTACATTTTACAACTTCATTATTTTAAAATCAAAATTACATTTCATAAGAACGTAATTTTGTATTTGTGTGGAAATGAGGATATTGAAAATTAGGTATTTATGAAACAAAATTTTAATATTAAACTATTTTGTCCATAGGGCTATGACGTAAAATGTAGGAATTTCTATCGTTTTTGCATAAGTTTATATTTACAAGATATAGGTATGGGCAAAAATTGGGTTAGGTGTATGGTGGATTCCCAGTGACTCCTGAGCAATAAATTTAAAATACAAATATACATCGTGTCCATAAAATAACGCATAAATTCGATAAAATTCTTACAAATGTTTCGAAAAACTGATCGAACACGTTAAATGGTGTTATTTTAAAAGTCGTTTGAGACTGTTTAGGACCTTAGTGGTAAAGTCATCACCTCGCCTCTGTTTTTTTTAAATAGCTACATATATTTTTTGATTGCATCATGTGAGCATATATTTTACGTACAGTAGTAAAAAATTTTGGGTGGTTGCATAAGAAAAATTTTGAGATACTTGATCAAAATTTTTCGATTAAAAACTTACCGCATAACCAACCAAATTAAATGATCGAAATATGCCCTCGACCGCATTTCAGTGTCGAAAGATGAAAAATAGACCGTTTCTAAACGTAATGACATCTGGTGGAAGACGTCTTTATGCTCAATTCGTTTGTTGTAAATCTTCGATGTCGTGAGGCCTATCTTTGTAGATACTATTTAAATAACCGTACAAAAAATTAGTGAGGTAAAGTCTGGTGATCTTGCAAGCCACTCTATGATCTTCTCCTACTTATCCATTTGGGTAAGTTTGGTCGATGTTTTGTGAAAGGTGGCGGCATAGTCAGGAGGAGCACCAACTTTCTGATACCAGACTGATACGGGGCCAATCTAGATACTGATGATTAATATACTTTATAAAAAAACTGTGACATTTTTACAAAAGCGACAATAGTAATAAGAAATAAAATATTTTACTAACACTATTTTGACTACTGACCTCGTAAAGACATAAATATAATATAATGTTTCACGTGTTTATGGAAATATATAACCAAATACTGTCATCTTTGACACTGATGCAAAAGACAATTACTACCTACCAAAGCAATTTTCCTATTAGCTTTGAAAATGGATTAACATTGTATTCCGAAACGTCAGTTTATCTAATTTAAAATATTTTACATTTAACAAAAAAAAAGTTTAGTTAATAATAATTTGATAAAGGGTCTAGCCTAATAAGCATGGAGAAATGGCCCCCATGCCCAATATTTGAAATGACGTGCGTGGTGATATTGACCCCCCATGGGAATACGATACATACCATTTTCGACGCCTGACCTTGATCAATTCTTAAAATAATCGAGAAAGTACGTACGGGCACCGTTATTTTTCAAATTTATTTTTCTCAAAAACTATAAAAGTTATGAAAATGAAACCAACGCCAATCATTGGAGAATATATAAGAGAATATTATATATTTTTTTCAGATTTTTACATAAACGTCAGCCAAAAAAAAATAAAAATATTTTTTTAATATTTTTTTTCATAGTTCTAATATATTTACACCAACGAAAAAAATTCAGAATATTGTTTACAGTATGTAGATTTACCACAAAAAGTTTCATCAATATCAAAGAGGAGCTTTTTCAGTAAGAAAAAGAAAACCTTACATTTCTATCAAGTTGTTATAATGTCTCTATCCTCCATTCCCGTATGAACTTGCACAACTCGTCTTTTATTTGATAATTCTGTATTGATATCGCACAGTAAACGCGTATCAATATTACTGTACTATGTGTACAATAAACGTGTTTCAACACGTTGTTTGAAAAAGTTAATATAAGCAGAGTACTGAGCGACGCGTGTTGTTTTGATTTTGTCGAAATAATTATATCGCGCGGCCACATTTTTTTCGTAAGAACGGTTATTAAATATTAATTAACAATGTTTGTGAATTGTAAGAATTGTAACAAGTCCGTTCACAAAATTGGCGGCAAAAATAAAATTATCAAATCCGAAGAAGAAGCAAGATTATATAGCATTCGCATTAAAAAAACAATTTTCATTAATGATGTCTTGTGTGCAAAGTGTCGGCTGCTTCCATATTATTCCCACGCTTCAACTTCAGCCGCTTCTACCCAGATTGAAAATGATGATAGTGACACCGACATTAGATTTCTAGAAACTGGTGAGTCAACTTCAGCATCTCCAACCCTGGTTGAAAGAGACCCAAGTGAAATCGATGTTCAATGTCTTGAAATGAATGAATCTGAATCCAGTGATGATAATTGTATTGCGAGTTTTCCCCAAAGTGAAGAATACATATATATAAATATTCGGCGTGTAGTATCCACTCATAAGTATTGTTTTATATGTGGATCTAGGGCAAACTTAATGCGAATACCTTTAGACACACGCTGCGATGTTTATAGAAAGACAAACATTTATATACCAGAAGGTAATCGTTGTTGCCGTACGCATATGATTGGAAAGTTATTATTTGAAGACGAGTTATCTCATTTACGGGTGGTTTCCCACACTAGCAAAATAAGCGCTAAGGAAATAGTTTCTTTCTTTAAAACATTATTCGATAAAATGAGCGAAAATAATATGCCCGAGGAGCAGTTAAAAGTACTCACAGGGTTAAGTTGGAAAAATGTGATAGAGTTAAGACAGTTATTAACTTCTATGAGAAATACAGATACACGTACTATTACTCAAGCATTAATTGTGTTTTTATTTAAATTAAGAACTGGAAATTCTAATAAAGTGATTGCAAGTGTGCTGGGTTTAGCGTACAAACAACAAGTATCCTCATTTTTCAATGAAGTATTGAAATGTTTTCAAAAAAGATATTTTACCTTTTGGTTTTAACTCTATTTCGAGAGAAGATCTTATATCAAACACAACGTCAACTGCTCGAAAATTACTAAATCTTTCAGAGGACCAGCTAGTGTTGATTTTCGATGGAACCTATATCAGACATCAAAAAAGTGAAAATAATGAATATCAAAGAAAATCGTATTCAGGTCAAAAGAAGACACATTTATGTAAACTGTTCACAATTTGCACGACTAACGGATTTATTGTTGACTTCGCTGGACCTTTTTATGGTGTGCAGAATGATGCCACAATTATGAAGCAAGTGTTACAGGATCCTGGCCTTAAGTCTCTATTACGGCGAAATGACATATTTGTCGTAGATCGTGGTTTTCGTGATGCCGCAGACTATATTCCTGGACAAGGCTATATTTTACTCATGCCTGCACTTAAAGGCAATAGAGCTCAATTGCCAACCCAAGAAGCGAACATGTCTAGGCGAGTAACAAAAATCCGATGGGTAGTTGAGGCTATACATGGCGCAATTGCTCAGAAATAGCGTTTACTTCATCACACTCTTGACAATAAAATCCTTCCAAAGGTACGATTGCTCTGCAAAATAGTCGGATTTTTGCAAAACAAATATGGAACACGATTCAATACTGATGGCGAATTAAACGACACAATTGTGAAATATATAGAAAAGCGAATGAATGTGTTAAACTCATTAAAAGAAGAAGTTGAACACGAGCGTTGGAACCGACGGAAAACAGCTTTCAAACGACTAGTAGCATCAGAAGTTCTCGACTTTCCGCGACTAAACGAAGAGCAATTGAAAGTATTATTGATAGGTTCCTATCAGCTCTCATTAGCTGTTTCGTATCTAGCTGAAATAATTGACGACGAGAATAATCTCTTCATAAATTATGTCAAACAAACCCCAAATATTATTAAGCTGGATGTGCGTTCGAGACATATAAACTCTAAAACTTATCGTGTTTATGTCGATTATATTCCTAACAGTACTGATATCGAAGGAATTCGACGCTACTGGTGTGATTGTCCAAATGGTAACAGGACAGTTGGGTGCTGCGCCCATGTGGCAAGTGTAATATATTATTTAGCACATGGGCGATATTTGTCTCGAATAATTCGTCCTGCTGAAATCCTATCAAAAATATTTTCGACTGATAATATCAATGTTGTAATAAATGATAATAGCGATAATGACGATTGAAACTGTGAAGTATTATTCTATCAAACTCTATCATGTTAAAAAAGTTAACTATTAAAACATTAGTGATTCAAAATCTAATTATTATCAAATACATGTTTTCCTTAGTAATGGTTATCCACAGTATTTTTTTATTACTGAAAAAGCGCCTCTTTGATTTTGATGAAACTTTTTGTGGTAAATATACATACTGTAAACAATATTCTGAATTTTTTTCGTTGGTGTAAATATATTAGAACTATGAAAAAATCTGAAAAAAATATATAATATTCTCTCATATATTCCCCAATGATTGGCGTTGGTTTCATTTTCATAACTTTTATAGTTTTTGAGAAAAATAAATTTGAAAAATAACGGTGCCCGTACGTACTTTCTCGATTATTTTAAGGACTGATTAAAGTCAGGCGTCGAAAATGGTATGTATCGTATTCCCATGGGGGGTCAATATCACCACGCACGTCATTTCAAATATTGGGCATGGGGGCCATTTCTCCATGCTTATTAGGCTAGACCCTTTATAGGAATTGGCTTAATATCCAAGAAGCTGCAAGGAAACATTAGAAAATGTCAGAAATAAATAATTATAGACAATTTTAACCAAAATTGTACCGTCAAGATTTTTTCTAGTATACTCGTATTTCTGTATTTTTGTCGTTTACCAAAACGTTTTATTTATTGGTTATCTCCTGGTTATCCCTAAACTCCAATAGGTACTTCCTAAGTAAAGATCATACAAGTTTTCTTTTTCATATTTCATTTTTCTGCTTTTTTCTATAACAAATAATATTTATAAACAGATATAGAGATTTTATATTGTTCCGTACCAAAACATTCAATTATTTCAGTCCCCGTATTTTATCGTCTGTTACACCACTGTAGTTCGCCAATTCAAAAATGCAACTGGGCGGACGGGCGATGTACGGCATGACATACTTATTTTTTATATCCGGTCTTTTCCTACTCATTAAACGCAGATGTGTATACCTGGGTATTGTAATAATAAATAACCTCGCAAATTGCCACGAATTATTATATTTGTATAAAGAAATCAAGAGTATTCATCTTGCAATTCTGAGAAACAACTTCCGAGTAAAAACACTATGCAAAATATTTTGCCTAAAGTTAATTATATTCATGTGAAACGAAAAACGCCAGACTATATGCTCTTCGTGACTATCTTTTTTTAATTTTATTCACAATTAAATTGTTACGGTTGAGATGATTCCAGTCAATGGTTATGTGATTCAATAGTTTTACTATTATTGCTTTAATACTAGGTAGTTGATTTTTCTGAAACCGGTTACTATATAGCTGAAGAATATTATCTAATTTTGATTTATGGATGTATTTTTACCATGTATGTACGCGGGTGGTTCACTGAGATTTTCCACCAGTTTTTTTTTTTGTTATTTTTTATAGTTACAAAAATGTTTTAATTTCTTCTAACCTGACAATATTAAATTGTATGACAGGGGTTAACTTGCAGTGGTTTTGTCATAGATTACAAATATGGAATCAGAAATCAGTTTATATCTAAATGTAGGATACACAAATATGTGAATCTTCACAATAAAACAGGGCACGGACCAAAAATTGTTTACGAATAAAGCCATTTCTGAAAATCGCCCGCCGTAAGTCAGAAGCTGCAAGTAATACCATAGATAAATGAGTAATACTGCAGCATCTTTAATGTCGTGTCTACACTAAAAAAAATTAGCGTTTTCAGTCAGCTGACTGTGGCGCGATTTCTAGTAATGGCTTTATTCGTAAAAGGCATTTACAAGTCGGTACCTACCCCGCTTTACTATGGTGAGTCACATATGTATAAATTATATTTTTTTAAATAATATACCCTGTATTTGATTGCACTGCTCCGTACGGAATTCCATCCTGATTACAACCATATATTAAGCATATTATATTTATTCAACACTTTTCGAAATATTTACTTTTTTATATATACAGAGTGGCACAATAATGCGTCCAACTTCGTTATGTCGAGTTCTATGATAGCTAGAAATTTGATTTAAAAACATAAACAAACTAGACAAAAAAGTCTATAATCGGAAATTATTTTCGAATATACAGGGTGAGCCAAGACGTTTTTACAAGGTCAACTAACATTTTTTTTAAATGGAATGCCATGTATATCAGAAAATTTTTTGAAACCTCTTTGTGGTCTCCATCTACTCCTGTATTATTATTGACTCTCTCCCAACCACTTGAATGTAATGATTTTTTTTGTTGAAATTATTTCATTTACACGTGTATATTAAATCAAAATCAAAATCAAATCAAATTTATTTAACCCAAAGTTACAATACATTTTTTATATAGTGATAAATTAGTAAAAATATATGCACCTGATTTCATAATGAAATCGTTTTGTGCTTTAGCAGATACTATAGTATTTTACATTTGTTATGGGTTATGATTTATTTATCCTAACTAAACTAAAAAACTAGAAACTAAAAAAAAACTAAAAAACATGGAATGATTGTTATAAGCATACAAAAGCGCTTCAATTATGAAAATATTTCCTCGAATAGATTAAAATTTTGCATAACAAATATTGATAATTTTTTACAAAATAGGTTATAGTTATGAATGTTTTTTATATTTTCAGGAATAATATTATAAATTTTTGCACCAGTGAAGTTAATAAATTTTTTTTTTGTATAAACTTGAGTTAGGTCGTGGTATACTAAGAGCCTTGTGTTCTTTTTGTCTTGTATTGTATGTGTGATTAATTACTATTCTCAATTCCTTGTTTTTATAAATATATTTGGCTACATTAAAAATATACAATCCATTTACACTAAATACATTACTATCTGTAAAAAGTTGCTCTGTAGAATATCTTCGGTTTTTTGTGAAGTATAACTTTAAGTATCCATTTTTGAGTAATTTTTAGATTTTTTAATTGACTATTATATGTTCCGCCCCATATTATGATACCATAGGTAAGTATAGATTCTACTAGTGATTTATATGCCATTTTTAATATATTAAATGGAAGAATATTACGTAATTTATAGAACACATAAACAAGTTTTCTTAATTTTTTGGTAAGGTATTCGGCGTGACTATTCCATTTAAAAGTTTCGTTTATTAAAAGACCTAGATATTTCACGTCTGTAGTATTATGAATTACATTTTGGCAAGTGCAGTTTATTAAGTCACATTTTGAATGATATTTTAAAGTGTCAATTCCAGGCAGCATTCTCGAACTGTTACTGAATGTAACAAACTTTGTTTTAGAGTAATTAAGGCTTAGTAGATTATTGTCCATCCAGCGTTTGATTTTATACAACCCCTTTTCACTGTTCTTAACATCGTCTGACCAATCTGTGCCATGGAATATTAATGCGGTGTCATCAGCATATGCTATGGTATCGCCATTAAAAAAATCACTACAGTCACAATTATCGATTTTATGAAAAAATATGTTAGTACCAGTTATTAGACATCTGTGTGATGACACTCAGCCAGTTTCACTTCCTAAAAGTATAAACCTCTGCGCTTGTGACTATACATTAAAAGGTTAGTCAGAGGGTGTTTTTGAAACGTTAAGGAATTATACTATTATTTTTTTGTCTCATATTAGTTGTCAAAAAACACCCTCTGACTAATCTTTTGACGTAAAGTCACAAGCGCAGAGGTTTATTTTTCCAGTAACATACTGGGTAACTGACTATATTTTTTTGATAACGAAGAATTATTCATGTGGTAGTGTCCCAAAAAAGTAAAGGAAAAATTTAGAGAATGCCACAAATAACGTTCAGACAATATTTAAATAAAACTAATAAGTTATTTGAATCGAATTTGAATTTCTGGGATTGGCTAAGGACTTTTCAAAAATTAGAAGAAGTTTTTCTGAAAAATAACGTTTTATTAAGAAATCAAAAATAAAAAATTTTACACGTATAAGTCCATTCGTGAACACACTCACTGTATATGAGACTTCAAATTTACCACAGCAAGGCACATTATTTCTTTATGTGCTTCTAAGTGTTTTATGAATTTTATTCATTCCGACTTGAGGATTGAATTCTATAATCTGTTCTGAAATTTCCAGAAAATTGTCCAACGTTAGTTAATTTTCTTGAACTAGAAAACATTCAAACAGGCATGGCATAACAAGTTTTGTACATATGAGACCGAAATTTTTTAAGCTCATTCGAATATTCACAAAATTTCCATGAGTCATTGATGAATAATGTTATATATAGGTACACATCAGGGTGCATGACTGGTATGTCGCCGTATTCCTTTCAAGGTATGTTAGTAAAGCTCATTTGTAACTGATTTAACTGTAATATGCATAATGCAAAACCTAACAGTTTTTGAGATATTTTATTATTATTATTTTTTTAGGAACTTCCCTTGCCCTTATGTGTTTCAAAAAACATGTGTCATCACTTAAGCGGAGATTTCTTACTCAATAATAAGACAAATAGTTACTATCAACATGGGTCAATTGCTGATTCGTACTTGCAATGCAGAATGTTGAAGTTTTATTATTATTTCGGTTAATTTTGTAAAGAAAATATATACACCACTGATTTCTTTAGTTTTAGATGGCATAGTTATGTAGACAGTTAATTGCTGAAAATAAGTCACTTCTTGATTTTTGTTAGATGTAGGAGATAAATACAATTTTTTTATGTAGGGTACTTAATAGCATTATTATTATTTTTTAATAGACTTAAAAAGACTTTAAAAATGGACCTATGTTGATAGGAATTTGGTATATTTATCTTATTTTTTGAGTTTAGAATCTCCGTTTAAGCAATGGCACATGTTTTTTGAAACACGCTCTATCTCTTTAATTTGAAAACAATGGACGCTCTACCTGTATGTTTGTATTATTTATGGAAGTAAAATATAGTTTTTTAAACTTCATATAAACCTCATTCGAAATGTAATATATAAAGTAGAGAAGTTTTTAAATAATTTGCACGTTTAAAGCATTATCAAGTTTTAAAAAATAAATTGATAAATATACGATTCGGTTGAAATTTTTTCACAAATGTAGTTTTTTAGCTCGTCTTTCTATTTTATTAAAGTATTTAACCTAATTTTTGTTACATAACTATGTAAACTAACGCAGGAAACTGAAATATTAAAGACCCTCCCTCAGCAGGCCTATTGTGGCTTTGAGAGGACGTTAAAACATCTCTTTTATTACAATTCTGCGTAAAATGCTCTACAAAAATTAAATTAAATTAATATTTAAAATTAAACGTACAATAAGTGACAAAATACATAATTTTTCCAAAGCTTATATTCGGTTTTTGTCAGGTTTAACAGTTTTTGTGTTAACGAAAAATATAATTCAATCGTTTTTGTTCATTCTTTGACAATTTCTTGCTGTGTACTGTTATGTCCATTTTTTTATTTATGGAACTTTAAAAGATGTAAAGTATTTAAAACTCTTGCAGAACGATATTTTCCTTCTTGATACCTCTTGAATCTTTCCTTTTTTTTTTTAAATGTTTACTGGCAAAACTAGAGCGATTATTCGCTATTGCTACCAACCCTGTAGAATAATAGAACTATCATCAGCATAAAGAAATATTTTTCAAATCATATACAAGACATTCTATTTCTAAAAATAAAAATATATGTATATTTTTTGTGTCTTCGATAGTACCTACACACAAAATGTGAGGTCATTATGAAATAATGAAAGTAATAGTATTTTCACACAACTTTGTTTATTGATACAATTATCGATTCCAACGCTTTAGAATACTACTGTTAGTGTGTAGTATATCATTTATAATTGCTATACATATGCACTTTATAATAATTGTATTTTACATAGAAGTAAATATTTATTCTACTTCTATTTCATTTACATGTACAATAAATATTTGTAAAATTAATACTAAAAGTACATATAATAGTAAGGCTATTCTTATTTTAGTAATTACATAAAAAGAAAAAAAATGGGTTATTCCAAAATATCGAAATCAGTAATTATATACAGTGTATCCTTGATATTACCGTCACTACTGGGTTCTTCAAGATAGAAAATTAAAAATTTTCAACCAATATAACATCCAATACGGTTGTCATAAGAAAAACAAAAGTAAAAAAATACCTACGTTATAATTTAAAAAACTTTTAAATATAATATGTAATTCTTAGAAGTCTAAGAATAAAAATAAGAAAGATACAGCAAAAAATGAAAACTCAAAAACTAAGAGATGCAATGTTTTAGAAAAGGTATTCGAAATTGTTACAAAATTCTATAAAATTTGCTTGATTTTATATATCAATAACAAATTAGGTATCCTTCTGTTTTCTTTGTTTTAAATTATTCTAACCATATGGAGAATATTCACTATATAATATCAATTATTCTGTTCTCTGAAGCCATTAATATTTATTACATTAGGATTTACTAACATTCGTAGTTACTTTCGAGGCTTTCAAAGGGCCATCCTGGCGAAGCAAAGATGCAGAAACACGTGTCGGTGGATGTTTTAAAGTTTTGAAGTGATTGTTCAACTGGTTTGTTTTTATTTATTTTAGGCTTTATTGAACAAAGTAGTTAGACAAAGTGAGTGATAAGTGTATCCCTCTAGTGGTCAGTGCTCCTACCCGTCAGACATCACTGATGCCTTAGTGATTGATAGCGACCTACACAGCAGCTACCAAGAGCTGCGACCTCTAACTCTGGTGTGCTAAACTATATACTGAATAAGATTTGCAAGAAACAACTACTCAACGGACAAAAGTCCCGACCTGCGCTGAATTAAACCTGCAAGTCTTGTTTGGTAGACCATTTGTCAACGCCTCACTAGATATAGACCGGTTTCGAATTTGTTATGTTCTAGTCAATATACCATAAGTAATGGAAAATACTAATAATATTAGCAAACCCGGCTAGCCTAAAGCAGATTAAGCAAGACCGACATAGTGAGTAATAAGTGTATCCCTCTGGTGGTTAGTGCTATTACCCTCAGACATCACTGATGTCTTAATGGCTGACGGCGACCTGCAAAGCGGTACCAAGAGCTGCGACCTCTAACACCGGTGACCTTAGCACTCCAAACAAGATTTGCAGGTTTAATTCAACGAAGGTCGGGGTTTTTGCTCACTGAGTAGTTGTTTCCTCTAAATCTTATTCAGTATATAGTTTAGCCCTAATATATACATAAAAACAATCAACGAGCCAAAGAAATAAAATAAATGGGTTATACATTAAATTTAATAGATTGTTAAACCTTGGAGATTTATTTATTATTATGGTGGAATGTCGAACAATATTTGGTTCTATTTTCAGATATGAAATATGCATGGATCAGAAAATTGTAATTTATCTGCTATGGATGATTATTCAAATTTTTAGAAAAAAAAATTAAAAATTGAAAACCTTTTTATTAATTTGTTAGGCTTAACATTTAACTTACATAAGTTTAAATTACTTTTCATTAAAACTTCTCTGTTTTTTTTAGCCCTTTCACTGTATGATGTACGTACCTTGGGAGGGACATCGTTTTACACAGATCGAACCAACTAGATACAGTATTGCTGATTTACTCAAGGAGGTCTTTTTGAGCATCTAATTTGAATTATGTATTTAGTTATTTACGTATCATTTCATTTTTTTAGAGTATTATTTTTCTTTATTATTTATGGGAATATTAATTTACATGTTTTTAGACTTGCTTCTTGTTTCGAAAAAAAATACTATTTGATTGTGTACTGTTCTGATATTTTTTTATAATTTTAAGGACAAACTCTCTGAGGCAATCGTTAACTTCCGTTTATCCTTCGTATTCAGACGGGCAACTGTAAACTGCGCATACCGCTAGTCGTGTATCTAGTGGGTTGGCTCAATCTGTATAGAATCAAATATACCTACTATAGAGGTGTATTCCACTAAGTGCTTCTATACCTACTCAGGGACATCTAATAAACGCGCTCTATCGGCTAGTGTAGTTTGTGGAAATGAATTGGTAGTAAAAATGTACACAACTGAGCTTAGGTTTGGTTGGCCAAGTTATGTGCGTGTTGTGAATTGGTGTTATTGAATGAATATTAGTTAGATTTTACGAAAAATAGAAGCTTGTCACAATCTGTAGTAAGTAAAAATATTATAATTTCAGATATCTAGTTTTCCTTTATTTGATTTCAGTCGTCATTCTAGAAGCAAGCCGTACCCTTGAAAATACATATCACGGCATAGTAACAAAGACAGTTTATGGATCAGTTTTATGTCTTATGCACGAAATATATTTTTTTGTGCAATGTACATAGCTAGGGTTCATACGGGTGAGTCTTAAGTGTGTAGTTATATTTAAACCACCGATTCTTGATATCTGTAGAAACCCTCTGACACATTTTTTTTTTAATTCCCACGTGTAACTGAGTTATCGACTTTCAAAAAATTATGATGAAACTGTTTTGGAACTGCTGGTTACTGGAAACATTCTATATCTTAGCTAAAAAGATGTAATGGACTGAAGCAACGTTGCCGCATATCTTATACAATTTTCTCACCTAGGCACGATTTTACAATCGTGAGTTAACATAAGTTGGAGGTTACCTAGCATTATATTTTCACAAAAATCGATGAGATTCTAATACAAACCACTTCAACTAAAAGTTACTTTAGCATGAAATATTTGATGTTAGAACAATTTCCAAAAGAAATGTAAAATTGAAAAAATTCGGTTTCTAAAAAGTGTGAGTTTAGCTAACCCACGATTGAAAAACCGAGCCCTAGCATTAAGTTCGTTCCCAAATTTATAATAACATTGGATGAAATAATTACCTACTTAAACGATTAATTGCTCCATTTGAAATAATTTTTAAACATTTTGAAATAGCTTTCAATGTGAGAAATGTACAATTTTGACTTTTTCTTGCACCAATCAACATTTCTTTTTAAGCGTTTCATATAGAATGTACAACTAAAACTAAATTTTCCGATGAATAGTAAACTTTTTTAGGGAATCTCGAGAGGAATTTAATGTTCCCATCTCATTTTTTCAAAGTTTATAAAAGGATTATTATTTTTAAGAAGTAGGTACTTACACTCTGCTATTACAATAATTTGAAATGTGTAGGGGTTCAAGGAATAAATCAGCTCTCTATTATTTTAATTGGCCTCTAATAGTAAAACACTGAAGGTGCAACACAATAACAATCAGGTGATGGAAAACAGTTTGCAGTATTTTCACAAACTTCTGTCACTTTTTACACTGGTCATACCTAACAGGTTGCATTTTTTTCCTCCATAATACTCTGGACGGTTAGGAGGATAGTATACGTCATTTTTTATAAAAAAGATCAATTTTTTCTTGAGAAAACAGCACTTTATTTGGGATAGGCCACTACATGATAAAAATTCAACCACGCCATAATGTGAACTGCGATATTAACGTGGCGTATGTAACCTATGATCTTCACACATCTAACCACGCACCTAATCAGTGTTACAAGAAATACTATTTTCATGGTATTTATACCATTATTTTCCCATGTGTACCCGCACTTTTTTTAAGTAATAAAATTATTATTTAAAATTTTCTACCATTTTACACCAATATTAGCAAAAGTTAATAAAAAAAGTACAATTTAGGTCGTCAGCCCCGACCTCGGTCAGTTCTTCCATTAAAAAAGAGTAAACTGAATTAAATTTTATACCGTGTACGTAGATGTTTATAAATCGGAACCTCGCGTAAACAGTGCTAGTTGTGCAAGCCCAAATAAATAATAGTCTTTTGCTGTTTTCTGTTGTTTCTGTTGCGATGGTAAGACCCGTTTTTTCAATGCTCAGTTAGCTAAATTAACCGTCAGTTAGGTCAATAGAAATTTTTTTAAAAGCATCATGATTTATTTATAATGAAATTTATAACCTATGTGAAAATCTCTCACATCTGGCAACACTACACCTCATGTAAAAATCAGTGTTATTGATAGTTCGCGAATATTCGCGTACCTGTCTGCATTGGCATTTACAAAAATGTATTTAATACCGTTATTTATAGCTGTTTGTGATTCAATTTGTGATTCAAAGTTTTGAGTTACTATGTTACCGAAATTTATTATTTATAATTTGTTCCTTTGGTGGTTCATTTTGTGAAAAGTAGTGATTGATTAACCATAGCAACTAATTTTATTATTCTAATGCTGGATATGTTAAAGGCATATTTTCAAGTAGATGAAAATGCTAGACAAGCAAAACGGCTATGAAATGCTATCCAAACGTCAAGCCCATATGATATATTGATGTAGTAACTGTTGTATTAGGTAAGTAAACAAATCTGCTTTTTCGTTCTTTTAAAGTAAATGCGTCTTTTTAAAATGATTATTTTTAACTTTGATTCATTTTTAGAAATTAACCATATTAAACTTAAACTATAAATTAGAGACAATAATAATAATTTAAATTATACAGAAAAAGTATTGCATATTTTTAATATTTGGTGCTTACGTGACGAGTTCAGTTTATTTATAAAAAAAAGTGTCAAGATTATCTAATTTTACAAGGAAAAATAGATAAACATATACTATAACACCTTTTATTTTAAGAGCAAGCTACAAAGGACAAATCAATCGCGCCTTGGCCGCCTTGAGGCTTATTTCTTATTTTCGGCCAGTGCGTACAGATATCATGCTTTCTTAAAAAGAGCTCAATGTTTTATAAACTATTAAATTTTTTTTGGTGCGGCGTCTACACTGATATTAAATAAGTCTAATATCGCCTCACAAAATGTCCGTGACAAAAGGGTAATAATTTTTTTAAAAATTCAAAATTTGCAATTCATGCAATGCGTGCCATTATAGGATAATTGTGATGACGAACTCTGGCAGTGGCAACACTGCCTTCAGTTACGTCATTTCTGTGAACGGCGTTTACGAAGTTATCCAGTGACTATCAAAATGTCAGTTGCTGGAGGACGAAAAAAATTATCAGAAATTAAATTTTTTTTTGTTCAAAAAAATTTTTTGACAGTGCCAATCAATTGTACACGACGAAATATATTGAGGGTTGTTAGAAAAACACATTTGTATTTATGATTTTACAGCAGCCGACTTGCAATTATGATTTAGATATCGGTCTCGCATAAAATGGTTATATTAAGCTAGTTTATTTTATTTCAATGAACAATGACACCATTAATATTGCTTCTAAGAACGGAGTCGTAAAATTGTGTCACTGTTATGAATTCAAATGTATAGGCATTTATATATATCAAAAGCTGTATGCTAAATAAGTTAGTTATCTTTAAACTCCTGTCATATTCATTTCGCTTATTTTTGCCAAGTAATAATAAACCATTTAACACATTCTACCGTTTTATTTGAACAGGTTATGGGCCCAGGTGCGCAAGGGTAATTACTGTTTACTCACGTTCGAGTCGTGAAAATTGTTGTGTAGTTTGTGTCGGTTCGAGTCCGTGGTTTAAGTATTCGCGATGGCAACGGCGACGAAGTTTGAGTTTGGGAACATTCCGAAGTTCGACGGCTCAAATTATCAACTGTGGAAATTCAGCATACAAATTTTGCTGAAAGCAGAAAAACTTTTGAGTGTTGTGGATGGTATAGATTGTGAACCTGTGGACAAAAATACACCAGAGTGGGCAACATGGGATACAAGAAATTGCAGGGCTCAGGTTCTTCTGTTAGCTACAATTACTCAGAATCAAATTCAATATTTGATAAATTGCGAAAACTCAGCAAAAATGTGGGCTAGGCTGATGTCTATTCATGAACAAAAAACCGAGATTTCAAAAGAACTTCTGTGGCAACGGTTTTATGAGTACAGAATGTCAGAAAATGCGAAAATAGCAGAGCACATTTCAGTTATTGAATTACTAGTAAAACAATTGAAAGATGTGAATGAGAACATTAGCAACAGCGCGATATGTTCAAAGGTAATAAATAGTTTACCACCTAGGTTCAATAGTTTCCGAACAGCTTGGGATTCTGTCTCCCATGAACAACAAATTTTTGAAAACCTGACAGCAAGATTGCTAAAAGAAGAGACAAGAATGATGAGTGATGATTCAGAAACGTCTCGCCTTGCTTTGGAAGTAAAGGCTTTGCAGAGCAAACTAGAAGCCACAAGTTTAAAGAAAGGTATAAAAGAATTGAAGAAAAATACCAGCTGCAATTACTGTAAACAAAAAGGGCATTGGGCACGTGAGTGCAGAAAGAGGATTGAAGATCTAGCGAAAAATAAAGGAGGACCTAAAAGGGATAGTTCCGCTTATATTTGCGATATTTCCTCACTGTATTCAGCAAGCATTAACGTGGAAGAAAATGAATGGATTTGTGATTCAGGTGCTAGTGTTCATATGACCAGTGAAAGAAAATGGTTTACAGAATTAAAACCAATTGACAAACCAATCTACGTCAAGATTGCAAATGACAAAATGATAGCTGCAACTGGAACTGGAACAATCGAAATCAAGCTTTTGTGGACAGAAAATGGCATGATAGAGTAATGTATGACGTTTTGTACATTCCAGAACTTAGCAGAAGTTTATTTTCAGTGGGAGTGATGACAGACAAAAATTTTACTCACCATTCGTACAAAAATCGTTGTGAGTTTCGCGACCGTGATGGAAAAGTGTCATGCGTCGGTACATGAAATAACAATTTGTGGGTGATGAACTTCCGTGTGAAAACTCCACCTGAGTGCAACATAAGCAGCAAAAGTTCGATGAAATTATGGCATGATCGGCTTGGTCATATCAACTATAACAAGATAAAGAAGACAGTTGATAAGAACATGGTCAAAAATCTGCATATTGACAACAAAGAAGAATTTTTCTGTGAACCATGTCAACTCGGTAAGCAAGTCAGAAAGACACATAAAAGCTTAGTTAGAGATAGGTCCAAGAAGTCAGGTGAAATGATACACACATATGTGTGTGGTCCGATGAACATTTTATCACCTAGCGGATCTAGATATTTCGTTTTATTCAAAGATGATTGTAGTGGTTACCGCACAGTTTATTTTATGAAGCATAAGTCCGATGTTCTTAATAAATTCGTTGAATATAGAGCACTTGTTGAAAACAAGACCGGAAATAAAATTAAAACATTAAGAAGTGACAGAGGAAAGGGTGAATATATCAATAAAGAGTTTGAAGAGTTCTTAAAAAAAGGAGGGTATATCACACGAGTGTTCTGCACCGTACACGCCTGAGCAAAATGGCAGGTCTGAACGAGAAATGAGGACAATTGTTGAAAGCGCTCGAACTATGCTGATTAACAAGAGTGTACCAAAAGAACTGTGGTCTGAAGCAGTAAACACTGCTGTCTACGTCCTAAACAGAACAGCTACAAATCAGGTAGAGGATATGACGTCGTATGAAAAATGGTTTGGCCGAAAACCAGAAATAAAGCACTTAAGAATTTTTGGAAGTGTAGCATTTATGTCAATTCCTTCACAATTTCGCAAGAAATGGGACCCGAAGTCTAGAAAATTATTGTTTGTCGGATACAAGGGTTATTCTAAAAATTATAGACTGTGGGATCCAGACAAGAGAAGAATAGAAATTAGCTGTAACGTGAACTTTAATGAAATGGAAATATTTAAAATTAAACACGAGACGGTTACTCTGAGTTTTGGAAATTATGAAAGTGATGAGCACGAAGCGACACCAGAAGAAGAGGTAGAAGATGAGGTTGAAAATATCAGTGAAGAAAGCACAGAAACAGACCAAAATAATGTAGAAGATGATGAAGATTTCGAATTCGATGGTGATGCAGGAAACAATGAAAATGTTGAACCAAAACAATTGCGAGACAGAAGTCAGATTTCCCGTCCTGATTATTATGATGCTGTTTATTGCTCACTATTCGAACCAGATTGTTACGAAAATGCCATAAGAAGTGAAGATTCAAGAAAATGGCAACAAACTATGCAAGAGGAGATGAACGCTCTGAAATCCAGTAATACGTGGACTCTCGTAAACTTACCGAAAAATGCGCGAGTGATAGACAATAAGTGGGTTTTTCGCATAGAAACTGACATTGATGGTAATCCAGTTCGTTACAAAGCGCGTCTTGTTGCACGTGGCTTCACTCAACAAAAAGGTGTAGATTATCAAGAAACATTTTCTCCGGTAGTGCGTTATGATTCCATTCGTATTCTACTTGCATTAGCCGCAGATAAAGACTTACAAATCGCTAATTTTGATGTGAAAACTGCGTTTTTGTACGGGGACTTAACTGAAAATGTGTATATGAAGCAGCCAAAGGGATTTGTTGATGAAGAAAGGTCAAACCTTGTGTGTAAATTGAACAAAAGCCTGTATGGATTAAAACAGTCGCCCAGGTGTTGGAACCGTAAGTTTGTATCTTTTCTAAATCAATATGATTTTAAACAATTAAAAACTGATCAGTGCGTGTTCATTGGTCGTTTTGAGAACTTTGAAATTTATTTCGCTGTTTATGTGGACGATGGACTTTTAATGTCTAAATCGGAACGTGCGATCACTGAATTAATAAATATTTTGCAACAAATGTTCAAATTAACGGTAAATTTAGACAATCAAAATCTACAGTTTGTAGGACTTCAAATTGAACAAAACATTTCCAAAGGAATAGTTGCTATTCATCAGCAGGCATATATTAGAAATCTGTTGAGTAAATTTAAAATGAGTGATGCGAAAACTTTAGCTACTCCAGCAGAACCTAGTATTCATTTAACATCAGAAACAAAAAGTGTAGAATGTAACTTGAGACAACCATATCGAGAAGCTGTAGGGTCTTTAATTTTTCTATCCACTTCTAGCCGCCCAGACATATCTTTTACGGTGAATCGAGTAAGTCGGTTTTTGAATAACTGGAGTCAGGAACATTGGGTAGCTGTAAACAGAATTTTACGTTATTTAAAGCATACAATTCATTATAAAATTGTATACTCCAAGTCATCGAAAACTGAAGTTACTGGGTATACAGATGCTGACTACGCAGGATGTGTAGATACACGAAAATCAACTAGCGGCTATGTATTTTTGATGGCAAACGCACCCGTTACATGGAAAAGCCAAAAACAAACTGTTGTAGCTCAATCAACAACTGAGGCTGAGTATATCGCGCTCGCCCTTGGTACAAAAGAGGCATTGTGGTTAAAATCTTTTCTGCAAGAATTGGGTATCAAAATTTTAACAGTGGACATAAAAGGGGACAATCAATCAACAATAAAATTGACCAAGGCACAGCAGTTCCACAGCAGAACGAAGCACATGGATGTGAAAATGTATTTTGTGCGGGATGAGTGTGAAAAGAAAAATATCTCTGTTAGTTATGTGAATTCAAGTGAGCAACTAGCGGATATATTTACAAAACCACTTAACAAAAACAATATTAAATAATTTGCTGAAAAAGTTAAACTTGTTTTAAAATGTATTTAATCGATTGTTTTTGTTAATATTTGCTTCCTGCATTATTTTGTTTAAATTGAATTATTTTATAAATTTGCAATGTAAAATTTAAATAAGTGGGAGTGTTAGAAAAACACATTTGTATTTATGATTTTACAGCAGCCGACTTGCAATTATGATTTAGATATCGGTCTCGCATAAAATGGTTATATTAAGCTAGTTTATTTTATTTCAATGAACAATGACACCATTAATATTGCTTCTAAGAACAGAGTCGTAAAATTGTGTCACTGTTATGAATTCAAATGTATAGGCATTTATATATATCAAAAGCTGTATGCTAAATAAGTTAGTTCTCTTTAAACTCCTGTCATATTCATTTCGCTTATTTTTGCCAAGTAATAATAAACCATTTAACACATTCTACCGTTTTATTTGAACAAGGGTTAAAATATAACTACGCATTAAAAATTCACCCTGTATATAATATGATATTTTTAACAGAAACTGAATGCCTCTTGACAAATAAAGAACTTCTTCAACTGTTAGAAAATAATTCAGATCCTTCTGATTTATCAGATGATAGGTAATGATTTGGGGTGGGATGAAGATTCCGATAGACAGGATGAATAAATGAATAAATTACTAGAGTTCATGAAGGAAATAGATGAAGAAAACGAGCGTGGAGAAAAAATGTGGAGAAGAAGTAATTAGACGTGAAGAGAAATAGGGATATTATGATCATTGAATACGAGAATAACGAGGAGAGTAACATAACTGAAGTACAGAGTATCGAGACAAAAAAAGAAACAGAGAAGAACAAATAAAAAAGAAAATATCAGAAAACAAAAGAGATGAAAGACCTTTATGAGATATATGGTCTCACTGGGAACGGAAATATCCATTGGATGAATAATGTGCACTGTGCAGTATGAAACAAGGAATATCAATGGTACCGCCGACATCCTTACCAGTTGTTGACCTACCACCGTCTGTAGATTTTTTTTTGGTGAAGTGCCTATTTGTCACTGACTCTAGAAAACGATGAACTTTTTTTTTTATTACATTTTGCCTTTGGTACAGTACAAGGTTTAATGTGACCAACAATATTGCGGCAAAATTTTAAGTTTGTAATTTGATTTGTCAGTTATTTTCATAATTATTTTAAATAGTTGCTTTAAATTTATAGATAAATTTTCATGAGCATCTAAAATAATTTTCATTATTATCTTTGTAACGATATCATCGAATTTATACACCACGGGCTCACTGTCGTTGTAAATACTATCATGCTGTAATAATAAAATTTCTTGAAAGTTACATATTTTTGAAAGATCTGAATCCTGAGTTACCAATGTCACAAAATAATTTTTGTGTTTTGACTAGAATTATTTGTTATTTTTATTATTGCATTATTTCTTAAGGCAAACCTTAAAATTCAAAAAAATTAATTTTCCATTTCGTATTCCTTAAAATCATTTTTAAAATATCACACTGTATGTGAGATATTAAAACCTGCATGCACTCATCTTTATTTTAGGGATTCTGAAAAAGGCTTAATAAACTCATAAGGATGATAACCAACTGGTTTTCTATTTATAAAATTATTAATATCTTTGCACTAACGCGTTACAAGTGCTTTGTATTTTTAGATTATGGTAATATCGAGTTGATTTATTACAAGTAAATCCATTAACTAGTGTGTTTTTATTTATTGCAGCGCGTGTCTCGTGTTTGTTATGGTTTACGCTCAATTACGTTCATTTATAAAAAAAGTGACTTTATACAAATTATCGATAGGTGCTCATTCATTTATTTTACTACATGTTATTTAAATAAACATGTTTTTATAAGGGTACTATTTATAAATTTTCAAAAATACTTTTCTTTTTATGTCAAATAGAAATAAGATATCCTTATTTGTGCATTGACTATGTATAATATCACTGACGTAGTTTTCCACGAAATACCAAAACACCAGATACCGTACTCGACGCGCGTTTCGCCAACCAGGTTGGCATCATCTGGAGATGACTATGCTAACAATGTATCCTATTTATACTTAAACTATTGTCATGGTTCGGTGACCCACTAACCAATGAAGCTGGGCTATTTGGGATTGGCCCTCTGTCACTTAGGAATTAGTACTAGTTACACTGCAAGTAATTAAATTAATTAGACTTTCACTAAATATTTCACTTATATTGTAAAAAAAATCGGTGATTATTTTATTCTCCAACCCAACACTGACAAACGTCATCAGTTATGATGTCTGTCACTGTTGGGTTGGACTCATACGTAACACCCCGCGGCATAGTTGGCTGGTCGATGAAGCGACCTGCACCACCGATTGCTAAGGAGATATCAACAAACAGCTATTGCCATTAACTTAGTTATTACTAAAAACGTACTGATAACGTTGAAATCAAAATAAATTCTATAAAAATGAGTTTTTCCGACGAAGATTTGCCTGCAGATATCGAAGAAAGTGCATCTGAAGCAATTCTAGGCCTTGTTCCATAGAAATCTCGCGAACAGAATGCCTTAGTATTTGAGAGATATGAGATATGCTGTCATGAAAAGAGAATTAAGGACATAACTGGTGAAAAAGTTCTACTAACATATTTCAACGAATTAAGGATCGTAAACCTACTTCATTATGGGTTATTATTCCATGTTAAAAACAGAACTATCAATAAGAAAAAACGTAGACATAAAAAAATTTGCTAATTTATTTGCCATGCTTAAAAGAAAATCGGAGGGCTATAAGCCGAAAAAATCTAAAATTTTAACCAAGAAACATATAACAACATTTCTACAAACAGCCGACAATGAAATATATTTGGATTTAAAAGTGATTTTTTTTTTCAATATTCTTTTTACTTTTTCAATAAAATATTAATGTTTTAAGGTCTTACTGATTTTTGGAGTGGCGGGTGCCTGTAGAAGAGCGGAATTGACGACCTTATTCAAAAGATGTTATAAATAAAGAAGTTGCTTCAAAGTCCGAGTTAGAAATACAAAAACAAAAATTGATAGAGAATTTTTTTATAATCCCAGGAGATATACACAGAAGGTGTTGATATGATGGATACTGTTAAAAAGTATGCTGAAATGGGACCTCCAAATTGTACACAAACGTTTTTTCGTTACATATAGAAATAAGAAATGTGTTAATATACCGATTGGTATAAATACGATTGGGGCAGTACCCTATAAAATTGACAATTTTTTTAAACTATCCAACCCTAGACACTATACTGGACACTGTTTCCGACGTTCCTCAACGTTAATACTAGCGAATGCTGGAGCCAACCTTTTAACGGTAAAAAGGCATGGGGGATGGAAGAGTAATGCAATTGCAGAGGGGTACATTGAAACCTCCGACGAAAATAAAAAGAAAACTGCAATTAAAATATTAGGTGAGAGTACTTTATCAGCATCACAAAACAAATTGGATGTTTGTACCACTATTAATACAAAGGCAACGTCTTCCCAATCTGGAGTTACTCTCATAAATTGTCAAAATTGTGTGATATTAACAATATTTACAATAAGTAGTGTTGATTATTTAGTATTGATTATTTATTACTTGTAGATATTGTGTGGGACAATAAATAATATTGATTAATTAGTAGTTTTTTATGTATAAAAAAATTAATAAGTCGAGCGTAGATAAAATCTTGTATATTATACCTGCCATATCTGTATTTTATAGCACTCGTCTGTTTACAGAACTCACCTTCAGTTCGTTCTGTAAATTTCAGACGCTTGATATAAAATACCTCATATGGCACTTACAATATATGTAAATAGCTATTATACTTTTGTAGGCCCTATGAAGATAATAAATATTTTTATTATATTTTGTATAATTTTCTTCCTGTTTATTATAAGGAAATAAATGTTTGACACCATTCGGCTAGGTAATAATAATTAAATATTTCCTTTATTGTATGTATGTATGTACATAAATGAGACAATATATTTCCTACATTTAAATTTTAAATGCAAGTAAACTCTTAAAGTTAGACTTCAGTGATCTTCCTGAGTATATTGTGTTGCCTATACGTAACACTAACAAACAAAATTCAACCTATATCTTTTGTATACATTTAAATTCTTTCGTATACAAAATATACAAACGAATTATTCATAATATCATAATTCGTGCGTAAACCATATGATATATGAATTATTTTCCTATTTTTCTGACTGTATATATTTAGAAGAATCGAAGAATGAGAATCTGGAACAACTACACAAACCGTTCACATTTAATAAAAAATTTCTTTAGATTTAATAATACCTGATAGTTTTTTTTTTGGGAGATTTCGGTCAGGTAAAACTAATTTTATTATTTTTTTTAACGTTTCGGTTTATTACACCATCATCACAGAACTACAATTAATATAATATTTTAAAAACATAGTTATGGTTATTTTACATTACATTATTTACTTACACTATTAATTATTCGGTATTTGTTTTAAATTTTGTTACATGTTTGGTGTTATTGGATTATCCGTTTTAACGCAACTGAGATATTTTAACATGGTGTGTAGGCTCTTAAAGTTTTGTGCCTTAACGAGCAAGAAAATAAATAAATAAATAGATAAATGAAAAAAAAAAAGAAGGAAAAAAAAAAAAAAAAAAAAAAAAAAAAAAAAAAAAAAAAAAAAAAAAAAAAAAAAAAAAAAAAAAAAAAAAATATATAAAAAAAAAAAAAAAAAAAAAAATATATAAACATATATACATATCAATAAAAACATAATTTCATTTGATGCAGCCAGCGTCCGTAACCGTAAAACAACTTAGATTAGCTGAATTGGTGGTAGAAAGAACGCACATTAAATACCAGTACGATAATAATAAAAATTGTATCACAAGATCCTAATCATTTTTATTAGGGGTGAATTGGCCACTAATCAGTAATAAATTAAATGACAAACAAAAACTGATACAAGGCGCAGGTTGGAGTAAATACCTACTTCAAAAAATATGTAAATGGTCTTAACGTTTCACCGATACACAGGAAATTTGCAACAAATAAAAAAAATTAAATCATGCTTAATATGGATATATTTTCATTACGATTTGCGCCCCCCAAGAATGCTGTGCCCCCTTCACCCCAAAAGAAATTGCACGCCACTCCTTTAAACATATAGCGGAAAATAGAATATGTATTATTTAGTTATACAGGATGCTTCAGGATTAACCGGACAAACTTAAAATCTGAATTAAGAACCTCAAATAAGAAAAAGTTTCCTATGGAGGTGTCGGGAAATACTGCGTTCAAGAGTTACGCCCCTCCAAAGATTGAGGTTAAAATTAGGTTTTAGTTTTTTTCTCAAATTTGAATAAAAATAAATAAAAATATTAATTTTGGTAGAGATTTTCTACAAATAGGAATGCTTCTAAAGGATATTTTTTTCAATCATCCCTTATCGTTCTGAAGTGGATTGGAACCTTTGATGTGAAGCTAATACTGACGTGGGGTTACACAAAGCACCATATACTACACCCGACGCACGTTTCGTCAACTAAGTTGGCATCATATGTGCAGTACATGGTGTTTTGTAGAAAACCACGTCAACACCATCCCTTATCGGTAAAATGGGTCAAATCGGCAACCTCTATTTTATTTTTTTATTAGCACTTTTTAACTAATCAGAATTTTATCATATAAAAATGTGGTTTGGAAATCTTGATTCATTTAGAATCTTTTTGGTCTCTTTTTTTTTTTCATTGAACTGATAGTTTTTGAAAAAAAGAAATAAAATAATTTCGATCCACATGGTTATTTGGAAAATTGCATTGGAAATTAATATGGATTGAAACTATTTTATTTTTTTTATTCAAAAAAGTGTCAGGGTTGATGAAGAAAATAAGAGACAAATGAGTTTCTAAATGAATCAAGCTTTCTAAAACATATTTTTATTTGAAAATGGCGAGTCTGGTAAAAAGTTCAAATAAAAAAAAATGGGGTTTGCTGATATCAATAATTATTATTTTACCGATAAGAAATTAAAAAAGATCCTTTTTAGGCGATCCTATTAATAGAAAATCTCTACCAAAACCATTTTTCTTATATTTTTTAAAATGTCAGAAAAAAATTAAAAATCTAATTTTAGCCTCAAATCTCTGGAGGGGCATAACTCCTTAATTAACGAAGCGAATTTCCGGACCTACCTCCATAGGAAACTTTCTTTTTATTTTGTGTCCTGAATTCAGATTTTAAGTTAGTCCAGTTAATCCTGAAACACTTTGTATATTATAGTTTAGATTTTATGACACACTGGGAAATCGACCAAATAAAATGTTTTGCTAAGATGATCTGCATTATCATAACTATTTCTTTTCTTAAGATTACATTACCATTATCTAAGCATAAGAAAAACTGTTTTGCTAATGAGCTTTTGCAACCTTAAATCTTTGACTAAATATGCCAATAACTAACTTAAACTAACTCAAACATTTTGTTATTAAGGATAACGAAGTGTTTTTTTATGGTAAATAAGTGCCTTTAGTTGAGACTAATTTTTAGTAGTTAAAAAGCACATACCTACTGTTAACCACAAATCTGCGCTTGCTAATTCGACATTTTGTTCGTAGGCGACGCACGCGTAGACGATTTGACACCATTAAAATATTAATTACATTTTAATATGATATTTGTCATTTTGTGTACCTAACACTACTTCCATATATTTACGCATAATAAATTAATGATTTGAAAATATGTATTTATTTATTAGTCCTTTGTTTCCTTAAATAAATCATTTGGTTGCGTTTTCTATTCGTATTTTCTTGGTTAAAAAAACGCATCAGTATTGCCTGTAATTTTATATATTAAATCTATGATATTTAGAATAAACCAAATGTTTTCGTTTTTCGATATTACTAACCGAAAAACTTTAACATCGATTTAAACCTATCCTGGCGACGCGGGTGTGCTAACGCCGCCATATACTTCTTTAAAATTTCTTTGGGTCAAGACACAACATTGTTAGAGAACGTGTTTTAATATTGAATATTAAGTTGTACATCTTGAGTTTCACTATCTTTTTCTAAAAAAATATATGAAATGAAAATATCGAATAAATATGTAATTATGACAAAATGAAGATTTTATTATAATAATGTTTTCTACATTTAATAGTATAAATATAAGTATTTTGTGGTGTAATTTTTCCGTAGAGCCATCGTTTTTTAAATAAAAGGTATCAAAAAAGTGTATTTTTTTTTATGGTTTTTGAAAATATGATAATATACCCCAAGATATTTTGGTTACCGTGTAGAAGAAACGAGTTAGTTAAGTAGATGCAGCCTAACACACTGGTTTTAATACCGAATATAAATAATAACTAATAATTTTTTGTTTCAGAAAAAAGAAGACAAATATTTTTTCGATACCTTGTATCTGGAAAACAAAAACCCCAATGGAAAATTTATACTCATACTATATACAAAATAACTTTATTTTGTTGATATAACAGTTGTTAAAGTTATTAGTAATAAAACTGAACCACCCTGTATATACAGGTGGCTGGTAGATCGACGTATTCCTTTGAGGGCGTGTTAGTAGAGTTCATTTGCAATTGATTTAACCATTATATCCATTATGCAAAATCCAATAGTTTTTGAGATATTTTAATACAGTTTTTTACAAGTGAAGGTTTTAGCTTTTGTAGTTTTATCTTATCAAAGGATTTAACATAATTTTTGTTAAATAATTTGTACTGTGTAAACTAATAATTAACATATCTCAAAAACTATCGAGTTTTGCATAATGGATATTATGATTAAATCAATTGCAAATAAGTTCGCTACTAACACACATGCAAAGGAATACGTCGACCTACCATCATTCTCATATGTGTGCTCGCAGAATACTCTACGACTTGCAAAATTTCTTTCTATGGTAACATTTTTTTTTCTAATAGCAGGAATAAAATTCTGCTGGATCAAGTACATATTTATGCAACGTTTACAAAGTGAGATTACCAGGACAACAAGGTGTATTTGCTGTCATTACTAGGTATTTATTATTTATACGATGTAAGCCGTGATAGTGGTTACAAAGTCATTTATTAGCGGCAACAAAAGCTTTTTTCTAGTTGCAAGGTAGTCATGGTGTAAAAAATACGAGCTTATTAACTGTAACAGAAAACCTATTAAGGTTAAAGTAGAGTTCTGACTCCTGATAGCAAAGTTATCAACCTACAGCAATAAACAAATATTTAGAAAAACTTTTTTAACGATAAATAAGTGCGTCTTAGCAAAATTGTTATTGTAGCGATTACAATGCAGTCTATTTGGAGGCTATTTAATGCAGATATTTTTTTGGGGTTAGTCAATTTTTATTTATGGTTAGTAGAATCTTCTTTCAGTGCATATAAGGAAGTAGTTCGGGTAAGCCAATGTTCAATATTGAGTTTGTTGGAACGAATAGAGGGAACCATTTTTCGGAACAAATTACGAGTAATTTCTAGTTGATTAGTTTTTATTTCTAGAATTTTACGGAGAGGTGGTTGGCTGGTGAAATACCTGTACGTTTAACATGCAGTCTTTGTTGAAATATTTGAAATCACATAAATTAGCTGGAATTATTGAAATCTTAACTCTCAACTTAACTAACAATAAGACAATTTCTCAAGTTCACAATAGCAATTTTTAAACTATAGTAGGCCTAGATTAAATTATCAGCTATGGTATTAATTTTAGGACATTTCGCCGCTAATATAATGTATGTTAGGTAAGTGAATCACTGAACAGATTTTTTTTGTGTAATAAGAATAAATGCGTAAAAGTATAGTAAGGTTGTAAAAAAAAAACACATTCGCAATTTTTAAACTAGTAGATCTTGATTAAATTGACAGAGATTTTTAAATTTCTTCTACAACCAACGAAATATTACAAATTAGAATATAAGGGACTTCTTAATCACGCCAGAATTGTATATTTTTTCTTATATTTTAAATTTAAAAAATACACTGTCATAATAAAACGAATCTCTATGTCAGTCATAGTTTTCGAGATCCCAACGGTTGATAATAAAAAGAATACACCCTGTGTAATTTCCCTATGTTAAAAAATTGCATACATGATGATTTCTCGTTAAAAGTTTATATGCCGCACTATACTAAGACAGACAGATATGCAAATAGGAATAAATTTGTTTGCTGAGATAACATTAGTATTCTTTGCATGTTTAGATCAAATTTCCATCAAATAACTAAAGAAAGGAATATGTTGACGCGCCTTTGGGTTTGTATATTGAAATTTGGTTAGGCAAATACGCAACAGGCGTATAATATATCTAGAATAATAAGGTCCGTAAATAAGAAACGACTTCTAGTTTATGGGAAGTTTGTTTGCTTTTCAAATATCCAACTTTATACGCGTTCCCATTTGACATGAATCTCTATTTTTATAAGATGCTTAGCAATACAATTATCAATTCAATATGGATTTGCATTATTAAATAGGTATCTTAACATTTTCAGTATCAATTTTATTACTAACTTCATTACATCATGGTTATCAATACTAATTGTAAGCTATATTTACGATAAGTAGTGCCCTCTAGAACTTATCAAATGCCTGTTTGGTAGTGACTGATGAAGAGAGCCACTATTATTTGCTTACCAGATTTCGTGAAACTTGGTGAAAGTGTTCCCGGGGTATTTGTGAAAAATTATATTCCATAGAAACATTTTGTGTATTACTTTTGTGATAAGAATTTACTTGACGAGACATTGAGTAGCAAAGCCTTAACCAAATCTGATTAAAATACCGTTCATAAAAAGCGCGTTACAACAATTTTAATCTTTTTTTTATGGGTTTGAAAGTCGGATGGGCGCTTGTAAGTTGATATCCATAATTAGACTTACCGACTTGAGTCACATAAAATAGAGTACAAATTGAAAACCAAACATACACAGAAACATAAAAAGAATACATTTAGGTTTGAAACAAAAAAAGTAAGAGTACTTAATATTTTTAGCTCCAAAAGAGTACGGTTATTGGTAACCCCATCCATAATCCATAAGACAAAAAACCTTACTGAACAAAAAATTGGTTGTCTCCCATTTGAGTGTTATTTATTATACAGGGTGTCCCAACCAAAAGTAGGCACCCTGAATAACTTTGGAGATAAAATTTTTTGAAAATTGGTGAAATACGTCGACCGTGTTTCCAAGGGGGACATATTTTAATGTAATACTTGTTTACCTATCATCATTCCTCTACCCTACACGGCCACCCCCTCAAAAATTCAAATGGCAAGGGGGTCGAGTGATACATCTTTTGAAAGGTCTTTCAATTCCCTACATATTTGTGTATTTTTTTTAACTTTTATCGATTCGTTCTTAAGGAAAATAATTTTATTTTTGACGATTACACACAATCAAAATCGTTTAAAAAATCTAAAATACACGGCACTGGGTATTGGAATTTATAAAAAAAAACTACATTTTTTAGTGCTCTCAAATCAACACGAGTTTTTTCGACGAAAAACACTTTCCTTGTCCGTTTAGTTTTAGAATAATAAAAGACTCATAAGTATTTGATAGTCCTTGAACATTAATTTGTTCACAACCAATTTTAAATCGAGATACATTTTACCAGAGTGAGTTCTCCAAATGGTTTATACCCTTCAGGCGAGAATAGAAATTGTCAGCATTTATTTTAAAAACGATAATTGTGCTAGAGCTACGGAGCGCATATTCCACAGAAATCACCCAGATAGAAGGGTTGGTTCTCAATATGTTTTACAATTATTGACAAAATTTATGAAAACAGGTTCTGTAGGAAACAAAAAGCATGAACCTCAGCGACCGATTAGGAATGAAGCAGTCGAAGTGGCAGTTCTGGGTCATTTGCAGATGGATAATACTCAATCGATCAGGAAAGTAGCTGAGGCTTCCGGTGTATCACGAAGCAGTGTTCATCGAATTGTAAAGGCCCACAAATTTCATCCATATAAATTTAAATTGGTACATGAATTAAACGAAGATGATCCCGATCATCGGCTTGAATTCTGTGAGATTTTTAGTGAACAATTAAACGGTAATGCCAATTTACTGTACAATACGTGTTTTTCTGATGAATCGACATTTCAGTTAAATAGGGAGGTAAACAGGCACAATTGTAGGTATTGGAGTGAAACCAATTCACATTTGTTCATGGAAACTCATACCCAAAGGCCTCAGAAGTTAAATGTTTGGGCTGGCATCTTAGGTGATCACATTGTCGGGTCGTTTTTTATTCCTGACAATTTAAATGGCAAAAGGTACCTCGATCTGTTAGAAAATAACATCGACCCAATGATTACCCAAATCCTCGAAAAAAACGATAATCTTTTAGAGGGCGAACTGTTTTTTCAACAGGATGGGGCACCCCCACATTTTGCTACAGCAGTCCGTCAATTTTTGGATAATCGATTTCCAGAGCGATTAATTGGAAGAAGAGGTCCTGTGGAGTGGCCCGCTAGGTCACCCTATTTAACTCCCTTGGATTTCTTTCTGTGGGGACATTTGAAATCGAAGGTATTTGCAACAAAACCCGCATATCTCTGGAAGAGTTACGTGAAAGAATTGTTCGAGAATGCCGTTTATTGACTCCAGATGTGTTCAGAAATGTTCGTACAGAATTTCAAGACAGATTATACTACTGTATGGAAGTCCGAGGGGGTCATTTTGAACAATACATACGATAATTTAAACTGCTTCTTTTATTTTTATTTCCCAAACCTAAAATAATGAAACAATTATTTCTCAGGAACGAATAGATAAAAGTTTAAAAAACACACAGTTATGTAGATAATTGAAGGGACCTTTCAAAATATGTATCACTCGACCCCCTTTGCCATTTGAATTTTTTGAGGGGGTGGCCGTGTAGGGTAGAGGGATAATGATAGGTATTTAAGTATTACATTAAAATATATCCCACTTGAAAACAAGGTCGACGTGTTTCACCAATTTTTCAAAACATTTTTATCTCCAAAGTTATTCACAGTGCCTACTTTTGGTTGGGACACCCTGTATAATAACGTTTTAAATAAAATACTTGTTCTTTCAAAACTCTTGTTTATTGGCAACCGACTATTCAAATATTCTTCAGGCATGCAATTAAATTATTTGTAACTTTTGGCCTGAAGATGACTATTTGAACAGTCAATACCAGTTGCCAATAAACGAGAGTTTTAAGAGAATAAGTATTTTATTTAAAACGTTATTGTACAAAAAACTTTGCTTTGCATGTTTCTGTTTCGATGTATTATGGTCTATGTATCACACCAAATAAGTTACAGCTTGTACAATTTGATTTAGAGAAGATCGTCAAGATTGATGCTTATAATACTTAGAACAGGCATAGCATTGTAATTAATTCAAGTAATTTAATTAGTGATAGAGTTAAAAATGGTACAAAAGCCCTTTTGTTACATGTCTGGCCTACAACTACGCTGGCACTTGCATCTATCTTAAGTAAGTGCATTAAGAAATTATTACCCAAAATAATACGGGGTGTATAAAAAAAACGGACATAGGAAAACGTATCTATAGATGCCTCAAAGAATAAAATAACTTTACTTTCTTAAATTATTAATAAACAGAGTAAAACAATGGAAATTGCTCAAGAGCGAACTATGGTAATGCAAAAATGGATATTTAATACATCCTCTACACAGTCCTGATTTTGATCCTTTGGGCCATCAAATCATTGTGAGTATTATGATTCGATTATTATAAAAAATGCTTATTTGAGATTACTTTTCCTTTAAAATGTGGAGATTGTACACACTGAGAAACATTATGAAAGTAACTGGAATCATAGTAATTTATGTGGAATGAAAAATCACTTAAATTTTTTGCAGAAATTCGTAAAAATGCAAACTATGTATACAATGTTTCAAATTTTAAAACTTTTTTTCTGGTTTTATTAATTTTTTGTTCCAAACAATTTTATTTCATATTATTATTATTATTTTAGACTCCGGATCTCAGGTTGTCATTCCAGAGGCGGACTTTTTACAGTGTATAAAATAAAATGAACTGATTTAAAATTTGATACTTTGTTACTTGCCAGTATTTATTTGAAGAGCAAACAATTATTATTATCATATAAGTGTGAAAGTTATTTATTTGCATAACTCCTAAATGATTTTTTGCTTCACAAAGTGATTTTGGCTTCACACATTTTGAATACACCTACTAAAATGTAAACAAAAATAATATGTAATGGAAGCACTTTAATAAAAAAAAGATTGAGAAATTTTATTTGCATCCCACCATTGCGATGTCACGTGCCTTATTTAGACTGAACACTCACAATGTCGCAGCATTCTTGACGCTTTTGATAGAAACGCATGTGTAATCGTTAAAAATGGCGCGACCCTTTCCTTGGAAACATACAGTGCTCTCCTGTATTAAAAATTTTCCGGAATTGCAATTTAATAACGTAGAACTTTTCAGAAGAACAAGCTGTAAAAAACCAATTTCGTGGAAACACAAGTGGGTTAGGAAATATATTTCATCTGAAAATCATAAAGCCACGTATACACTACGTGGTGGTGATACTGACAGTCGACGAAATTTGGATTTGGTAGGGTGTAAGATACCGTGGATAAAACTAGACAGCCCTCTTTTTTAGACAATTTCTGCAAAAATGTGTTAAAGGGTCAATACAAAAACATGGAAATGTCAACAGATGTTTAGAGATCCAGTTATTAAAGAAAATGTAGCATACATACATGGATATATCTTGTGGATCCCTTTATGCATACGGGACCTTCTTCGTAAGCCAAAAACAGTGGATTATACAGCAATTAATGCAATGAACATTATATTTAATCTACGTCAGTATATTTTTGAATTATCAGGTGGTGTTGCCGCCGCAATAAAAGGTCAAACCGGGGTTGCTTTTAAAACTTGCAGTTTTAAAAAACAACCCTGGTTTTTAACATTTTTATCTGTGGTGAAACTTTTAAATGGCGAAGAAGTGGACTTTTCTATACCGGACAAAATTGGAATAATTTGACTCCTGCGCCAGTATATCGGTAGACGTTGAACGATTTTTTTCACAACATAAGTGGCTATATAGTAAAAAGCGCCGGAGTTTAACTCCGGATCGTTTAGTAGTTACCACATGATTCTGTTTGTGCTAATGTTATATCCACCAATTAATATTCGGCATTTAATCTTGAAGGTTACGGAATTAACAAAATACAATTACAAGGTAAGATAGTGTATTATTGTGGATGAAAATAGTGATATTATTTATATCATGTATAGATTTAGATATGATGTTTACATTTAATGGTGATAGGCCAGGTTTTATAGAGAAACCTATTTATATACAGTCGATGTTTCGATTTATAATTACAAGCATGATTTAGTTATTTATTTATTTATTTATCTGTTTTATATCCAAACAGGCCTAGCCGGCATAATTACAAGGATATACATTTGAAACACAATAATTTTATGAATGAGTATACATTTGATTTAACGACTTAACTAATTAATTAATAAAAAAACATATTGAAATACAAAAATTTATACATATAAATTACATAAATGTGTAATAACATGTTTATGATATTTCTTAAGAGGCAGGATCAAGTCCAGATCAATAAGAGTGTTAACATTAGCCGAAGCATGATCACGAGGGAGGAGCGGGTGGTGATGACAACTATTAGTACATTGAACATAAAAAAATTACGCGTTCGTCGTGAAAGTACATTAAAACGTACTAGTTCCAAAATGCGAGGTGCGTAAATTATACTATTTACAACTTTATATAAAAACATAAGCAATGCTATCTTGCGTCTCATATCCAGAGATGGTATATTAAATTCAATTCTTAAATGTGAAGATCTATATAGTTATAGTTTGGTCTCATGTGATATTTTTTATAATAAATATATCTAAGAAAATTTGTTTTGTACTTTTTCAATAGTATAAAGATACATTTGGGATTGCGAGTGCCAAATTATTGTTCCAAATTCAGGCTCGTCCTTACAAATGCGTAATACAGAGTTGTAATGACTTTTATGTTGGTGAAAGAAGATGTTTGTCTTATTATATACCCTAGCATTCGATTAGTGATGCGGAAACATTATCCATATGTTCAGAAAATGATAGTTGGCAATCATAAGTAACAAGTAGGAATTTAACACTATTAGATCTCATTAACTTTGCCTCATTCATGTTGTAGTCAAACACAATGGGAACCATCTTTCTAGTGATATTTATTATAAAACATTTTTTTATATTAAATTGTAACTGAAGTCACAACTCTATTCGTGAATATGGTCAATATCTTTCTGGAACTCCACACAATCTCTAACTGAATTAATCTTTTTTGTAAATTTTTAAACCATCTGCGAAAAATAAACATTTTGAAAATCTAACAACCGAATGCAAATCATTAATGAACAATATGAATAATAATGGGCCCAAATTTGATCCTTGAGGGACTCCAGAATTTGCATAATATTTTCCAGAGGTATTCCGATTATGCTTCACTACAAAACATCTCTTCTGTAAATAACTTTTTAATAACAACATAATTTTTAAAGACAAACCAAATTTATTCAACCTTTCCAACAAAACATCATGACCAACTTTGTCGAATGCTTTGGTCAAATCTGTAAATACTGTGTCAAGTTGATTTTTTTCCTCCAACGTTTCATAACCATGATTTGTTAATGTAAATAAATTTGGTATTAACTGATTTTTTTAGAAACAAAACAATGTTGCGCCTCTGCTAAACTATTTTCCACATGTCTAAATAAATAAAAATATATAATTTGTTTAAACAGCTTAGCCGGTGCACACATGATTGCAATACCTCTGTAATTTTCTATACATATTCATAAATCGAAACGTCGACTATATAGTATAAATTGGTTTCTCTATAAAACCTGGCCTATCCCCATTAAATGTAAACATCATATTTATCATATCGCCTAGATCCGATCTTGGTTTTGCCGTTATGAGACTTCGGATCCGGGTCTGATTATTATTATTATTTATAATCTATTTGTCTTATTTTTAAAAATCCATATCTTCTAATTTCACAACATTTTGTAAGTGTTCTTTTAGTGGTTCTATTGTTTGGTTTCATGTTCTTTTTAAATTAAATATTTTTCAACCACATTTTTAGTAGAACGATATTATTTTTCTACAGGCAAATTATCGTTTTGATTAAACCAGTAATAAACATAAAGGATAAGGGTCTTAAATTGTTGGTAAAAGCTGCATTATGCCACAGGCTATAATAAAATTCTAAGTTGTAATTTCGTTTATTCACCCCGTATTAATTCATATTAAACTTACCCAGTTCTGATATGATATCCACTAGGGGTCTGGCATCATCAATGTCTACATTATCTACATCCATACATACTTCATACAGATGCTTTAGCTTCCACTCCACCGTGCTGGTATGCAGAGGTAATTTCAGAGTGGCTATAAGGTCTCGCACACGCTCCGACTCTGTAAATGAGAAAATAAAAATGCCATAACACACAGAATTGTACGGAAACTTGCACCAATTAATAATGTTCTTACTCGTTTTCGAGATTTTGCAATAAGATGGTTTTAAGATTTGTAACGAATTTTTAAAACGTTTAGCTTAAATACCATATAACATTTTGCAGTGATTAAATTGCATTCTTTATTAAATAGGATCTTGTATTTTCATTTACTGTACACCACCATACATAACTTACCAAAAACGAAGCAGACGCAACGAATAATCGAGCACAAGTTCTAAGCAATCAGATCCAATCAAAAATTAAAAAAATTATCAGCTGCATCTGATTTCCTCTTTTATCCAACAATGGGTAAATTATGCCAATTGTACCGGTATCCAACGAAAATTCCCACTCCCATATTTTGTATTTTTCGAATTAGAACAAAATATTTCAAATAAAAGTTGTAGTGAATCAAATGAGCTCCTTTATAACCTTGCAAAGAATATACAGGTTATCCCATAAAAGCGGGACAAACTGAATTTGCATTTTCTTAAATGGAATACTTTATATTTTTTTACATTTTTTGGAATCTGTTTTTTTTGTGATTTCGAATATATGCACATGTTGTATTTTATCTTTTACTGTTTTTCATTTATTGCAAATGACTATGAAAAACTGAATGAAAAACAATTAATTTGACACTTATGTCTTGCAGAATAATTTAATAAAGTCAAAATGCAAACTGCGTAATAATTATTAGCTACGAGCTCGGTGGCGCAGTGGGCCAGAGCATTAAGTGACAAACGTAGCTGGTTTACTGCCTATCGACTCCCAGGTTCAAATCCCGGCTTTGATTCTCGCAAAGTCGAAGGGTTTGGTTGTATGTGTCTGCGTTTTTTTCAACTATGTAACCCCTGTCCGAGCAACTTCGGCTTTGGTTTGGGGGTTGTCTAATTTATCTGGTGTATTCTATGTTTCATGTTATTTTACTTACTGTACCGAATAAAATGTTACCCATTGAAGCATTCTTGTTATTTTTTATTAATTTTTATTTTATTTTATTTTATTTATACTACACTACCCAACAGAAAAGTCCAATTACTGGGTAGGACATAATGATTACAATTATTAAAGTAAGTGAAAAACATAAAAAAAAACATAAAAAGACATACAGAATGTGATACACAGTGAAAACATGTAATATAGGTACCTACTAATATATAAAATATGTACTAACAGCATGTATTTTTAGAATTCAAAAGAATTTACAATTTATTGCTTCAAATTTCTTTTTATCTCAGCTACAGTACAGTGAAAGATATCGAACTGATTTTGAAGATTTTTATGGTTCTCACACATCTGGTAAAGTGGCGAGAACTTTTGAATATTGGTTCTAGGAGTAGGTAGATAGAACAGTGAGTTTTGCCTAGAACCCGGCCTGGGTATTCGAAAATTGAGTAAACTGAGAATATGGCTACAGTCTGTTATATTGTGTATTAATTTGTATAGAAATGTTTGCTGGGATATGATTCTGCGAGTCTCCAGACTCGAAAGCGAAAACCTGTTCAAAAGTTGAGATTGTGCAAATCCAATAGCAGGATATACACCATCTTCTTTATAACATAGCGTCTTCAAGAAACGTCTTTGTATTCTCTCTAAGCTTTGTACATGTGTGTTATAATGAGGAGACCATATAATAGATGAATATTCCAGTTTAGATCTTACAAAGGATTGGTATAATAATTTAAGCGAATGGATGTCATGAAAGTCGCTAGAGGTGCGTATTATAAATCCGAGTGTTTTGAAACTTACTTTTATGATAGTATTTATGTGAGAATTAAAGGACAAGTTACTGTCAAAAATTACTCCAAGGTCACGGAAAGTCGGGGGACGCATAAGAACCGACTCCTCGATAGAGTAGTTAAACTCTATATACTGATTTTTATTGGTAAAGGTTAGAACATTACACTTTTTTATATTTAGCTGTAACTTATTCACACAGCACCATTGACTTATTCTATCAAGGTTGGTTTGCAGTGCTAGACAGTCATTTATGTGATTTACTTTGTTGTAAAGTTTCATATCATCTGCATATAAGAGACACTTGATATCTAGTTCAGCTGTAATGTCATTGATGAAAATATTAAAAAACACGGGTCCCAACACAGAGCCCTGGGGTACACCCGATGTTGAAATAAATTCCTCAGACTGCTGGCCACGGTGGTCAACATGAAGATGTCTGTTTTCCAGGTATGATTTGAAAAATAACAACAAGTTACTTGAGAAACCAAGTTTCTGCAATTTTGAGAACAAAATACCGTGGTCAAGTCTATCAAATGCTTTAGTGAAATCTGTGTATACTACGTCTACTTGTGAGTTGGCATCTATGGCATCGGATATGTATTGCGTTATATAGAAAAGATTGGTTGACGTAGATCTTCCTCTGAAAAAACCATGTTGGTAATCGGTAATATGATTTTTTATATAAGAAAACGTGGGTTCGTATAGCAGTATTTCAAAGGTCTTGGAGATATTGTTGATAATGGTTATAGGTCTGCAGTTTTCGATGTTATTCTTGTCCCCCTTTTTTAAATATAGGTATTATTTTGGAGCTTTTTAAACAATCTGGAAATATGTTTGATTTGATGACTAAGTTAAAAAGGACAGTGAGCGGGGCTGTAAAGACACTAGCACAATCATGCAAAATGAATGCTGGTATTTTATCGGGACCCATGGTATGCTTAGGCTTAAGTTTTTTCAAGGAATTTAATACTTCCTGTTCAGTGAACTTTTTCATTACAAAATGGTCAGTACTTGTATCCACACTGGAGTCCGTGACAACCTCATTAGAGTTGGAGTTTGAACTACAAAAATACTCAGCGAATACATTTACAAGTTGTTTGTTACCTTCATATTGTTTGTCTTTGTAATACATAGCCGTCGGTATGATATTACTGGATTTTCTGCTGTTGATGAACTGCCAGAATTTATTGGGATTAATTTTTATACTGTTTTCAACTTCACGACAATAATTTTTATATTCGGTATCAATATCAACTTTTATGCGAGTTCTTAGTAGCTTGAACTCCTCGAGTGCAAGAGGATCATTGAGATTTTTATAATCACGCCACGCTCTGTGTTTTAATTTGATACATTTAATTATATGAGAATTATACCAGGGCGGATAATTCCTATTACCCTTTATTACAGTTTTAGGAACAATTGTATCAATAGTTGCATATACTTTATCATAAAATTTTTCATAAGCTTTGTTTACATCTTCAATATTAAGTAAGAAGTTCCAGTCTATATTTGCTAAATTTTGGTAAAGATCAACTAAGTTGGCTTTACAATAATTGTAATAAGATATGTTCACGGCGTCTTTATTTTTGTGCGTTTTATGTACCTCGAGCAATATTAAAAGTGCGGGGTGGTGGAGATCCTCCGTAATAAGTATGTCAGGTGCTCCGCCTACTTTACAGTTCATGTTGGATAACACAAGATCTAGAATGTTACCGTTTCTGTTTCTTACAAAATTATATTGTTCCAGATTTATAAAATTGCTAAAGTTTATTAAAGATGTAATACGGCTAGTAGGTTCTGGTGTTTGTAAGTAATCAGAGTATTCACTAAAATTGAAATCACCGAGGAATAAAATGTTATTATTGTGAATGTATTCTAATGAACTAAGAATTTCAAATAGAGAGTTGTAACACTCTAGAGCGGTTTTTGGTGGTATGTATATTAAAATAATGTAGTAGGAGCAGAAATCGACTTTAATTTGAATTCCCAGAATGTCTATAGAGTGCAGCTCGTTAAATTGTGTGGTTGTCTTAAGCTTTAGGTCCACTGAGAGCAAAGACGAATCAATAGCAATCATAACACCCCCGCCTCTGCCACAGTTAGTGTTAGTAAGATCGGGATCACATCGATGTACGGCATATTTATTAGGGTCGAATAATTCTGCATCATTTACTCCAGATTTCAGCCAACTTTCAGTGACTGCAATAACAGAGTAGTCACTTGAATTAGCAGCGTTATATAATTAATAGTGACAACATATCGTATCACTTTGACCAAATAAGCATTTTCACAAATATGACATACAAAACCACGCAGTTTGCATTTTGACTTTATTAAATAATTATTCTGTAATACATAAGCGCCAAATTCTTTCATCCATCGCATCGCTAACGTAATAAGCATGCAGATGGTGGTATCGTAAAAATTGCAATAAATAAAATATCTCATGTGGCCAACACATAACTTTCTTATACCAGTATATATCATCCTGATGTAAAAAAATCATTCTATATAATTCTTCACTTACCTCAATTAAATTTTAATAGCGTACCTTGAAATGCTTCATCAAAATTTTTAAATAATTAATTATCAACGTCATTCGATTCTGTCAATAATAATTCATGTCATATTTTAATAATTTCTTCTTTTTGACATTGACATTTTTATAACGAAATTAGATATTTCAAATGTCAAACTGTTAAATTTATCCTAACCCCATTTTATGGGGTCAAATGTATAAAAAATTTAAGTTTACTTCAGCTTTATTTAAATAATTGGAAAATATATTTTAGTGGCTTGATATAGCAGACATGATTTATAATATTTCATCAAGAATATATATTTTTTGTAAAGGTAAGTACAAAAATGTTTGGGTCCTGTGGACCTTCTTTCAGCTGGCTAATTTTCATCATCGAATTAATCATTTTCTTTGGACATGTAGACAGATTTTTTCCATAAAGTTATGTTTTTTCATTATAATTCGTCGAGATTCGTCCAGAAATGCAATAAAAAATTTTAATTTTTTCCCCGAAATTGTACTTTTTTTTCTTTCATTAATTGTGTCTCTTCTGGTGGTACTACAATCACCAAATTTAATCTGTCACCTAAAATGTTGTTGACAATCTTGACTGCCAAGTTTGTGAAATCTCCCATTAGTATTTTTTGAGTTATCGCGGATGCACACATACATACATACATACACACACACACACGAGCACGCGCACGCACACACGCACGCACGCACACACGCACGCAGGCACACCCACCTACGCACGCACGCGCACACACTTAAAATGCAACATATACATATATTTGAAATCACAAAAAAATACAGATTTCAAAAATGTAAAAAAATATAGGATGTTCCATTTTTAAAAATGCAAGTTCGGTTTGTCCTACTTTTATGGGACCTGTATATTTTTTTCAGGGGTTCCAAAAAAGTTTATTTGATTCACTAAAACTTTTATTTAAAACATTTTTTTTTTAATTCGAAAAATAATCAAAATATAGGGGTTGATCTTTTTGTTGGATAACCCTGTACAATACAAACCATAAAAAACAAGTAGGCCGCTTGGGGAAAATAAAGCATTGTGTACTTATCATTGTGTGTGTGTGTGTTGGAACAACGTAAGGATTCTAAACTAACTATAACTTACAACGTAAGACAAACGACAAGCACGTAAGTAAAATATCGTTTCTCCGAGACCGTCTAGAAATTTAACTGGTTTTGGTAAATTTTTTTTAGTGGAAAATACATATTTACTGGTCTAGCCCGGTAAAGGGACATAAGGGATCGGTAAAGTCTTTACCGATCCGTAAAGTCACTTTTGGTTGACAATCGTATCTGATTAAAAATAATTAATCCAACCCTCTTCGAAAGTAAGAGTCCGACGTCTATCAGATGAATTTTATGAATTTTGTTTTTAATTTGAAATCTTTTACAAGGTTGTTTGAAACTTGTAAGAACGGTTGCAGAAAAAAATTTTGTACGTAACACACCCGGAAAATGTCTTTGTTGGACTCACTGGCTTTCAGGGCTCGTTCACGCTCGCCATGGAAACTGCTAGTTCGCCCAGTAAAGAATCACTTTCCGGCCTTGTTACGTAAATAACTATTTCACTCATAATCAACTAATTTACTAACATAAGTACGAATCATGACAAACAGAAGGAAATTCATGCAATTTGAATGAGGTACGAGTAAACCCAGATGAATACGAACACGCCTTTTCGTCAATACCTCGTTTTAATCAACAGTAGTGGTGACTAGAGGTCTATTGGTCTAAACAAGTGTTCGCTGAAAAGCCCTTATACTAACAGGTACAATGTTCGCGAATAATATTCTTCAAAAAAGGGTAGCGTTAATCGGTTATTTCAGAAATATTGGCAGCAACAAATTCAAACTAATTGAACCTGTTTTGTAAAATATTTGTAATATACTCGTATGTAAAAAAACTCTGTTAATTATTACCTCTCCTAATTAGTTGCTGCTTTTGATTCCATATACTTCTGTCTCGTGGAAGAGGATTTTTCTTTAACCATCCTCCACAAGCTGAACTCCATAAATCGTCACAGGGTGAAACCGAGTTATTTAAGCCTTCTCTGATCTGTAACAGAATAAATTATTGTGAGGATTAAAAGCCTTAGAAGCGAGATTAATTTACGCAAAGATAATATTTTGCTTAAAGGTATACTTCGCTTTACATTGCATATTTCTATTACAGTAATTGTTTAATAAATGAGATAAAAAAATTGTAGTTTTATGGGCTCGTTTTGTTGACTGTGGGTGTTTCCGCTGATATCAATATCTGTGTATAAAACTAACTGCCATTCATACATTATGTAACTGACTGGTGTGAATTAAAATATTGAATGTAACACATAATCTGTAAGGAAAATTTCTGTTTTGCCCGTTATATTATATAATAATAATCCCATCCCATAATTGGCCTCGGCTGTTGGATGGTGTATTCAAATAAATAATATCTTTTTTTGGGGATTTCGGTCAGGTATAACTAATTTTATAATAACGCAACTGTTGCGTTAAAACAGACAATCCAATAACATGTAACAAAATTTAAAACAAATACCTAATAATTAATAGTTTCTCTGATGATGGTGTAATAAACCGAAACGTTAGAAAAAAAATAATAAAATTAGTTATACCTAACCGAAATCCCAAAAAAAAAAAACTATTAGATATTATTTGATATTAACGGTCAAGAAAAGAAAAATATATAGCTATATTATATTGTGATTATGATTATGTAAAAGACCTTTTATAGGAAGAATACGATATGATTTACACACACTTGTGCTTAGACCTTTGTACGATACACACGTCTACTAGTTTTGTTGAAAAATCCCTTGTTTTTTATTTAATTTCGTCTGGTTTGCCGGCACACGTTTGTATTTAACGTGGTCTGGATTGTCGGCACTTGTTTACGTTTAATTTTGTCTGGTTTGCCGGCACACGTTTGTATTTAACGTGGTCTGGTTTGTCGGCACTTGTTTACGTTTAATTTTGTCTGGTTTTCTGGCACATGTTTGCTTTTAATTTGGCTTGGTTTGCCGGCACTTGTGTCCATTTAATTTGGTCTGGTTTGCCCTTACTTGTTTGTATTCAACTTTGTATAATTTATGAGCGCTTATTTGTGTTGGATTTATTCTGGTTTGCCGGCTGTTAGTTTTACGTCATTTTGCTATAGTAACTAGATAAAATTCACTTTTTAACACGCTTTTATTAGCTTCACTTGTATGTTTGTTTGTTTGTTTGTTTGTTTGTTTGTAACCGACTCTTTGGACTCGATTTTGACCCACTTTAAACGGACAGATTTAATTGAAACTTTGTACACTTACGAAGAACCGGTAACAATACAATAATTTGATAAGTTTATATCATTATCCTGATCAGGATCGCCAGTCCTTTCCTCACGTATCCTCTGCGTGAGAGCAAGAGCTTAATATTGTAAGTATATTCCGTGATTCTCAGTTCGGTCGTTGACCGAGCGGGCAAGTCTTAGTCGACGCGAAACGACGGACTCCTCGGGCGTGAGTTCAAGTCCCATGGCTGAAATAAAAAAATATTTTTTTTTTCAGAAATATCTGTTGGATCGTAATATGTTATAATATCAGCATCAATAAGCAATATAAATATAGTTTAAAAAAACTACAAAACACGCTTTCATAGCACATCAAACTAAAAAGTGAAAAATAAATATAGTTTAAAAAAACTGAAAAACACGCTTTTAAAGCGCATCAAACTAAAAAGTGAAAAAAAATAATTATTAATATAAACTGAAAACAATAATGAACGAAAAATACTAGTATTATTGTGAAAAAAGCGTGGGTTGCTCGATATACGAAAAATATGGCACAAAGCGCCCCACGCTTTTTTCACAATAATACTAGTATTTTTGTTCATTATTGTTTTCAGTTTATATTAATAATTATTTTTCACTTTTTAGTTTGATGTGCTTTAAAAAGCGTGTTTTTTAGTTTTTTTTAAACTATATTTATATCTATTTAACGAATCCTGAATGTAATGATTTGAGATTACCACAGTCATCATTAAGAAGTGTTGCTATATGTTAGAAGTACATGGGAAGCAGACCCCAACATAGTACTACTGTTTCACAAATCCTTAATTAATTGATTATGGCAGTATTTTTTATGGCACCGCAACAAATATTCACCTTCAAAATATTAGGAGAGTAAAAAACATATGTCTTCGTTTGTGCCTAGGGCTTTTGAAAAGCACCCTAATAAATGTAATTGAAGTAGAAACTTGTGAACCTCCTCTAGATATAAGAAGGTAAATGTTAAGTGATAAATTTATGAAAATTTAATGGTAAATACCTTGATGATGTTGATTGCACTTTCTGTTTTTCTTATGGTTTGGTTGATATGATATTTCCAAGAAGTTTTTTTCTGTCTAGTGTAATCTATAAGTATTTGACTGTGTATTTGTGTGGAATTTCGTATGGTCCAAGTTTTAAGACTGATGGTAACTATGTTCTTTTCGCAGTGAACGTGTATGTGATAGATTTATTTTCGGATATATTCAGTCCATTGGTATCTAGCCAGGCCTTGACTTTTTCCATGGTTTGGGAGCGCTGGTGAATACAGTGATCAAATAAATGTGTCTTTCTCACAAACATCGAATTCTGGCACGCTATTTATGCATCGATGAACGTATTCACCCTTTCTTTATAATATCTATATTTATCTCACCAATTAATATATTATAAATAAAACTTGTTTTCATAGACTGTAAATGTTGATATAAATCAGTGTTATATTTTTTAGTAGTTATTTCTAATGATGGTCATCTATAAACTATCAGTAAATAGATTTTGTTATTAAGATAATTTAGCTGTACCTATCATGATATTTCGTGAAATAGAATTATTTTAATCACTTCTACCATATTTATATCACTACTCCATTATTCTGGTTAAATGATTCACTATTAATATAGAATATCCGAAGCTTCATATTCTCCCAGGGGGAAGAGGTGCCACCCCGGAAGTGGTTCAGGAGTTTTTCGACTTCGACTCAGTAGCGTCTCTTGGGTCCACTCACCCACAAAGATGGTGGTACAGTCTTTGCCTCTAAGCTTCTTCAGTGTCTCTTGCGCCTCACCAGTACGCCAAAGTTAATTTCTTAAAACTGGCCGGGTTTAGATGATCTACTGAAACATCTCTGCTTGAAAATGGGGGTTGGCTTCACTTGACTTCGCCTCGTTCACAAACTTCTCCGCTCACAAAATAAAATGACACTTTTAACACTTGTAACATAAGTAGCTATTACCAGAGCTATTATTTAATAGATTTCTAATAAAAAATATTTTTTCAAGCATCTGACAACTCTTTGACAACTGTTCTCTTCAGGTCATGTTGTTATTATATTTACTGTTTAAACTCCAAAGTAAATGTGGGACGTCAGACGTAGATGGTCCATATATTTGGATGCAGGAAATATCTAGTTATATTTTAGGGCACAAATCGAAATAATATCACCGAAGCTGTCAGTGTCATCGTTACAAATTTGTTCGAGATATATTTAGATGCATTTTAATAAATTACCGGCGATTTAGCTACTAAAATAATGGAAATATGTAGATGCGACGAGTATAGAGACGATGTAGATAATCACATATTGTGGACCCTTGGAACTTATCATCACCTAAAAAAAGATTAATACGCAAGTATTTCTTCATTCAAAATTTGTTTATAAGATCGGCCAAATTATGAATTGTATAAATTATAATTCCTCATGATGTTCCTTTGTAAATAGTATACTATTTCCGTGAGATAATGTAAGATATAAGATCAAATAACGTTTTATTTTTTGTAGTCCCTCCACATGTTGTTGTACATAACCATGTGAACGATTTAAGTTTTTTTACTGCCTTCGTTTGCGCTCTTTATTTATAATTACTAGAGTTCGGTTATCGGCGAGTCATGACGTCAAAAAAAGGGTCAGCACAAGGGAATATTTGTTATTAATTTATACACCAATTAATAACTAAATATTTTTTAAACTATTACTGCTAACTAATATTTTTCAGTGGCTTACCTTGTAGTGTAAAGGTTCTAAAAATGACTAGTGGAAGTAGCGAAGTGAAGGTATATTGGCACTAGCAGTTCACACCACTTTTTCTGCTGCACTACACACACATTCACAGTTATTGTTTCGGTATTGGCGTATATTTAAAATAAGGAAATATTCGTAGAGACGCCATATTTATGTGAGATCTTAAACAATCCACTTCTTTGTACTGAGGTAGGTTCGATGAACTACGACAAAACCAGGATTGTTGTGTAAAACACTTTCTAGTTTTTTGTTTACTTGTTCAGGGATGTCTCCAGATACATATATTGCCGAAGATCGAACACTACATTCATCGCATCGGTTATGGTAAATTCTCCTGTTTTTGGTCGACATTCAAGTTGTTCTATAACGAGAGAGATTTATGAAAATTGAGTGCTTAAATTCAAAATCATTTTGGACACTGGGATCGACAATACCTTCTTGGGCATTTGCATCAGCAACAGCTCCTTTAGCATACAATTGTAGTACGACTCTTTTTATATCGACAAAGGTTCTATAGTAATATGATGCTCTATTCCACCAAGTGCCCAATCTTGTCAATATAATCTGTGGAGGTAGTGGCGTATCAGACAGAAATTCGTGAAAAAATCACACATCTTCACCAGCAGAGAAGTATTGCATAACATTCTGACTGCAAGAATAATGCAATGCAATTTGCAGTGTTAGGTAGATATATATGTCTATGCAACTACATAATTCGCAAACAGTTTTATGTTATTAAACGAAATTTGATTTATAAGCAGACAAATTCTTTTAGATACATAAAAGGTTTTTTAAATTGCATGATCAATAAAAATGCATAAACCAATTATTTTTTATGTGGAAATATAAAAATGTATACAATGTAAACAAATTCACGTGACATAAACTTGCATTTCTTATCAAGGTTCCTGCAGACGACACTGGAATGACTCGCCGATATCCGAACTCTAATAATTACAGTGACTAGAATAAAGACAGTGAAGATACGTGATGTTTCAATTTTGATTGGTCGACATCATATTTAGTCGAATTACTGATGTGACGTTAGGTATACATCAGTAATCAGTCGGTATAGTGCTGGTAAACGTTATAGAGCCTTCATAATTGATCGCAACCCACGTGACCAATTAGTTACCTTTAACAGCATCGTCGAGTCATATCGTCAGTAAAAGATGGTTGAAAACTACTTCCTAGACACATACGTATGTGCAAGAACCCTCATCGGGTAGGTACTGCCGTAATATGAAAGACACCAAATCACAAGTTAAAAGGTACCAATTAATCTCGTGGCTTACGATAATTTATGATGAAGACTCTGTTGTAGAGGGACGAGACGAGGCAAGATGCGCGGTCATTCAGTATCCCGTCGGTCTACGCGAGCGAGATGATATGTTAGCTGACTCTCAACTACATCTTACCACGGCTGTTTTCTACTAGGAATATCGTTTGTCGATCCCCTGAAATCTGCACGCTACTGTACATTTAATATCATTTTAACAAAATTAAGTCATAACCACACAACTTTTATTTAAAAGTTTTTTTTCTATAGGCAATAATAATGATGTTAAGGGGTGGCTAATTTATAATGAATAACCCTGTACATCGAAGCATTTATGAAAAATTAACCACAGCTTTTCCGCTGTATCCATTATTAGAACGCAAAGTGTATGTTATTAGTTCAACTTATAATAAATAATAATTATACGTCGAATTCTACTTACTTCTGTCTTGTTCATATATAAAATATATCAAATTTTCTATTTTAACCTTTTCAGTTTTTACAAGTCTAACGTCTGTTAACATTTTAAAGACATGTCACTAGGTCCCGTTAATTTTAAACAGAGTTGGTTAAAAATTTAGTTGATTTCTGTTATATTAGAGTTACAGAACACCAACGACAATTAAAATAGTTCCGTTAAAATTCTAGCGGAAATCCAGTCTACCAAAATTTAACAGACATTTACAGAATCCAGCAGATGTCATTTTTCTCCCATTAAATTAAAATAGGTATTGTTTTAAAAGTATCTGTCAAATGAAAAATTATATTTATAATAATAATGTCTTTATTAAGGGTGCAGTTAATCTTACAGATATGGTTACCTTAAAATAATCTTTCAAATTTTAGTTCCAGAAAATACATGTCTTAACTGGACCTGCAATAAAGCAAGTCATACAGACAAACGTTTTTCAAAGCCTGTTATACTAGACGACAGCAGAATAAAATCCAAGGATGCAAGAGAAACACCAGAACAAACCATTGAATCAAAATGGATACCTGTTTCGCCAGGACTTATCTCACAGAGGTATTCATATATAATTCAAACTTAAGATAAAAATGACATTGCCGTTTAAGAATTACTAAATATAGTATATTACGAAAACAATGTGCAAACAGGTAACCCAATTTAAGTCTTTAGTTATTATCAGACTATCGAAAGCAAGCTGCAATGGATACATTAATTACTTAAAACATTGTTCCATTTAAAACCACAACAGAGTAGTTCAGCAAAATGAAGTTCTGAAAAGTAGGACGTATGTCTTCGGAACCTGTGATTTTCAAAGTATATTGAAAGAGTTGCCTCACTTTTACATTTAAACGTGTTTTTATTTATAAAGCATACATTTTTCGAGGTAAATAATGTTAAATTGGAAGGGATTTTAAAAATATTCAAACTGAATCTACGACGAACTGATACTGTATTGAAATATTCAGTGCGATTTCGTTGCCGTGCGTATTTATGGGTAGCAGGTGGTTTTTGCTCAAAAATTTGCTCTTAAAGCAGTGACCCTTTGGTACCAGATTTCATGGAATTTATGTATTTGTCTTTTAATTGCCCAATCAAATTTTGACAAACTCACTGAGGTTAAAGTGTTAGAGGTATCTATACAATGTGTCCGTAAAGTATGGAATAAATTCATCATTTCTTAAACCAAAAATATTTAGAAAAAATCCTTGGACACGAAGATTTTTAATTTCAATTGCGCACCTTATCCTTTGTTATGACGTCATCACTGTTTCCGTTATGACGTCATCGATATTTTTTTAAATGGAACCTTGTACATTTCTCCATTTTTGGATTCTAAATCAACAGCTGAATCCAAAAATGTATCACACTTAGGGTCTAAAATTGATATGTTAAATATAAGAATTTACTAATTTTTCATGTTTTGTTTAAACAAATTATATCACTAGAACTAACGGCGAGTGATTAATAAAAACAATTTATGGTAAATGTTCGAACTGTACTTCTTGTTGTAGATGACAGTACCCTAAACGATGAATAAAGTGTTGCTGAACCATGTTTATAGTTTCCTGGGAAATGTTGTTTATTTCTGTTCTAATTATCTCTTTTAATTCAACAATGTTTTACGGTTTGGTTTTATAAACTAAGTATTTTTAGATGGCCCAACAGAAAATAATCTAATGGATTGAGGTCCGGTGACCTTGGTGGCCATTTAATGGGTCCACGTTTACCAATCCACCTATTCAGAAATATTTGGTCAATATACCTTCGAACGTCTGCTGCATAATGGGGAGGCACACCATTCTGTTGATCTCACAGGCTTTCGTCAACATTTCCAGGATTAATTCTACTGGGGAATAAATTTAATAACGTTGGGATGATTTTATTTCTTACAATTCCCTCCCACACATTTACCTTTTGTGGATCCTGTGTGTGCTGCTCCCGCGTCCATCAAGAGTTTTCCCTTGCCCAGTATCTACAATTCGACGATTCACTTCACCCTCCAATTTGAGGCATCGGAGAATTTTTTCAGAAGAGGATCACCATCACTTAGTTATTGCACAAGCTGAATCTTAAACGGATGCCATTTTTCTAATTTTAATACTCTATGTACTGACGATTTAGTAACATCATAATCACGACTAAGATGGCGAACGCTGGTATGTCGATTTTCAACATCTGGGCGATCTGTTTTGGGTAAATCTTCCACCGTACCAGTCTCTCCAATTTTTTTTCAATTTTATTCACTGCCGATTGAGTTACTGGTCGTTCTGGTTATTTAGTATTAAATAAATTACATACTTCTTGTTGAGTTCGCATCCTATCACCATACCCAATCAACGTAAGAATTTCAATCCTCTGCTTTACAGATACTCCCATGTTACAAATTAAAATGAATCGACAACATTTATTGAGAAACCACTACTGGGGTAAAGTATTATTAAGTGATTCACAGTCAAAGATGATAATGTTAAAACAAACAAAAACAAGCCTATTTCAAAAAATTAATAAAAAATTTGTTTATTTTTATCTTCTAGTTGTTTTTTTTTAAATGGTCGTATTTTCCCATTTTAGTGTGATACATATTAGGAATCAGCTGTTGAAGAAGAATCCAAAAATGGAAAAATATACAGGGTGTTCCAAAAAAATGTCGATGACGTCCGAGAATTTCTTCTAAATATTTTTGGTTTAAGAAATAATGAATTTATTCCATACTTTACGGACACACTGTATATGAAATACATTATAAATTCACATTAGGCAGCTTCATTTAAAAACCAAGGCATGTATGACCTACAAGTCTAGATATGTTAGGGTTTAGTGTTGTTTAAGAGATCACAGGATTAGCTCGAGGTACAAAATGTGGATGGTTTTGAAAATATAACAACTTTCCTTTACTCTTTCAGCATATTTAAGTTCTATGAATGTTCTAGGCTTCATCTAATATACTAATGAAATTAAACTTGTTCTCGCTGACTTGATTCAAACCCAAGGCCCAGATATGTAACAAAGAGGAAGACTTCAAGAAGTCTTTTTACAGAGAGCATCGAAAATCACGGCAAAGAATTAATTTTTAGGAAATGAAAGTTAATTTTTTCAACCTTAAAATGTATACTTTCTTATTTTATAATAATAAAAACTATTATTAATTCAATCGGGAGTTGTTATCATTTTAAAACCGTCCACATTCCGTACCTAACCTTGTCGTAGGCTTGAATGAATGAATGAATGAATGAATGAACTCATAAAGGTCATCATGGCCCCAGGAAATGCATAAAACGGTTATTATTACCACCATGGCAGTTAACTTAAATTACTTTTCATAACGTAGTTTTAAGAAAACAATAATAATTTAATAAACGTGATTTAAATTCGAGTTTAAATTGCATATTTGATAAATTTAAGTAGTTACAAACTTTCTAACTCAATATTTATTTCAGGCTAGTTAATGAAAGTAAGAACCCCAAGCTCAAATGTCCATTCTAAAAAAGCAAAAAATATTAAACAAAGGTGAAAATTATCTCACAAAATTAATTGCGATGGAGGATCTAAAAACTGTATTTTACGGATGTTATAAATTACGTACTTCCTATAGACAGCTTTGAAATTAACATAGTTGTAGTTGAATAATTAGAACGTTTATCTCTTTGCATATAACCATACTTATTGTACTGTACTTAAAAATTTAAATAGAAAAATAAAGACCATATTTCCTTGTTTGTGTCCATACGAATTGCTTAGTAAAGTTGTTTTAACTGAACTCACTATAATAAATTAAGGATCTTTTTGAATCACAGGCATCTATGATAATTAGTCAGCTGTGTTGGGTGTTACTTCAGAATCCTGATAATTTTGTTAAAGTTGTCAACTTAGGGCATGTTTATTTTAGTTTTAAAATGGGAGTACAGAAACATTTTATTAACATTTTGATATTACATACATATTTGCCTATTCCAACAACTTTATTATAAGAAAAATTAATAAAACTACATTAAATGTGGCACTTCTTTTTTTTTCATTTTTTATCACTTTATAACAGATAACAGATTATAAATCTCTCCTTTATTTTCATGAAATACTTATAAAAGACACCAGGAGTGTATAAGCAAAAAAAATTTTCAGTTTCGATACTGATATGATTGCAATAGAAGGTCTTGATAATATTGTCATTTAACATAATCTAGTTTTATTTCAGCTTTTGTTTATTTGAAGGAATTCTTATTAGATAATTTAAGACGTATATAAGCAGCCAGTTTTAGGACATTGCAAGAAAAAAATATGGGTACCTAATTATTGTTGCATCTATGACAATTTTCAGCTCTGAAATACTCAGAATTACACAATTATAGTTTTGTTTGAAACCATGGAAGTTATACACATTGTACAACGCTTTTGAATATGCAAGTATGCCCTAATGGACATAATGAATGCGTTTTGACTCTTCCTCCTTTACGCCTCTGAGAATGGCTAGGTCGGGGTCGGCTATTGAGTAGAGGATCCTCACGCAAGTGACTAGATTAACTGAGTCCCTCCACTAAATGTCGATGTTGTTTGTGCTAAGACTAAATGCATACACTGTTTCTGTCATTCCTTAGGCCATATTCAAAAGTAGCTGTATACCATATTTAACCTATAGCATTTTGTCGTTGCGTAAAGAGGGTGATTGATGACTACAGTGACTTTCTTTTCATTATATTGGACAAATGAGGACAGTAATTGAGCCTCTGACCAGCTAACAATAAAACATTATTTTTTATGGAAGTTATATAGCGTTAAACAAGAAGTGTGTGTTTTATTTGATATTAAATAACCCGATTAGGACCCCATAGTGCGCTCCACAATAAGCAAAATTTAAAGACATTTTTCTGAAAGAGGACATACCAAGAGCGATGTACAATACTACCGAAAAGTGCCTAAAGAAGTACAATTAATTTGATGTTGCAACTGCAAGAAAATCCGCATAGCACTAGATGGATGATAGGTGCAATGCTGATGCTGATTTTGTCAACCGTATTATCTTTTCTAATGAAGCTACATGTTTAACAACCGTTCAGTTAAGATAAAAACAAAATTGTCGCCAATAGGCTCCACGGAATACGCACTGGATAATGGACGCCCATATCCAATATCCAAAAAAGTTGATTGTTTGAGATGGCATTGTTAGGAACACAATTTTAGGACCTTATATCAGTGAGAAAACACTAACAGGTGAAAACTATTTGGAACTACTCAGAGACCATCTCCCTTCTGTTCTAGCCATATTGTACCCAAATCACGACGACCCCGATATTCCAAAAAATGCTTTGTGGTTCCATTAAGATATAACACTCCCTTATTACCGCGTTACTTTTCGGGACTACTTAAACGAAATTTTTCCTGTGCGCTGGGAGGCGAGTGGCAACTGAATAGCCGGCACGATCACCTGATCTCACGCCTTTAGATTTGACTTGTGGGGTTATCTTAAGAGTAAGGTCTACTTCAACAGACCAAATTCCGCTGAAGCCTTAGAAGAAAGAATCCGAAATGAAATTCTGGCTTATTACCATAGAAAAGCTTCAAAATGTTAGACAGAAATTAATTCACTATCTTGCCTATTGCCAAGAAGTAAATGGAACGTAATTTGAACACTTCATATGATGGTTTAATGTTTTTACGATATATTTTTATTTGGCTACAACATTTCAAAATTGAAAAATTCCGCAGCTATTTAGATTTTTTGTTCACATCACACAACCACATATTGTCATCGCCATTTTTTTAAATGTGTAATTGTGGAAAAAAATTATAGGTAAAAAAATTTTCACCTATCAGAAAAGATGCGCGTTTAAAAAAGGTTGACCTCTCCGAGGATTTTGACCGCAGATGAGCGGGGAATTTTTTTATTCGTGCGTTCCACAGCCAACGTTTGCACTGCATAATATGGCCTTCTGATGTGAAAAAGGATCGTGAAAGAATTATAACTGTTTTTCAGTTTCTGTGTGTCCTAAGGAGAGGTTTTTTATTTTAGATAATAATAATAATAACAATAATAATAATAATGTGGGTGCAAGGCCGGCAACCTCCACGTTGGTGCACCCTGGACAGGCAGAGGTAACTCTGCCTGACTAATGTCGGCCGGGGGTACCAAGGCTAACCACCTGGTACCCCTTCTACTTCGGGTTCCATACAACCTTAGGAGAAGGGCCCCTCACGATCGACCCCAAGCGGATGGGGGTCAGAGACAGGCGGAAGAGGCCTCACCGAACAGTCTCAACAACGACGAAATTGGCAATGTACACGGACGCTTTAAGTTGACGAGGGAACTTCGGGATGACTTGCTGACCTGCCGCGAGAGTAGCGAACCTGAGCGAAGGGGATACATTGCGCGATTGCATGCACTTTGGTGCGGAATGCATCCAGAGCATCGCGCCTTCTCTCAACAACATCTGAGAGATCAAGTATCCTTTTTGCTCAGGACAGGTTACGTAAGGGCACCCCGTCAGCTGGAAGAACTGCCAGCCGCAGTCCCACCGCGGCAATTACGAGCTGATGGGGAACATCCTTTAGAGTTCACCGGTGTAGACTTAAGGACGAGGGTTAGCCTTAACACCAGGGCTAACCTAAAGCCACAAGACCTGGCTAGAATGGACGCGGTCATCGATGAGGAAATTCCAGATGTAGACATCTGGCAAATCAACTGTGCCGTGTACAACGCCGCGAAGCAACTCGTCCCCCGTGAGAGGTCAACCAATCACGGGGTCGAGAAAGCCAAGCGGCGTGTACAAAAAAATCGAAGGCAAAATACATCGGCTAGACAACACGCTTCTCGGATCCAGAGTGTGGTGGAATATAAGACGACTGGTAGAGTTTTTACTCCCAGGATCCGGCGAATAGCTGCCGGATTAAGACGTCAACACCATACTCTAAATCTGACAGTGATGCTTACCATCAAGCAGCACTGTCTAGATAGGATCCGAGCGCTCATGGCGATAAAGAAAACATTGAAGAGGCGGGTGAGGAGTATGGAACAAAACAATTTGTTCCGTACGAATCCTTCCCGCCTCTTTCAAGAGCCACAGCGTGTTGTCGAGAATCCCCGACTGTAGAAGATGTCGAAACCTTCTGGAAGGGAATCTATGAAACGCCGCGTCCATTCAATAGCGACACTCCATCAATTGCACACTTCGAGGCTCTGTGTCACAGACATCTTGAAGAGCCAGAAGAAGTGTGCCCGGCAATCAGTACGGAGGAAGTCCAACAAGCACTTGTTGGTACCAAGAACTTCGCTGCCCCGGGCTCAGACGGCATTAACAACTGGTGGTGGAAGAAATTTCCTTCCACTCACCGCCGTCTGGCGCGAGTTTTCAACTCATGGTTGAACGAGGGGCAGCAGATTCCGGACTGGTTCGTCGAGGGACGTACTGTGCTAATCCCCAAAAAAGGGGAATCTTTCCGACCCGAGGAATTATAGGCCGATCACTTGCCTTAACTCCTGCTACAAGATATTTACACGTATCTTGTATGCTAGGACGCTGAGGTCTGTTGATCCGATCTTCCAGCAGATACACGAACAGCGTGGTGCCAAGAAGGGCATGACAGGTTGCAAGGACAGCCTGCTGATAGACCCGCTGTATTACACAGGATTCTGTGCAATACAAGCGGAATCTATCGATGGCCTGGATTGATTACCGCAAGGCATTTGATACAACATCGCACGAGCTATTGTTATACTTGCTCGAATGTCTTGCGGTACCAGCACCACTAGTGAGATGCATAGAACAGCTGCTGCCGCTCTGGAAGACCCGCTTCACCATAACATCAGGTGCGCAGCGGGTCACGACAGAGCAGGTGGCATTTAGGAGAGGAGTTTTCCAGGGTAACTCCCTGAGTCCTCTCCTCTTCTGCATCTCACTGCTGCCGTTGTCTGTTGGGCTCCGCCAAACCCGCGGGTATCAATGTGGACCACCCAGCGACCGGAGGCATAAGGTCACCCATCTATTCTATATGGATGACCTTAAACTTTATGCCTCCGGAGAGCGCGAACTACAAAACGCTCTTAGGGTGGTCGAAGAATATACGCGGGCAATTGGTATGGAGTTCGGGTTGGACAAATGTGCAGTCGTCCACCTCAAGAGAGGACGATGCGGGGAATTTCCTGAAGATGCGCAGCTCGCAGACGGAAGCATCCTAAGACATCTGGATGCCGGAGAGACCTATACATACCTGGGTGTGCAACAAAGGCACATCCAGGATGTAACACAAATAAAGGAATCTCTCCGCGGCAAGTACAGACACCGCCTCCAAAAGATTTGGTCTTCCGAACTTTCGGGGAAGAACAAGGTGTCTGCAACTAATATGCTTGCCGTTCCGATTCTGCTCTACTCCTTCGGAGTAGTAAAGTGGAGGGTAGATGAGCTGCGCCAATTAGACAGAGATACCCGCAAGTTGATGAATATTCACAGAAGTATTCATCCTAGATCGTCCGTTCCTCGTGTGTACCTCCCACGTCAACGGGGGGGCCGAGGACTCTTGAGCCTGGAGTGTACGCATGGCAGAGTAGCACTAAGTATGGCATGTAACATCCTCAGGAGTTCAGATCCCCTCTTGCGGTTTGTGAAACATCACGAAACTGTAGGAGTGGGAGCAGGATTGTTTAAGGCAGCAAAAAGAGCCGCTGATGAACTCGGTCTCGCATTTGACATCAGGCGAGGAGGCCGGCGAGGTGCTGATGTTGAGTCAGTCACCGAACTTCAGCCAAATCGTCTGAAAGCCCGAATTAGAGCTGCCGAACAGGAAAATCTGTTTCGGCAGCACGTCGATAAACCCCAGCATGGTGTCTTCTATAAGAACATAGAAACACTGGGTTTATCGACTAGGCTGACCTTCGCCTTTCTAAGGTCAGCAGGGCTTAAGTCGGAGACCGAGGGATTCATTATGGCCTGTCAAGATGGTGTTATCAACACCTTGGTCTACCGTAGCCGCGTGTGGCGTGTAGAGGTTCCTGATATCAACTGCAGGACCTGCCATCAGGCGCCGGAATCGCTCATGCACTTACTATCTGCATGCCCCATATATGCGATTTCGGCCTACATCCACCGGCATAACGCGGCGTTACGAGTGCTATACTACCATCTAAGGCACTCGTACGGGGTAGACCAGACACCAGTGCTGCCTTATGTCCCCGGAGATATTGAGTCCGTTGTCGAGAACGAGAAATGCCGGATATACTGGAACTACTCGTTCCCGACTGTCAGGCTAATCCAAGCCAATAAGCCTGACATAGTCCTCCTCGACCATCAACTCAAGGTGATGTATGTCATCGAGTTCTCGGCACCTGCAGAGAAAAACATCACCTTGAAGGAGGAGGAGAAACGGACCAAATATCGAGATCTCCGGTACGAGCTCCAAGTGCTGTACCCAGGCTACTCGGTAAAAATGGTCGTCCTTATAATCGGTGTACTCGGAGGGATAAAGCCTACGCTACTCTCGGAACTGAAGATCATACCGGCCTGCCAAAAATCAGCCGAGTGGCTGGCAGGCCAAATGCAGAAGGCGGTCATTCTGGGTTCTCTCCGTCTGCTTAGGGCACACGATTCTGGTATCTACAGTCACTAACCCTGCGGGATGTGGGGAGTGGCTGTAGTTAATGCGCCGGCGTTACTCCCGTGAGGCGTCGGAGGCCACGGGAGGACTGACCTGCATCGGGAAACCGAGAAAAAAAAATAATAAAAATGTTCATTTGCAATATAAATAACAATACAAAATAAATTAATAATATATTTTATTGATTTTAGTAATTCAACAAATCGGGTAAGTATAATTCTGTTTACTGAATATTTTTCCATTTATTTTGTTTGGTAACACATGTTTAATTTATAAATTTATTTTTTGATTAATTAGGTTACGTATTATTTGCCTTAATCGAATAATAAATATTTGAAAAGTTTTGTGTTTGCTTACTCCATCCCCTTTCTATATATAGTGAAATTTGTTTGCTGATATTAATATAATTTACCTACCCGAGCATGTACCACTGAGATCTATTAAATATTAATCACTGATTTATCAGCAGCAACATTGTGAGTTCCATTAGGGTATTTAAATATATTTTACCCTTGTTTTTACATAAAAAATTGTACGGGTCATATTTGAATAACAGTTAAAAACTATGTTACATTTATTTTATTAACTTATCCCAAGTGGACACATATTCTAAGGATATTATCGAAATGTCAAGGTCGCTTAAGAGTCATTACCTGTAAGCGTTGACATTTCCATGGATAATATCCTTTAATCGAGATTTCAATGCATCATTTGGTTGTTGACGTTATGCTCAAAAATTATGTTGCGGCCTCGGTTACGGCTATTTGTAAATAAATCTTTATTGTTCAAGAACGAATAACAGATAATATTATGCTAAATAACACTTAGCGTAACCCCAAACAAATATGCGCATACTTAGATATCAAAAATAACGCACCCCAAAAATACGGTATTCACATGCGATAATTCTCTGTTATTATGAAATAAAATACAGATTAAATCGCGAAGGGGCGAACACGGCCATTAGTATGAGCAATTTACATTTAACTGCAGCGGGAAGGGAATCCACAATCACGAAGCGGTGTGCGCGTTCTCCAGGAAGACATAAATAAATAAATACTCTAGATGAAAGAACTGCACACCCTATCATAGCTGATACGACACTACAGTCCAGCTAGATGACAAGTGCTTCGGTAATTATCAGGAGTGTAATACACCGTCGGCGAGTATTCAACGGATAACAGTAAATGCGCATACTTTGTTCATCCTTTCGTGGTTCTATCTGTATAGAAGATACCGAGGTGGGCACAATACCCTAAGGCCACAGTTTACCATATTTATTTTAATATTACTTCATTTAACACTTATTTTTTTACCATAATCTGTATCTCCTTGAAGACTTGTTTTTCCTCCACATTCGCCAGTCGCTGACGACTGCATCCGAGTAGCCGCGACCGGTTCGTCAAGACATCTACTAATGTATTTAAACCTATCTGTTTTTCCTACCGTTACCGAGTCGTTATTACTAAAAGTTTTTTGTCGTTCATTCGTTCGCCAGTTTTCGGACGTTTCTGAGAGCAGACAAGCGACTTAGTAGTGAAGAATTTATAGGTACGCATAGCTTGATTTTGATTGAAATCCTTCAACCTGTCTGTTGTTAAACATAGGTAAATTTTTTTTCTGACATTTTTCACTTTCAAATGTTAATAGGACGACCAGATTTTCTTTTTGGCCCTGATAATTTAGCATCATTAAAATTACTAATTTAACTAACTATTTAATAAAATACATTGCGGCTAGTCGCAAGCGAGGAAAACAACAAAAGAATTAAAAAAAACGAAATAAAATTTTGCTACTTTGGACACAGTCGTCAGCGACTGGTGACTGTAGAGGAAAACAACGCTAGCGTCGTTTTCCTCTGCGCAAGGAAATTAACAGAAATAGCTGAAAAAATTGGGGAAAGCTTAATTTCAGACTGATGTTATTGGATATTAAGAAGAGTCTAAAACTAAGGAGTCCCCCTTTGGGACCGCTTGCTTTCTCCGCCATCTTGAATTAAAAATGGCAGAGTTCAATTAATTAAATCCATTAATCTCGGACACTAATAGTTGGATTTAATTGATCTTTTTTTGTTAATGAAAGATCAGAAAGGGTCCTACAATTTTTGTTCAATCAAGTTTTACGAGATTCCTTTTATTTTCCTAGATATTATTTAATAGTATTTGTTAGTTGTATAAAATTTTTTGGTGTACTGTGCTACTTAGGTATATCAGTTTAAAAACAGTATCCAAAAAACAAATATTTAAATGATAAATCTTAAACACATGAAAATAATGGGGAAATGTCTTAGGTAACTAAAAATTATTTAGAAGAATAACCTCTGCTACTTTTGTCGGATAATGACAAGATAATCCTTTGCAATATTTGCAGACTACCGCAATGAAATATTGTGCAAGAGCAATTCTTCTAGCACGAATCTCTACATTTACAAAAAAAACTTTGTCATGAGATGCTCGGGTGCTGGCATCTTGTTGGTGGTAACAGGAAAATATTAACTGTTATGCGAAAACCAATTCCATTCTAATGGGTCAATATTATAGTAGGAGACATTGCTTTAGTGACGGGACGTGCGGAGTAAGGCGTAACATGAGAGCGGGAAATGTCTAACACATGACATCTTCCGTCTTTTACACCGCATACATTAAAGCGAAAATGATCATTGTTGTTTTTGCTGGCACACGACCAAGGCGGAGTTTCACTTACATTCTGTGATACTTCTCTGCAACTACTGTATGTGTAGTCAATACTTTAAATTCAATACTTTTATCTATCTGCAGATCGGCTCTTGCTCTTGGTATATACACACATGAGATAAAAGGCGATTCATTCAGAAACTACGAACCATGGAATTATAAATTAAAAAGCATCGTGATCTATCTAAATCATGATATAGTTCTTAGATAAGTCAAATTTTTATTGCACTATTAACAGTTCTACCATTGTTGGAAGATATGGATTCTTATGGCTTAATATAAAAAATGGCATTTCTGCAAAATTTTAAAATTTATGAAAAAAGTATATAATATAAAACATACATACATTTATCCTCTTTTATCGAAAAAAATGGTTCTGGGATTAACGGTTCTCGAAATATATAAATGTTTAAAAACTGTGGTCAGCCATCTTTATTTCAATATGGCGGAGAAAGCAGGCCATCTATTATGGGGGACTCCATGGATTCTGACACACTTTGGTATGTACTATCATTCTTTCAAAATCCAGCTTTTCCCTAATTCTTTCCATTCAACTCTGTGTTTATAACTAATTTGCCTGTGCATACAATATTCTAATTGAAAAATGTTCGGGATCATGTTGAAGATGCTTCGATCGAGATAAGTAGAGAGAAATGGCGTAAGGGAATAGAGCATGTGATGAAAGAAGTATAGAAACTGTGGGAGCTTGACAGTATCATTGAAACAGAACAGAACAGAACAATAGTTATTTCATTAGGAGCGGGTGAATGTTTTACATCTTTTTGGAAACACTGATGTGATTTATCCAACCAACTTCGTTTGGAGATGATTAAAGCATATTTAATTATATTCAGGAGTTATAAGGAAATGTAGTGTGTCACACTTTTGTTTTTTGTCATACATTTACCGATAAAACTATTTTACGTATTAAGATTTTAAAATGAAATAAAACTGAAGACAACTCATTTCTCATCTAAACACTTTTTAAGATACTGAAACTGTGCTTTCGTCATATCTAGGTCAACAAATATACCCAACGCTTTGTATTTTATATAATGTAAAATTGAATCTTCTGTTTTTTGGCGAATTGGTGATTCTATCTATAAACAAAAATTTAGAAACTAGAAGGGCATTAGGTACGGGGTTGAAATTCCTTCCGCTAAATAGCCCTTAACAAGGAACCAACCAAATGTCTTTACAGAATTTAGATATCTCCAACCGTTCACGAGTTGTAAGGAAAATATAGTCACTCCCAAATTTGGCTAGTGTAAAACCGTTTTTTGTTTTTTCTCATACGTTTTCCGATAAAGTAGTTTATATTAATATTTTAAAATGAAATGGAATTCACTGTATCAAATATAAATGTCTGTTTTCTGTTTTTGGGAATGCTTCAATAGGTGTTTACAATATAATATTAGGTTCGCCTAAAAACCATCACTGGGAACCATCCGAGCTCTAATTCAGACTACAAATGGATTTTTAATGAGAGGCGCTGGAATTAAACTACAAATCATTTAGAATAATCTATCTATATACAAATAAAAATCAATTGCCACATGTATGACGGAGCATCACTTGAGAACGGCTCGATCATTTTGGCTGCTTTCTTTCTCGTTGTGTTCGTAATTGTCAGGACAAGGTTTCTATGAAAGAAAATTTTTGGAAAATCAACGGGAAAAGTCGGAAATTTTGACGTTTTTGATATTGATAATCATTACGTGAAATGAGGCAGAGTTTGAGAGTTCTGCTGTCATGTTCTCATAACAAAAAAAAAAAAACGTGCATAGCTTAAAGGTTGCAACCATTTGACATTTGACAACCATTTAACATTTTGCGAAATGATTTCATTAAACGAAAAAAATATTGTGTTATCGGTGGTGATCTCTTGGTGGATTGAAAATCGTTCGTGTGTTGAAAAGATTATTTTGGTGTCTTTGGAAAAGTGCCACCAATAAGGCGTCGAAATATCGGTCGGCGTACGCGCAACGCAAGAGAAATACATGATCGTCGAATCGATGAGACTGATGAAGAGCGTAGACAGCGTTTGGAGGCAAATTGAATAAGAATTTCTAAAGCGCGATCAATTATGACTCCGGAACAACGGATGCAGTTGAGTTCGACTCGCTCAGTTGGAGATAACGTACAAAATAATTTGAGACGTCGACTAAATAGACGGCCAAATGTAACAATTCTACATGAACGTTTAGAAGTGTTTTCCACACAATTATTAGACATTGGCAATGGAAAATTTCCGGTTGACGCTTGGTTGACGCTTCCACTGGCCTCATTTCGTTTCCACCTAATTTTTACAATTCACAACGTCGAAAGAAGAATTGATCACGAAAGTGTTCCCGAATATTGGTGTAAATTACAAAAACCATGTTTGGTTGAGCGAACGAGCTACTTTGGCAGCGAAAAATAAGGACGTAGACGATTTAAACATAAAAATTCAAAGTCAAATCGCTGACCAATTGCATTCATTTAAGTCGATCGATTCAATTACCGATCCAGATGAAGTCGTCAATTATCCAATTGAATTTCTGAATTCATTGGATTTGACAGGAATGCCGCCGCACAATTTGCAGCTCAAGGTAGGCTCGGTGATAATCATGTTACACAACCTGAACCAACTGAAACTATGTAATGGAACAAGACTCGCTGTTAAGAAGCTGATGAACAACGTGATAGAAGCAACGATAATCATAGGAAAGTTCAAAGGTGAGGATGTTCTGATTCCAAGAATACCACTGATTCCAACCGATTTGCCGTTTCAATTTAAGCGTGTCCAGTTTCCTATTCGCCTTGCATTCGCAATGACGATTAATAAATCGCAAGGTCAATCGTTGGACGTGTGTGGAATGAACCTTGAATTGCCTTGTTTTTCCCATTGGCAGTTGTACGTGGCTCGAAAGTAAACCATCGGCGCTATTTGTTTTCTCTCCGAACGGAAAGACGAAAAATATCGTTCATCACCAAGCGTTGCGATGAACGCATTACTTACTTTTTGTAAATATTTGTAATATTCCAATATGGGTGCTCTGCAAACTGGTCTCAACATTAAATCCTAATTAAAATAATATATCTATCTATATTCTATCTATACCTATTTTTGTATAAATTGACAGGACAACGATTGTCAGGTTAGCTACTTATTAATAATATACTTTTTATTCTAATGCCAAAAAATAATTGTTATAGCTCAATAGTGTTTTTTTGCAAAATGTTCAGCATTCATCTAATTTTTGACATTACAATAATCACCCATCAGAAGTATAAGGTAAGATATTGTCTATTTTGTACTGTATATCATTTTTGTACATGAAAATACTGATATGTTCGCACACGAGCTGATTCCGCCACTGCTATTCACGAAACGACTACCTGAGATGTGGTCTCTATTTAATTACATTTTTTCGATAATAAACAGACTGTCGTAAAAAATATTTTATTAAGTACAGTATCAAGAACTTAGTGTATTCCTTTAACACAACATTTTTACATACGTTACCCAAGATCGAATCCTTTCACTCGCGTCCTCCGAGATACATATATGATTGTAAAAGAATACCTTCCTTTTAATTGTACTGAACTTGCACTCTTAAATTAACAACAATTAATTATCGGAAATATAATACGTATTTTAGCTTACTAATGCATTTTACAATTTTCTGTAAGGGAACATGTACAGTGTCAATAAACTCAATAGCAGAGTTTAAAAATATCCCAAACATTTTGTTTGAAAACTTGCATCCTGATATTGAAATGCCTTTTGTAATAAATATTTAAGCATTGTATAAGTAAACAATGGAATTTAAAGAAAAACATTGAGTAGGAGTTTTAGAGGGTTCATTGTTTAGTTAAAGATACTTGTGAACCTTGGGAAATATTTAAAGAACAAAAAGGAAATTTAACTATAACTATTGAAAATTTTTAAATTAAACTGTTTCATATTATAATCCATTTATTAAGAGGAATCCGTCCTAAATTCAGAGCGCAGAATTTTGTAGATTTCCGAGTTGCGGCACTTGTTCTGCAGCCTTTATTTTTTGATATTCCATCATATAGTTTTTTTTAATATGCAGAGGAAAGATTATACTAAGAATCCATCTAATCAGTTTTTTATGAAACACTTTAATTTTAATTAGAAATTGAAGTAAGTAATGATCGCATTTCTACTCGATCTGCTTAATGTTTTATCGACCTCTAGCGTCATTTCTAATTATTATAATTTAGATTTATTATAAATTATTATAATCGATTAATCGAAATAATCGATTATTTTTCAATAATCGATAATCGATTATGACTTTTGACAATCGCTAGCCCTAAGACAGTTGTTATTAACAACTGTCCTTTATTTATCCTATCCTCATTATCTATTTTTTTACTTAATACAATTATTATAGTATTATAGTCATACAAATAAACAGTATGTAAATAAAATTGAAAATAACCCCAAGATGAATCCTACAGCTCCGTAAATTAGGGGTGGACAAGAGAATCGAATAATCGATTAAGGCTGGTTAAAATCGACTATATTCGATTAATCGCTTTTACGATTAATAGATTATAACCGATTTTCAATTATACGATTATTTCATTAACCGATTAATCAAATAATCGATTATCAAATAATCGATTAATTAAATAATCGATTAATCGATCATTTCATTAATCGATTAATCGATCATTTGCTTAATCGATTATTTGATTAATCGATTAATCGAAATAATCGATTATTTTTCAATAATCGATAATCGATTATGACTTTTGACAATCGCCCAGCCCTATTAACTAGAAATCCTTTTAAACAAAATTTTAAATATTTGCTTTAGAAATGACGCTACAGATCGGTAAAACATTAGATAGATTTTGTACAAATCTTTACTTTAATTTCTAATTAAAATTAATTGTTTTATAAAAAAACTAATTAGACGTATTCGTAGTATAATCTTTCTCTACACATTAAAAAGACTACGTGGAGAAATATAAAAAAATAAAGGCAGAACAAGTGCCGTAACTTACACAAATTTTAGTTTCACATAACTATTTAATTACACAATGGCTTCATCAAATGTTTAGTACAAGTCTAAATTATTTAGTAAGCAATATGGGTATTTAAACCGAAACATACTCTGACCTATCATAATGAAAATAAATAGTGTCAATAGCTAATAAAATACCAAATTCGAGAAAAATTTATTTCAAGTTAATCATTCAAAATAACGTGTGTTTTAGTTTAAAAAATTCTAAAATGTCTAAAAATGATCATTTCAATCTTGTACTTACACGTAAAGATTTTTAATTATCATTAAAAAGTACGCGTCTCATCTATTAAGTGCTTGGCGTATTCTGAATGTGGCGTTTTATTGATACAATAAATAAGTTCTTTTATGTTTCTAAATTCTTTTTTCTGAAAGTATTTCACGACGGTCCAATGTATATGTAGAATTCATATCACAGAGAACCAAGTGTAAAACCTACATAAGTATATTGACTCCGCATTTATAGTTTGTCGAGTATTTTATTAATTCAAATGAAAACTGTTACTCGTCGCAAACTTAAGAAGACAATAAATAAAAATAAAAACAATTATTGAAAATCTTAACTTTATAAGCGAGGTTACTAACCAAATTTTTAAACATTTTTTCCCGTGATAATTTTATGTTATTCTGTAGGCAGAACGTAGGTTCGGGACGTATCAGTTTTCATTTCAAGTAAATTTTTTGGTTCAAAATTATGATTTGCAATAACTATTTGTTCAAAAAATTTTCTCATATAACCCCACCCTTATGATACATTTTTGGAATCAGAAAAACACTACATTTCAGAAAATACCAAAAACTAGCCCTACTATAAAATATAATGACTTTGACCCCATATATCTTGAAAGAACAGTGATAGAAATTTCAAGATGACGTCATAATATGGACAAATGTAGTTAATTTATACCCTCCATTTTTTTCTTACTGTTTACTTTGTATTTCACAAGGGCCGGTCCATACACTTGCCGCACACTGTATGAGAAGAACCATACATTTTCGAAAGATAATTATCTGATATGGTGCGTAAACTAAATGGTATTATTTTTAAAATCATAAGGATTAAAAAAAACATTTTAGAATTTTTGAGAGAAGAAACGGAAAAAATTTCATTTTCCCACGTTCCCAACATCGACATTCGACAACAAAGTTCGCATATAGAGTGCAATATGGGGTGCAATAAATCCAGTGATCACCAAACTCGAGACTCAAATATTTCCCTCCGTATTTCTCATCGGGAACTTTTTTCTTTTTCTTTTCTTTTTATGAAAATATGTTATCCTCACCTCAAAAACTGAGAATGTCATTCGTTTCAATTTTATAAAATATGATGAAGGTTAAAATCCATATGTACATTTACAAGTCAACCTGTATTAATATGAAGGAGCTACTGTTTCACAACATAAGCATAAGGCATATTATATTTAAAATTAAATTATAAAATCTGTTCTTCTTCGAACTCATACAATATCCCGAGTTAAATTTATATCTCCGATACATTTATGCTATTTATAACAACTTTTAATAACACCACTCTCACAATAAATTAAAACCTTTAAGATTAAGTTCAATACCACAATATAATACAAAATTAGTCCATTATAAAAAAATAAATCAAACTATAACCAAATGTATTAGTCTAAGATCAACGGTTATAAATCTGTACATTTGTTTTCATTGTAGGAGGCATATATTTTAAAATGAGGGTAAAGTTAACCCCTGTTTGAGAATGCGTTTATAAAGGGTGTCTCATAAAAAACGCCGCAAGTCATAACTCCGGTATTGTCCGATAAAAAACAAAAAAACCAACATTAATGGTTCTAAAAATACTACAAACTGGCACTAATTTTGTTTTTTTTTTAACATCAATCGTAATGTCAGGCGATAGTAATTTTTTTTTCAAATGAATGGCTATATATTTTTTTACTTTATCTGGTAGAGTTTTTTCTGAATTCAATGATGTATTTCAACTTGATTTTCGTCCAATGTTAGTTAGAGAAAAAATAAGTAAATGTTTATCAATATTAATTTGGGCTTCTAATAAAATTACCAAGTGTGCCATGGAAAACCATCAAATCAACAAACCGGCGCAAAGCGTCATTTGAGTTTCTACATTAATCTTATATTACCAAGTGTGTCATGAAAAACAATGAAATCAATAAAGCGACAAATGTCATTTAAGATTTTTACTACTTTTATTATAAATTATCGTTCCTTTGTGAAATAATACATTTTGATAATGTTGGAAAATTTTATGAAAAATGATAAGTATTAGGTACTCAAATTGCCCACCACCTTGACGAATACATATTTCACATCTTCGAACTACTCCGTGGGTAACGTTCAATATAAAATTGCGAGGTATTTCGCGACAAATGTTGATTATTCTCTGTCTTAAAATATCTTCGTTTTCCGGGTGTGTTAGATACACTTGATCTTTAAGATAGACCCAAAAACCAAAAATCGAGTGGTGTGATATCAGGCGAACGAGCAGGCCAGCGAACTGGTTCATGCGTACCTATCCACCTTGGACCAAATGTAGCATTTACCAATTAGCATTTACTCTTGCGTTTTGTGGGGTTGCCCCATCTTGTTGAAAATAATGCTATTAAATTCTGCAAGAGTCAAGTTATCTAAAAAATTTTCAAAATCTTCAGTCAAGAGTTGATGGTATTTTTCTTGAGTTAGTGTACCATCTATGAAAAATAATCCTATCAATCGATCGCCTAGAATACCGCACCAGACATTAACACTAAATCTTCGCTGGAAATTATTTGAGACAATAATTCTGGGATTTTCCTGACTCCAAAATCGGTGGAAGTTTCTATTAAAAATGCCATTATTGCTAAAGTGCATTTGTGAAACACCCTGTATAACTAGCTCTATATAATCAGATAGAAGTTGGTTTTTGCATTGTTGTTTGATTTTAACACAACTCGTTTTTATTTTACAAACCGGGTTGCATAATCGACGGCATAATACCCAACTAAAAACAATAGGTAAAAACTCGATATGAAGAATATTACGGTCTCCATCATAAAGGTATACAGTTTTCTACATCTATATTTAACTCGATATTAAACTTGCTTTAAAATTAAAGAAAAGAAGAAAAAATACATAAATTTAACCACATACATCACTGGATCTGTGAGGATGATCACTAATGCTTTGTAAATTGAAATACAATACAGTATAATGTTTACATTGTAAACTAGTAAACGACTACTGAAAGTTGTAATAAAAAATATCGAATTACTCCTCATATGGTTCTAACATCATTTGCCTCATATGTTGACATACTTATGAATATATTGTAGCATCTGCACATTTTTAAGACGTGCTTAGTACTTTAAAGAGCGTGTTAAAAATAAATATAGGTAGCAAGTTTATATTTATTATTGGATATAAAAACAAGATAAATATTTTTTGTGGCGGAACTGCATATTATTATCATTAATAATAATTCAGACGGTGATAATAAAACTGAAATAAATCATACATGATGCATACAATACAAAAATTTGTTAAACATTTAGAGGATTCTTTAAAATTCAGCACAAATCAGTTAACCACGAAATGCTGCTCAGCAAGTTGAATGCCTATGGTACAAGAGGGGTACCTAATTCGTGGATTAAATCTTATTCGAGTAATCGTACTCAGAGAGTAATATTAAAAGTTGATGGCAAATCACATCAATCTGATGATAAATTAGTTCCAACTGGTGTTCCTCAGGGCAGTACCCTAGGCCCCATTCTTTTCCTGATTTTCATCAATGACCTTTGCAACTATTTGAAAGTGTCGAATGAGTTTCACGTTATTCAATTTGCTGATGATGTGGCAGTTGTATCTATGGCAAATAATGTTCCAGATCTATCGCGAAACGCAAACATTTGTACCTCAGTAATGGACAGATATTGTAATGATTTTGGTTTGAAACTTAACGGGTCAAAAACTCAAATGTTAATGTTTACCCATATTACTCCTGATTTTAGTTTATTATCTAAAATTGATCATTTATCTATAAAAAATAGTGACTCAGTCAAATCGTTAGGTATATTAGTGGATCATAACTTAAATTGGTTTGATCATATTGACTATTTAATAAAAAAAATTTTCTATTAGTTGCTCTGTTCTACGGCAGCTTCACTCTTATGTTAATTTCGATGTACTAAAATTGTATTACTTTGGACATGTGCAATCATTATTAAATTATGGCATTTTATGCTGGGGCAATTCTAGTAGAATGAATGATTTGTTCATATTGCAAAAAAAAATCATCAGAACCATGATGTTCAAGCATTCTACCTATTCCTGTAGGGACCTGTTTCCCTCTCTCAATATACTCACGCTACAATCTTTATACATCTTATCGTGTTGTCTGTTTGTTAAATCTAATATTAACAAGTTCACTTTGTTTACAGATCGTAACATAAATTACAGTCTAAGAGATACCAATAACATTCTGTTACCAAAACATAAATTGTCTGTTGTTGCTAATGGTGTAACTATCATGCCCATTAAAATATTCAATCATCTACCCAACTACCTGAAAGAAATATCTTGTTTAAAGTTATTTAAATCAAAATTAAACTGTTGGTACATCATTCCTTCTACACTTCAGAAGAATTTTTTAGTGCCACCCTGTAACACTGGCATCGACAATTATTTAGTTCTTATTTTTCACACAACCATAATATGCTTTTACACTTTTATACTTTTTAGTTTGTTTTTAAATGACCACAGTTTGTTCTTATACTGCATGTATTTGTTCATATACATATTTTTTATTTATATATATATATATATATATATATATATATACATACTTTTTTTTCATTTTTTTTATCTATGTACAGATTTTATATTTTGTAATTGTTTTTTAGATTTTTTTACTGACTTAGGTTATCAATAACTTTTTTTCTGATAACTTCTTACTAATTTTTGACGTTTTTCTATACATGTAATGCATGTCTACTGAAAAATAAAGAGATTATTTATTTATTTATTTAAATAACATGTCTGTGTGGTTTCGTGGACAAGTAGCATGGAGTCTCAAATTTGATCCCCGGTCGAGAAGCTGGGATCTTTTTTATAGCGAAAATTAATCCTAGGATACTCGGATAATGGGTGTATGGCCGTTGTCTCTAACCGTGTATTCTCCTCACGCACAAGGTATTATATTTATAAGCAACTTTAGGCTTGCTTTAGTGTTACAGGAGGTTGCATTATTTGTTGTGTTTAATTAACTAAATTAAAACAATATCTTTAGTCCTTTCAATCAGGAAATAAAATGGTGGTGGTGTTTTGAGAGAGGTGTGAATTAATGACAATGACTAGTGTATTAATTTTAGATTTTATTATATCATCTGATGCTCGATTTAATATTGGATTTAATAAAATAAAGCGAGTTCTTAAATACATTGATGAAGTGGTCAGCGTACTATGTACAGGGTGATCACCTCGGTGATCACTGATCATTTCAAGTGCCTCACTCGATTTCATTGCTTGATCTTTCTTCACCTACAATCCACAATCGAAAAGAAAAACAACTGAACGTCAAATAAAGAAGTTATGTTCGAAAACTATAAAATACAAAAATTGACACCCTTATTATTGGGGCAATTGACATGTGACATTCCACTGATTATTATAAATGCATATCACAGACACCGATGAATTAAAAACTAGGGGGTTGACATTCAGAGCTGTCTAAGTAATAATTAGTTTTCTTTAGTTAAACGACTTTTTCCGACTAACGTAGGTAGTTTATTTTAAACATTTTTAATATACATCATTTAAATACATTATGTATATCAAATTTTAAAAGTAGTTTTAGTTAATTTAAATGATGAAAATGTATTTCAATCATTTTGTGTAATTTTCAAATAAAGAGACCCGCGGAAAGAATGTGATTTCTGCATTCCATTCACATTTAAACGTAAAGGAAATAAATGAATTAGTGCATGGCAAATTTTTGTGATCGTTTGCATCTGCACCTACTCATTGGGAGAGATATTATATTCCTAGTATATACTTTTTTTTAAATCGAATGGTTACCGATATTTGTAGTTAGTATATGTACTCCACATACTCCAGTTACGCTGGCACACAAAACTTCCGGTCAGCGCGCGTTAACCGGCAATTTAAAAAAATAAATATAGTTTAAAAAAACTAAAAAACACGCTTTTAAAGCACATCAAACTAAAAAAGTGAAAAATAATTATTAATATAAACTGAAAACAATAATGAACGAAAAATACTAGTATTATTGTGAAAAAAGCGTGGGTTGCTCGATATACGAAAAATATGGCGCAAAGCGCCCCACGCTTTTTCCACAATAATACTAGTATTTTTCGTTCATTATTGTTTTCAGTTTATATTAATAATTATTTTTCACTTTTTAGTTTGATGTGCTTTAAAAAGCGTGTTTTTTAGTTTTTTTAAACTATATTTATTTTTCACTTTTTAGTTTGATGTGCTATGAAAGCGTGTTTTGTAGTTTTTTTAAACTATATTTATATTGCTTATTGATGCTGATATAACATATTACGATCCAACAGATATTTCTGAAAAAAAAATATTTTTTTATTTCAGCCATGGGATTTGAACTCACGCCCGAGGAGTCCGTCGTTTCGCGCCGACTAAGACTTGCCCGCTCTGCCAACGACCGAACTGAAAATCATTGAATATACTTACAATATTAAGCCTTCTTGCTCTCACGCAGAGGATACGTGAGGAAAGGACTGGCGATCCTCATCAGGATAATGATATAAACTTATCAAATTATTGTATTGTTACCGGTTCTTCGTAAGTGTACAAAGTTTCAATTAAATCTGTCCGTTTAAAGTGGGTCAAAATCGAGTCCAAAGAGTCGGTTACAAACAAACAAACAAACAAACAAACAAACAAACAAACAAACAAACAAACAAACAAACAAGCAAGCAAGCAAACATACAGGTGAAGCTAATAAAAGCGTGTTAAAAATCGTTAGTTACCCGACCAAACCTAGCGCAAAATGTTTGGTTTGGTGTACAGTACTGTACTATAGTGGCAGACATTTTTATCGGTCGGTTTTTGAGCAATTGGCCATCAAAATGGCGAAAAAATGGATCAAAATTGTTGATAAAAAATAGTTAAAATTAGAAAAAAACGTCTGCCCAGCCAGCTTATGGTTCACAAGGCACTAAAAAACCCTAACCTTGGCTGGCAGATATTTTTGCCAAATTCTACCCACCCCCAACCACCCCTTAAAGGGTTAAAAAAATTTCAGTTTTTCGTGTCTACTTTTTTCTTATAAATATTAAAAAAACGTCCTTTGGACATGTTATTACAGTAGAAAATACTTTCGAGAATAAAAATATAATCTCGACTTTTCCATATCTATTTATGCACATATTTGCATATATCGTACCTTCTACAGGTTTTTGAAAAACTTGATAGCACGGCTTAAAAGAACACCTCCGTTTTAGTATAATGTGGCAAAATCAGAGTGGCACACCATGTTGTTTTCGAGAAAATAATCATTATCGATTTTCCCATTCATACACACATTTGCATATTTCGTGTCTTCAACGCATTTTTGGGAAAAACTAATAGCACGGCTGAAAAGAACAGTCTCTTTTTAGTATAACGTAGAAAAATCAGTGGCACACGCTGTTTTTTAACACGCTTTTATTAGCTTCACCTGTATGTTTGCTTGCTTGCTTGCTTGTTTGCTTGTTTGTTTGTTTGTTTGTAACCGACTCTTTGGACTCGATTTTGACCCACTTTAAACGGACAGATTTAATTGAAACTTTGTACACTTACGAAGAACCGGTAACAATACAATAATTTGATAAGTTTATATCATTATCCTGATCAGGATCGCCAGTCCTTTCCTCACGTATTCTCTGCGTGAGAGCAAAGGCTTAATATGTAAGTACATTCCGCAATTGTCAGTTATGCCGGTGGTCGAGCGGGCTAAGGCAGTCGACGCGAAACGACAGACTCCTCGGGCGTGAGTTCAAATCCCATGGCTGAAATAAAAAAACATTTTTTTTTTCAGAAATATCTGTTGGATCGTAATATGTTATAATATCAGCATCAATAAGCAATATAAATATAGTTTAAAAAAACTACAAAACACGCTTTCATAGCACATCAAACTAAAAAGTGAAAAATAAATATAGTTTAAAAAAACTAAAAAACACGCTTTTAAAGCACATCAAACTAAAAAGTGAAAAATAATTATTAATATAAACTGAAAACAATAATGAACGAAAAATACTAGAATTATTGTGAAAAAAAGCGTGGGTTGCTCGATATACGAAAAATATGGCACAAAGCGCCCCACGCTTTTTTCACAATAATACTAGTATTTTTCGTTCATTATTGTTTTCAGTTTATATTAATAATTATTTTTCACTTTTTAGTTTGATGTGCTTTAAAAGCGTGTTTTTTAGTTTTTTTAAACTATATTTATTTTAATTATATATCGAATTTTATAATTGTCTGTTTTTACACATCTGTGTATTGCGCATTTCGTACGGGTTTTTGGGAAAAACTGATAGTACGGCTAAAAAAGGTAACTTCTTTTTAGTATAATATAGAAAAATTAGGAGTTTACAAGACAACTGTTATAGTATCTAATTTTGCATTTGCACCTTATAAATTATTGAATAAATGGCTATTGTAAATGAGCTAAAGCCCTATACCAAATTTACAAGAGATTAATTGAGGAGGTTTGTACTTATAACTGAAATACAATTTTGCTTCATTTTATCTACCCCCGAAAACACCTAAAAAATTCAAAATTTCAGGAAAAGAATACGTCTACTTTTTATTCTACATATTTGGTTAAAATTCGTTTCTCGTTTATAATTACCTTGTATAAATAAACACGATTTGTTTGTAAAAAATTGAAAGGTGGAAAAGCTAAAGAGCCTAAGTGCCAGGATCATAATTTAACAGAAAACGAGATATTAGCTTTTGGCACTGGCTCATTAGCTTTTCCACTATCTAGGAGGGTAAAAAAGTTAGGGAACCTAAGTGCCAAAAACAAATTAATTATGAAAAAAATATTTGGATATTAATTACCCCGTATTTCTTGTTTTTTGTTACTTTGTATAGAACGGTACATTTTCTTCCACAACGATAAATTAAACGCAATAATATGCTACAGTCTTACATAAGACACAATGGCACTTAGGTCTAGTAGCCCGCTCACTCAACACCTCCTTGGAGATACACCACCCACCACCTATAAATCGAAACTGTACAGTACATACAATAAGGTGAAATACAGTGTAAACCTCGGAATGAAAGTCAGAAAGCTGAATATTTGCATAAATCTTTGTTTCGACATTCTAAAGACTGGCTAAAAAGTTTCATACAATCTCATGTCCGCGATACAAGATATTCAAGGTCAAAGGTCACAAAAATCGATTTTTACCAAATATCTCGTTTTCTAAGCGTCATATATCATTAGAGGTTATTATAAAACTTGTAGATCATAAAATCTCTACAAATTTGACTTTAAGCATTTTTTCGTATGATCAACCGTTCCCGAGAGAATGAGAATCAAATTTGTAGAGAACTGTATGATTTACAAGTTTTATAATAACCTCTAATGACATGTGACGCATAGAAAACGAGATATTTGTAAAAAACCGATTTTTGTGACCTTTAACTTTGAATATCTTGACTCAGGAACACGAGATTGTATGAGACATTTTAGCCAACCTTTAGAACGTCAAAACAAAGATTTATGCAAATATTCAGCTTCCTGACCTTTAATGCCGAGGTTGCATCCTAATTTGACTGGACTTTAAACTTAAAATATGAAATATGGACCTAGGTCCATATCCTATTAAGACATCGGCAATGGCACTTAGGTCTATTATATGCAAAAAAGTCGAAATGAGGCACTTTTAGAGCTTAGGCTCCCTAGTATTTCCACTCTTCAATTATTAAACTTTCATGGAATTTCATGTCACTTTCGTCGAAAAGAATTTTACTAAGTATTTTTGACGGGAACTCTATATAAAGTGTATTTTAAACTGAAATTTTACTGCGCTGCTGGAGAGATAGTCACGAGAATAGTAATTTTCATTTCAAATAATAATTTCGAGAATAATTTTATAAATTATAAGATAACTATACACAAGAATTTTTCCCTCGAATTTATCATCTAAATTGTCAAGAGCTGAGTGTTTTTATGCCATTAGTTTATTATGTTATAAATGACCTACGACAAACTCTTAGTCTAGACTGGCGTATACAAATTTAAACAGTAATTGGACACGGTTCTTCGTATTAGTCACAATTTTACTTTCCCGTTACCTTCCTCTTTCATGGCCGTCGCGTCGTTTGATAAGATGCGCTCCTGAAGGCGACGATAAATTGAGAAATTAGAATCAAAATATGATGAGCTAACTAGATTTTGGTTAGGTATCGGCTACTAAGCTAGATATCTCGCTCAGTACCTCGCTTGGTACTAAAGTTTCTAAAAAATAATAAAGAAAAATCGAAGAGAAACTTTTGAATAAATGGGATGTTAAATGACACAGATAGACTGTATTTCAGGCTGTTTCAGATTTTAATAACATAACACAGATCGTTAATAACAGTCTGGAGAAGTAATAATTCTGAACTGCAAATATGTATCTAGGGTCAGTAGGGGTAAATATGAGACACCACAAAAGTGAGGTTATTATAACAGGTATTTTCTGCACCGTGTATTTTGTTTTAAAAAATGTGTAATCAGAAGTAACAACAAAATGTTTTTTGTTTCTTCAAATGACGTTTGCCTTATCAAATTACAAATTTGTATCCATAAAACAAATGTTAAGTGTAATCATGTTTTTTTGGGTTGAAAATCTTTTTATTTTTATGAAACAACTTTTATTGCAACTTATGATCAAATAACAAATAAAATTTATATGAGGTAGAGCTTTTTACAGTAATTCTCTTTGTGTTAAAATACTTCAACTATTATAGTTTTGTGTGTTAATGACAAGAATATTTGTGGGGTAAATATAAGACATCAAAAGGGGAAAATATGAGACAGATTCGTGGGGAATTTTAAGACAATAGTTGGTGTGCCGTAAACAAAAAAGAAGAAACAAAATGATAATGAAAGCTCTACTTCGGAAGATGAGTGGCATTAAAGTGGAGATAGTACAGATTATATAGATTTATTTAAATGTGATGTGGAGGAAGAATTTCAGGAAGTAGAAGTCTCTAATTACAAAGCAGGTGATTATGTATTAGTACTTTTTTTATGGCGGAAAAAGAAATACTGTGAATTTTATATATGTTTGTCTTATTCAGCGTATTTCAAAGGATATATTTTTAAATTATGAGTATGAGATGTGTGGATAAAAAAATACTTTCAGAATGAAAGAAACAGATGTTTGTGTTATTCTAATATTTTAGGAAAATTACCATATCCTGAAATTATCCAGTTAGGTGATAGAATGAAATACATATTTCTTCTTAAAATAGATGTTAATGAACAGGTATAATGTCTTACTTTGTTTATAACCCCAAACGAATATCTTGTTTTTGTTAGTATTATAGCTTTTTAAGAATTTAAAATGTTTCTATTCCTTTTTTATAAATATCTATGGCAAAATTTTTAAGCCCATACTTGATAGAAATTTTCAGCATAATTTAATTTAGCTTGAAGTGATATTTAGTTAAATTATTTGCCTTATATTTTGATTTGTATTAATGTATATTTCTTATTTGTACTTAAATAGCAATAAAACAAATATTAAATAAGGTTTTTATAATCTGTAAAATTGTTGGTGTATTATTTTTTACCTGGCCTGTCTCAAATTTAACCTGGAATTAGATTTGCTTTCATAAACTCGTAAATATAAGTGTGTCTTATAACTTCCCAACTTCTGTCTCATAATTTCCCTAAAGCTTGGGTAAATATAAGACACCATTTTTCAATGAATATGTACATTTAGCATAAATTGCATGTAAAATCAAAACGAATTCTAAACGATGCGATGATTCAATAATAAACATTTTCTCGAATAAAAAATTTAAGTAAAAAGTTATAACAAAAGTTTTAAATTTGTCTTATATTTACCCCTACTGACCTAATAAACTTACTAGGGAATTAATATTCTATAATCCTTCCTAAAAGAGCTACCACGCTCTAAAAGAATGAAAAAAGCCAGTTTTTTAAAGTATCTGAAAAACTCATTAAGACAATTTAAATTATATTATTATATTCACCTACTTATTTCTTTATATTTGTAGGTGAGTACCGTGTGGGTACCTATTACTTCAAAAATGTGTTCTTGTTTGGACCAACAAGGAAAATAGTGGCGCACACACCAACTATTTTTTTTTTAATAGCAGTTTTATCATGTCTATGTTCCGCTTAACACGGCCCATGGAAAACTAAGTTAACCCTCCTTGGGCTCCACCGACTTTTTGCGTAATTCCACTAAAGCACTAAGAAAGAGAGCGCACAATTAATGCCTTCAATATAACTTAAAATAATAACTGGTTCTCTAAAATTTAGATAACCATCATCCTACCTGTGCTGCAGCTCTCAAACATTCTGCGTCTTCACAAACTGGGAATTGAAATCGATGAGGTATTCGTGGCCATGCAGCAGCCAGGGCGATCACTACGATTAACAGTAAACAAACAGCAATCACAATTCCACACACAATATACAATCCCTTATGCGATAAACCCGATTTCTTACAAGCTTCGTCTCTGTAGCGATGGAAAAAGTCAGATTTCTGGGTAATCTTTGAGTCATCCATGCACGGATCAAGTTCCGAAGGTTCCGGATTATTTTTCACTTCCGTTCCGTTGGATTTGACTTGACTACTGTCTTCGGACATTTTTTTCAGTTTCATTAACCGCACATCACAAACAGAAAATAAATTGCACTAATTTGTTTATAACGCACTCACTAGCCCGTATGAAGACTTCCGAACAGGTGGCAATGCAGTATGCACTAATGGCAGTTCCTTGTGATTTCAACGTTGAATGGGTTCCTTTGAATTCACGTCCACTGCACCTGGAAAATAACAAATGGGTGTTGTTAACCTTGTCAGATTTCATTTTGAAAACGTTTACTATAACAACGACGACTAGTAAAGAACAAGTAAATAGTCTTCTTCCTGTTCTATAAACAGTTGTAAATCTCTGACAAAACCTTTCAACAATTCTGTCAGAAATAGATCGTTCTGAACATTTCAAAATAATTTCATTTACTTAGGTTTTTAATAAAAATACCGCAGTGTATGTAATATCTAACTGTTTTAGTACCTAATCTTGTTAAAATCTACTAAATGTAGAACGGCGCGGCAGTAAAACCAATTTGCTGTTTGTATTTGTTGTATTACGTTTCATAAATCTTTTATTACCAAGTGAAGTAGGCAGGTACCTTTAACTAACTCAAACACAACGTCATATATGTTATGGTAGAAATACATATTTATTATTACGTCAACCTATTACAGCAGAATAGTTCGCCGTGGTGATGTGATGATATCTATTCCCGTGATTCAAGTTTATAAAATTATTATAATAATGAGGACATCAGCAACAATATCATTTACATTTGTCAACTTGTTTACTTATGCAAAAATAAAGCAAAATCTAGAAAAATTATACTTGTTATTCGCGTAATCAAACGTATTTTTCTTATTTGGAAATTGTTATTTAGGGTGTGTCCAAAATAGGCGGAATAATCATGGGCGCCGTTTGAGGTAGGGAGGGCAGGAGCCATCGCCATCACCAAAAATTTGAAAAACTAAGAACATATATTTAAATGAAAAATATAAAAATATAGCAAAAAAAATAAATACAGATCAAAAACAAATATTTCCACCAAAAGCAACTAGCAATGGCAACATGACCACAAGCAACAGCAAAGCGACGCAACGATAATGTTTAAATCTGTTTATATCCACTGAACGAAACTCGACTGAACTGCAACTCAAGTTGAAAATTATTTAGTAGCAACTCAGCAATGTGCGTCTCCGCAGTCTTCATGAATAGCTATCATTAATTGCTGTAATATGGCAGACGATTCGCAAATTTTCGATTTCTCAATGTCACCCTTCCTAATATAATTTTTATGCGAACGTGCTAGGAGAAATCGACATAAAATAAACTGGGATTTGGCAAAAATTTTAACAGAGGAAACTGAGTGCAAAAAAAGAAAAATTAAAGAATCAGCAATATTTATCATTTTACAAATAGTAATAAATAATAAAAGTAATACGTAAATACGGCACACCAAAGTCGTAATTAGTGATGAGAACTATCGAATAATTCGATAGTTGAATTACGAATAAATGAATTTAAAATGTTGGATTTAATAATGGAGGTAATGAATATGCATAGAAGCAGACAATTTATTCATAGATACGAGACACATTTTATTATTGATGCGATAAACAGTGTAAACAACAAAATAAACAAAACGCAATTGCCAACTAATTGGATGACTAAGCCTGGCCCAGCGATGGCAGATTCAGGATCGGGCGCAATACCAATGCCATCGCGCGCTTGTTTACGATGACGATGACCCGACACACTTCAGTTGTTATCTGTCGGTCGATGTATAGAATACTCATAAATAATAATGTTGAGCGTAAAGAGTAGAAAACGACCGTACGCTGATAAAGTGAATAAATTTATCGGTGAATTTTCAGATTTATTCTATGATGGATAATTCTATGTAAAATAATTTGTAAAGTTTGTGATCAAGACTTAATGTGCTGGAATAAATACGGCTGCAAAATTCATGTCAATAGTAACCGGCATAAAAATTTAAAAAATGGCCTGTCTTCTTTGGAACCTCAGTTTAGTTTGATTTACTGTTAATGCTGATTGCCTGTGATGTTTCTCTGCGCATATTGGATAAACCAGAATTTCGGGAGTTCTGGAATAAATAACAATCCCCAGGTGAATTTACCAAGTCGTTCATCGTTACGTAGATATGTACCAAGCGTTCGTGAAGACATTGTAAATAGGATTAAATGTGCGTTAAAAAATACACGGCTGTGGTTATGTGTTGACGAGACGACAGATTGTAGAAAAAAAATCTATTTTAAATGTTATAGTACGTGTACTCGACCCTGTTAAACCAACATTTCCACTTTTACTAGCTAGCAAAAGACTAACTGCGTGTACTGGCGAAACAATTACGCGGGTGGTGTTGGAGACTTTCGAAAAATTTGAACTGTCACCAAGTCAAGTGTTGATGTTTGTGACCAACGGTGCTGCGACAATGCGTTTGGTGGGCCGTTTTCTTCAAAGAGACGATTGTAAGTTTTTACATGTTACGTGTAAAGTGCATGCGTTCCATCTTGTAGCAGGAACCATTCGAAAATGTTTTCCAGAGGTAGATGCATTAATAGCAAATACAAAAAAAGTATTTCTCAAATCTCCTAAACGGCTTCGAGCATTTCACACACTGTGTCCTGGTATTCCGGAACCACCAGAGCCGATTCTTAACCGTTGGGGAACGTGGTTGAAGGCAGCTTCTTATTATGCTGAATATGTACAACAAATAAAAGCTGTGATACTACAGTTCAACCCTAACGAGGCTGCAGCTATTAAGGAAAGCCAGACAAGCTTTCAAGATGTTTCCCTTGAAACAGATTTAAAAACTATTTATAACAATTATAGAGGACTACACGACACAATAGAAAAATTGCAAAATACTTCGTTGTCGTTAGTGGAATCGCTGCAAATAGTGGCCGACGTAAATACACAGCTACAGACTATAAATGACGCAAAAAAATAAGCCCGTTATTGAAAAATTCGAGAGTGTATTACGGAATGATCCTGATTTTACCAAATTAAGACAAGTTTGTGATGGTGCATCTACAGTTGCGTTAAGTGAGTTCAAAGAGTGTTTTACTTATGCCTGTATTACTTCCGTAGATGTCGAACGGTCTTTTTCAAAATACAAACATATTTCTTCACCACAGCGAACATCGCTTACTGAGACAACTGTAGAAACATATCTGATGCTACACAGTTATTATAGAAGTACTCCAGTTTGTGATAACGACAACCAAGCTACTTCATAAATCTGCTTAAGAAGGTGAGTTTTGTACATATTTTTATAAAGTGTACCAGTATTAATAAAATTTATTTCCATTTATTTTATTTATTTATTTATTTATTTATTTATTATTAGTTATCACTTAGATATACAATGTACATGTGTGAATGTCATTTAACAGTTTAATAATAATGTGCAGCACTAAGCTTACAAAATATAAGGAAATACATAAAAAAGAATTTAAAGCGAACGAAATAGTACAAAAACATACATCACAATATATAAAATATTTTTGTTTTTATTATTGTACTTATCAAGTATTATGTGATGCATACCCAGTACGTCTCTGTAGGATTAATGACCTTGGCCAGGCTTAGTGAAGACATGTGACTGATACAATGCTATGTCGGCTCTGATTCTAAAGACCCATTTTCTACGAGAGGTGAACTTAGCAGCATTAATTAGCAAATTAAAAATATCATTTAGATGATGTTTTCTAGAAAAGTACTAATTGAATGAATTTACTAAAATGAATTCATTCGATAGTTGGAATCATTCATTCAGTAATTATTCGATAGTTCAAATCATAAGATAGTGCCCATCACTAGTTGTAATCCTCTCACTTTATTTAACTGAATATTAAATAAAGTACCCACACGCATTTATAAAATTTTTATCATATAAACAGAAGTGATTAGGTTTTAATTGCAATTGCAATTGCTAGTAAAAGAATTTTAACAAATAAATGGAAAACCTTGAGGCCGTCGCGTATACCATTCGCAGACCGATTTCTGGTTATTGCCTTCTTCAGTGCGAAGGAGGTACATGCAACGTCAATAAAGAGGATCTCAAAATCATAAGTCTCTATGTGATAGTAGAGTACTACCGAGTTAATGGTAACCCCATCTACCAGTTGCAATGTGATAAATTAGAAAAGTACTCCACCACCATGACTTACTACAGAATTAGGTAAGTATTTTTTATTAAATTAAACACTACAGGTTTATACATACAACCCCTTGTATCCCTGAGGGTACTCCAAGGTACCTTGTGCGGGAGAGGGCTACACATTTAGGGACAATGTCCAAGTATGTGAGGATTAATTATTGCTAGTTTACAAAAATCCTAGCTCCTCATCCGGGGATTGAACCAGGGATTCCAGGGTGAGAGCAAGAATCAATTCCACACGATCACGAAGCCACGTATGTATTGTGGAAAATATATAGCACGCCTCTGATAGCGCCCGGCAACACGACACAACTAAGCGCGTGTGCGGCAGTGCGCGAGTGAACGTTAGATGTAGTCGAAAAAAGATGGTGCGCGGCGTGTGTGAGTTCGATTAACCTGTTGATTGTGTAAACATTTAGAACTGAATCCTTTGGTTTGTTTTGGTTTCTGTAATGCTGTATGCTCAGTAATGTAGTGTATTTGAAATTATATATGTAATCCTAACGACTAGTTGATTTATTTAAAAAACACAAACAACGAGTCAAACAACCAGTGCAACGGATGAGTAAACAAATTTATTTATCACATGTATTATCTATCATTAATATTCATTATTCTCTACAGACGCTAGTCGCAAGAGCAACTCAACAAAAACCGTAGTTACGTTGCAATCGCGTTGCCACTGTTAGCTGCATTTGGTTAAAATAGCACCTAAGAGATATACAGAGTAGGGCAATAGTGAGTCAGACTTCGATATCTTGAGTTCTGCGATAGCTAGAAAGAAAAAAGTAAACTAGATAAAAAAAGAGCGAGCCAAGACAAAATTACAGTTTCAAGTGCCTTTTTTTAAATGGAATGCTATGTATATCAGTACATTTTTTGAAGCCTCTTTCTAGACTCTATTCATTCCTATATTATTATTGACTATTTCCCAACCTCTTGGATGTAATGAATTTTTTTGTTAAAATAATGCCATCTGCAGATGCATATTGAAAAAGTCACCAAAGTCACAATTATGGGTTTTAAGAAAAACTTATGTGAATACTACTTACGAGATATCTAATTAATGTTTTTGAATCATTTTTACTTCGTGAAAATGTTCATGGTGGCCAAAAATGACTTTTCAATTAAAACTTATTAAATTGAGTTTTCTCAGTTTTTTCAAATGAAACATCTTCTATATTTTTCAACAATGTGATGTAGAAATGAAAAACGAACATTTTTTGTAAGTATTTCCCTATGGCTAATTGCAACCAGTTTCGTTGTATTGAGCAATAAGTACAAAATTTAAGAATAAACTTAAAACATAGAGGTTTCTTCAAATAATTCATTAGAAAAAATTATAATAAGCGCTGCATATGTTGTACATTTTGATTGACACACGTCTTTATGCGCTTTTGAAATGAGGCCATTTAGTGGGACCATTTCTTCCAATCCATTGAAGTGAGTAAATAGTATTTAACTGGTCCCTTACTGTAATAGTATTTTTGTAAATTTTTTTTGCTGTATTCGTTATTCGACAAGCAATAAAACCTCAGTTTAGTATAAATTGTCTTGTACAAACGAACATTTATCGCACTAATCGGTCGTCAGTTATCATTTGTATTAAATTTAAAATATTTCGAGTTTTACAAAACGAATTTTAATCAAGTGGAACTTGTAAACATGCCTTTTGTTTTGGGCGAGTCAGACAGACATTGTTTGCTTGTCAATAGAATTTATAAGCAAAAGGTACCCTAAAAGAAGGATTCTTGATGTTAGCAGCTTCCAAAACCTTCTCGATTTGTGGAAACTGAAAATGTCGAATATAAAAAAGTGAAAGAATAAAACGTGTTGTGAACGAACAAAATGAATTTTCTGTGGTGCTGGCAACGGTTGAGAATCCCGATATTAGTCAGAGAAATGAGCTCATTAGTAGGAATAAGTAGAATCTTAAAAACAAATAAGTTTCATGCATAGCACATTCAAATGCACCAGGAATTATCTGATGACGATTTTCAAAGGCTTCTACAGTTTTGTAATTGGGCCAGAGATAATATGTCACCTTCTTCAGTAATGTTTTATTCACTGATGAGGCAACTTTTCATAAAAATGGATTTCTTAATAGGCACAATTTCGGGAAAACTATCTGCCACAATTATTGGTGAATCTTCCTGAAAGGATTCGAAATAAGACGTGGTTTCAGCAAGATGGTGCTCCATCACATTATTTAAATGCAGTTAGACACCACTTAAATAATAGCTACCCACTTCAATTGATTGGAAGAAATGGACCCACTAAATGGCCTGCTAGATCCCCAGATGTTACAAAAATGTACTTTTTTATGGGGATACGTGAAGGAAATTGTTTATAAAGACACACCACCAACAGTACAAAATATGAAGAAAAGGATAATAACTGCTTTTAGATCAATCACACCGGCAATTTTAGGAACAGTAGAAACCTCATTCTCAAATGCGCATAGAGAGGTGTGCCAACAAAATAGGCAACATTAAAGAATTATTTGAAGAAACCTCTGTTTTTTAAGTTTATTCTTGAATTTTGTATTTATTGCTCAATAAAACGAAAATGGTTGCAATTAGCCATAAGGAAAGTACTTAGAAAGAAATGTTCGTTTTTCATTTCTACATCACATTGTTGAAAAAATATACAGGGTATTCCATTTGAAGAACCTGAGAAAATTCAATTTAAAAAGTTCTTAACTGAAAAATAATTTTTTGCCATCCTGCATATTTTTGGGAAGTAAAAATGTATCAAAAACATTAATTAGATGTCTCGTAACTAGTATTCACATAAGTTTTTCTTAAAACCCATAATTGTGACTTTGGTGATTTTTTCAATATGCATCTGCAGATGGCATTATTTCAACAAAAAAATTCATTACGTTCAAGTGGTTGGGAAATAGTCAATAATAATACAGGAATGAATAGAGTCTAGAAAGCGGCTTCAAAAAGTGTATTGATATACATAGCATTCCATTTAAAAAAAAAGGTACTTGATCCTGTAATTTTGTCTTGGCTCGCCCTGTATATTCGAAAATAATTTCTGGTCATAGACTTTTTATCTAGTTTACTTGTATTTTTTTTTTAATTTCTAGCTATCGTAGAACTCCAAGATATCGAAGTCCGACGCACTATTGCCTCACCCTGTATAACTATAACTGATATCACTATTCTAATGATAATTGTGCATTTTTAATAATTTAAAAGCCATAGTCCAAGACTCCGTGAAGTCCAAGTTGACAAGGAAATAAGTGTCATAGCATATGAACTCCCATTTATGCAACAAACTGTTTTCAGGTTGTTGCTACCGTTGACATTCAACGGTTTGCCAAATGCTAACGCTAGTATTCATAGTCGGCCGCCAGTCGCTCGCCAGCGAGATATCCACCGAAATTTCAAAGTTTTACAGCGGACGTTCGTTTATGAAACGAAAATCAGGAATTTCGATGGATCTCCCGCTGGCGAGCGGCTGGCGGCCGTAAGAATTTCGCTTAGTGACGCGGATCTTTCTATTTTTATATATAATTCATTAATCATATGTGATTGTTTGAAAACTAAAACGTACAACCTGAATAAAACGAAAAATAGAGAGCTTAGAACAACTTACTTTAAAAAAAACTAAATATGACAAGTCACGATTATAAAAATAAAAAATCAAAATAATATAAGTCTAGCATACAGATAAAACCACGAAAAGGCAAACACCACCAATGTTATGAGCAATTTACGTTTGACAGTTGGCAGCGGGGAAAAGATCCACAGTCGCGAAGCGGTGTGTGCGGGTCATCATTTTAAATTTCAATATCATTTTCCCTCGAACCCCTAACATGAGCGACAGAAATAAAGGTAAGTTTTGCAGACAATAAATTTACATTCTAAAAATAATGGAAGTATACTAATTGCAAGAAAGAGAACAAATTATTATATGATACCTCCAAAATCATACCGTGCGACGAATAAAAGAATAATTTGCAGCAACATTTGAAGATACACCTACACCTTCTGTATCTAGGCTGCATAAAAATAATTCAAAATTTTAAGCAACATGATTACGATTTCCCTCCCAACACAATAGACCTTCTGTCGTCGACGGCAACAGTCAAAAAAATCATAGTTTGCGCTACTGCTAATGTGAATCCGAAATTTGTCAGTAAACAAATTGCTGCGGCAGAAAATTCAAACGTAGTGGTCAAAGATGATTCTACATTTCCATTACTGGGTCGATATAGTCCATAGTCCACGATAAGATATTAATCAATGGAAAATTTACATTGGTATTTTAGAATTGGCACCTAGTATCTAAAAAATTAAATGTTTGGAGAGGAATTTTAGGGAAGAACATGATTGGTCCATTCTTCATAAAAGGCAATTTAACATATTGTTCCGGAAATTCATCGGATATCAGGAGAAAGATTTGGTGACACTGGATTCGAATATGATGGTTGTCCGGCCCATAATTCCGGTTTAGTTCAAGATTACTTGAACAATACTTTTCGAAACCGTCTAATAATGCGAAGGAGAACCATCCTGTGGCCAGCCAGGTCACCAGATCTCACACCAAACGATTTTTTTTGTGAGTGTATTGCAAATCAGGGATTTATGACTTTGAAAATAGGCCTAATACTAATTACGAGTGAAAATTTTGGAAGTTTTCAAAATATTACGCATAATATATTATCGAACATCAGCAACAATGGCTTTTATAGAGGACTGGGATAGATCCTTGATCGTAAAGGGGGGACTTCTTGAACATTTTATTTTTGAATTCTATCTTTATTTTTATTTTTTACCTGCCATTATTTTAGAGAATGTATTTTATTTCATGTTTGTAAAATTACCTCATATTTCGAAAAAAATGAGAAAAATTTACATTGTTCTGATAATTTTATCATTTCAATATTTAACATTATCCAGGATGAAATACTGAAATTAGTTTTCCACAAAAACCACCTCAAACAAGTGTAGTATATGTTGGTGTTTTGTCACGTCAGTGTTAACATTATTGTTTTTATTGGTCAAATGATTCAGGAATTCTTGGGTGTGTAATACATCGTTGACCAATATTCAACGGATAAAAGTAAAATGCGCATACTAATGACCGTGTTCGCCTCATCATGGTTTTACCTGTAGAAATAATTTGGGGAATTTTCACAATTATTATGTCTAAATATAATAAAAGGACATGTTGATATTCTCTGTCATGCCAACTCAATGTTGTGTGATGTGTGGATACTTTCCATTTATTTGGTAAAAACTTTTTACTAGTGGGCAATGACAGCTAAAGCTTAATCACTTCTCCTTGTATGATGACAATTTTACAAATCATCAAGAAGTGTGTGTGGCTACTTTATTTAATCTTCACTTAAATAATGTGAGAGTATTATGACTTTGGTATGTTGTATTTAGATATTACTCTTGGTATTTATTACTATTTGTAAAATAATAATATTGCTGATTCTTTAATTTTTTTTGCTGTCTGCTTCTTTCGTTAAAAATTTTTCCCGACTCAGTTTATTTTATGTCTATTTTCACAAGCTTGTTCTCGCATGTTCTACTTGGACCAAAAATATAAGAGCCGCAACGAGTAATTATACCAACGCAATAGTCGGAATAATTTTTTTTAAGTAGAATGATGTTTTCTCGGGACAAAAATAAAAAAAATTTCAAATATTATGCTCTTAATCGATTTGAACTTTTTTGAGTACTATTTTAGGAGGCTGTAGATTCTCTCTGAATCAGATTCTAAACTGTTTTCACTAGAAATTGGAGAGTTCCATTTAAAGACGTACATGAAATGTAAATAAAACTGTCTGGTCCGAATTTTGAAGATTTACCTTGGGTAGCGAAAATAGATACACGTTAAATAAACGATTTAAGATATATTGTGAGCTTAAACACAAAAAGAAGAATGTAATTTCAGATAATGCGAAACTGCGAAATAAATTTCAAATAAACTGTTCCCATGAAATGTTTCGGACTCCACAGTCAACTGTGGAGCCTCGTTCCCTTTTCCAACAAATGTATGCTTCTTAGATTTTGAAAGACGGTTAAAAAATATTTTTTAAACATTTTAAATCACAACTAATTTCTCATACGATATAACAGAAAATACGCTGGGCTTTAGCACAGACTTGTCTGTGGCTTTAATTAAGAATAATTACATTTTCCAATATTTTCTTAAAATTTTTCAGTTTAATTATTCATTAAAACAATGCTTAAGTTAGTAGCCACATAAAGTCAGTATGTACACTGTATAAAAATGAAAATATCCTGAACCTTAAAATTAATTTGAGTTATTACCTACCGTGTTTACTAATAATTAATAATTATTAATGATTTGCAGCTACCTTGACCGTTTATGCATTATTTTACCTCGATCTGACGTCAATTTTGCAAATTATAATGCATTCATTCGTACATATAAATTTAAAATAATTCGTCTTACAATAATTAAAGGTCACATCTTTTTATTGTTATTTTAACACGAATAAAAACACATCGATATATTCAGCACTTACTATTTTTTTTGAATGGTGTACAGTGTTACCGTTATTTAGAAACGTAATGGAGTTTAGTTGTTCAATGTAGTTACTACTTACAAACTACAAATTACTATTCTGAATTGATTATGTGGGTATTACGTCAACGTCGTTAACTAAAACTTGAATAAGAACATCCCTAAACTAGTCCCTAAATTACGATTATATTAGGTCACATTTGAAATGGTTAACAGAAACCACTGAAATATAATCAGCGTTTTCATTGTGATCTGTTGAGCTTCATTGGGTAACTACAATGGCCAAATTATTCAATAATAATTTGTCATATTTTTATTACTATTATCTCATACCTTTAGTGACTTAAACCCATATACCGGATGTAATAGGATCATGGTACACCCCCTTTTCTCCTTTAGTTTTGAAGATAATAGATTGAAATTTGGGATATCTTATACACATAATAAGCACCACTTTTTGACAAACAAGTGATTTTGTTCACCTCCGGTTTCGCCGAAAGTGATACTAACTTTCGATTTTTAAATAGAACAGCCTGTATATTATTGCATTTTTTGAATTCTGTATAATTTTCTACATCCAACTATACCAAATAAGTGACATTTCAAACGTCAATATTTTTTTATAATATAATTTTTAGTTTTCCATTTAAGTGTGCCATGACGATTCCGATTTAGTCTAAATGACCCGTGTAATGCTAGAAAGATCGAAATCCCGTCAAAAATACTACATTACGTGATTTATGAGCAAATAAATTTCATCAAAATGGTTTTTGGGTCAAAACTCAATTTTTTCAAATGAAACCATATTGGTAACGTGATACCATTTATTAGTACTATTAATAAGGAATTTATTCATATGTCGTATTAAAATGTGCGATAAATACATACAAACAAAATTACAGCTAAAAGAAAATAAGAAAATACAATTTTGTTCTAATTATCTTGTTATACATAAGGTGGCTTTGGAATACAAAAAATGAACACAAAACATTACAACAGTTGTTCAAAATGCTGTCCATTAACGTCAATGCACTTCTGAACTCGTACAGCTGTTTCTCGAAGAACGTTCGCCAATTGCTGGGCCGTTATGCTATTAATTTCGTGTCTTACTCGTAGCTCCACGTCCTCACGGGTTGTAACGGCGCGGCCGGCGGTTGCGTAGACAATAATCTTTAAGTGAACCCAAACAAAAAATCAAGGGGTGTTAAATCGGGTGACCTTGGAGGCCACTTCACAGGACCATTCGTCGAAATTACGCTTTCTCCGAATTTCCGTTGAGGGCAATCAATTACTATCTTTGAATTATGGGGAGGAGCGTCATCTTGTTGGAAATATATTCCCTGTCGTAAATGGAAAGGTAATTCAGCTAAACTGTCCTCAATTTCATTTTGCAAAAATCCCAAGTATCTGGCACCAGTCAGAAGTCCTTCAAATATTATTGGACCAATGATTCTACTACCGATTATTCCAAACCAAACATTGAAACCGAACCGCACTTGAAAGTTACCCTCCCGTAATAAATTTTGATTTTCTTGTGACCGATATTTTGTATTTTGTCGGTTAAATAATCCCAAATTTGTAAACCTAGACTCGTCCGAAAATAAAATCATTCCCAAAAAATCATTGTTTGGCTACACGTTATTCTGCAAAATCCAATTGCAATATTCCATCCTACGTTCGTAGTCATTTTCGTACAACTGCTGGTGCAATTGGTATTTAAAAGGTTTATAGTGGTATTTGTGCAAAATTCGGCTTACTGTTTGGTGCCTGATTTCCAATTCAAACCCAATTTGCTTTAAAGAAACAGTCTTATCAACTTCTACTCGAGCCAAAACATTAATTTCCTTTCCTTCGTCAAGAATGACATTTTCTTCGGGATCATTCTTGGGCTCACTTCGGAATTGATTTTCAAGACGATTAAAATAATTTCTCGCTGGACATTGTCTATCAGGATATCGTTCGGCATAAAGCTGTCTAGCCGCAACGGCATTTTTTCTACATTCCCCATAAATAATTAACATGTCCACTTTTTCATCTCTTGTATAAATTTGCGGCATTTTGAACACAATGAACAAGAGTTTTGAACAAGTTTTAAAGACACAATAAAAACACCGGTAAACCAACAAATGTGTGACAAGCTAAATATTTCATTGTTTTCAAAGCCATCTTAGTTACTACTTAAGATTTAATTAGAACAAAATTGTATTTTCTTATTTTCTTTTAGCTGTAATTTTGTTTGTATCGCACATTTTAATACGACATATGAATAAATTCCTTATTAATAATACTAATAAATGGCACCACGGTACCAATGGTTCTATCTGAAAAATTTGAGTTTGGCCCCAAAAACCATTTTGATGAACTTTATTTGCTCATAAATCACGTAATTTAGTATTTTTGACGCGATTTCGATTTTTCTAGCATTACACGATTCTTTTAGAATAAATCGGAACTGAACACTTAAATGGAAAACTAAAAATTATATTATAAAAAATATTGATGTTTGAAATGTCACTTATTTGGTATCGTCGGAGTCAGAAAATTATGCAGAATTCAAAAATGCAATAATATACATTTAAAAATTGAAACTTAGTGTCACTTCCGACGAAACCGGAAGGAGAAAAAAACACTTGTATGTCAAAAAGTGCCGCTTATTATGTATATGGGACGTCCCAAATTTCAATCAATTATCTTCAAAACTAAAGGAGAAAAGGGGGATGTACCATGATCCTCTTACACCCGGGATACTTTCTCATCTGGAATATTGAAAGTGTCATTTTCAGTCAATTGCATTTTTTTTAATAATAACGTAAATAAAGTTGACCCGATCAATGGATCGTTCAGAAAAGAAGCGTTCTTAAAATAATTTTTTTCTACGATTGTGTTGAAAGTCAAATTTTCTAACTTCAAAATGACTGCGGAAAATGTCACTTTGCCGCACGCCGTGCCTCGATTACGTCCTCACACACTAGAATAAAAGTGTGTTTACCTTAAAGAATTATATTATTTAACTGGTAATAACAATTATACTATAAATGTACATTAATTACACAGGAATTGCAATTACTTAAGTTAATGCTTGGAAAATCGGGAACATTTACATTGTTAGAAATACTAGAAATATTTACATCTGGACCAATGTTTATGGCATTTTCGAAATGTCGCCAATTATTTTCTTGGAGACACTTATTTTGTTGTTAACACTATCTTCTATATATGCTTTTGCTGTTGTTGAAAAACGCCACCCACCGTGTCGTTTCAAACTGTAAGATCCGCTCCAGCGTCAACCAAAAGAGTCGCTGACGTTCGGCGAAAGCAGTGCCCAGTAAAACTTTCAGGTTTAGGGAGTTTTAAATATTGTGCAATTTTTTTTTGACATCTGTCCAAACGTGTTTATCCCTACCACTTTAACTGTACACTTGCCATATTTGTATGAATGAAGAATGGTTTAGGTCTTATGGATACATAAACATATCGACGACAAAAATCCAGCCAATTATGCCCTTCTGTAACCGAAAACGTTCTAGATTTATGAGTTTTAGAATATAGAATGATTATGGGCAAAAATTCTCCATTGTCCTGAATGTCATCTATGGTAATATTCATCAACTCCTCCTTTCTGAGGTCACCAGCTACTCCAATAATTAACACTACCTAAAATAATGACTCATTACAACAGATTGAAAAAAAACTTTGTATTACCTTTAGAAGTAAAAATGTGTTAGGATGTATCAGGAGCGTTAAATAAAAATGCATTAATTTGTTCTCTGGTAAATACTTCAGATTTCTCTGCCTTGTATCCTACAGATTTTCTTTTTAAAAATGAAATTCGTTTCGGAAACTTTGAAATATCTACATTGTCTTCCCATGACAAGAGTGCTTCTAAGCATTGAATAAATTGACCACATCGTGGAAGATTTCAACGTTTTAGCCTTTTCGGTGAAATAGACGAGTAGGACCACTTCCGTATAAACATTCACCTTCTTTGACAGCACCAGTTTACGAAGAGAAGTTTTTCCTTCTTACAAAGTTCTTTCGATTTACGTGGAAGGAGGTCGGAACTCACACTTTCAGCGGCTGCAACAATGTCTGCAGGAATATCTTCGTCTGAATTCATCACTTACAGCAGTAGATACAAGACAGAAAATTTGTTTTCTTTGTTAGTCATGACAACCGTTTGAGCAGTACCTGATCTTTATTATTTTAAATAAAATCTGACAGGCGGCAAATTTAAAATTCTGGAAAGATTTTACGGGAAAAACTTCACAACCGTAGGAAAAATAGTATGTAACACATATGTGGCAAGCTTCATTGCAAATCACGTTTGATAAGAACATTCGCTGCGCTCGTGTTCCTACTTTCATACATCGGTTTGCAATGAAGCCCCTTGCCACACTTGTATTACAATGTAATACTGTAATACATATATTTATGTGAAAAGTTTGTAAGAGGTCTAATTTTGGTATCTAATTTTGTGATTAAAAATACAGATTTACTACTATGTGAATATTTGACAGATAAATTTCTTTATATAATAAATATATTTATATGACATCATTTGAGGGGCTTAGTAATATTTTGTATGTTAATCACAATAACAATAACTAAGCTGGAAAATTTAAGATCAGCCAGTCAAGGAACAAACTGCCCAGTAACTTTCAACCAATAGCGGTAAGAGACGTCAGGCAGGGTGCCTATAAACCAATCACATTCTGGCTTCTTGAATGACGTGTCACCTTCTTACTTGTAATCTTAAGAGTACCAAGACAACCAACTTTATACGGACCGCAGAAAAAAATATTTTCTTGGCACTGACGTAGTTTTCCATAAAACACTGAAATACCGTAGTACACTCAATGCGCGTTTCGCCAACCAAGTTGGCATCATCTGGATATGATTCAATCTTAACCATCTCCAAATTTTACAAGCTGACCATATAGGAAATCTTCTGGATACCAGCGTAAGAAATCAAGGTGTTTTTCACGGGAAGAAGTTGACTGATTTTTTCACGAAGGCTCTAGATAAAGAATTCCTTATGACAAAGCTAAAATTGTTAATAGTACAACTACAGGAAAAGAAAACCCTGGTAATGTTCCATGTTGCTCAAAATGTGCCAGTACATCGGAAATTTCTGAGGGTTCTACGATGTTCATGACGTTCATGTCGATGTTAAGATTGCTGCTGGTGCATTATCTGTGATAAATATCGCCTATATAAAAAAAATTGTTTTTCTTCAGTCTTCACAAAAATTATTCCGGTAAAGAATTTCCTTGACTAGGCAGGAAAATTCTTTACATGACAAGGCAGGTAAAATGAAACTTACCTGACGTTTTTCAGGCAGGGAAATTGTCACTTTGTTGACAGTTGCAGAAAAAAAGTCTTTTTTACACAATCCAAATTATAAGAATTATTAAACCACTTCACTGGATAAAAAATTGTGATAAAATTTTCAGCCGCAATAAAGCACACAGAGACATAATGAATACTTATTTTTTATGATCCGCCACGCCGTTTTAATATATTCGCAGTTAAAGTATGAACTCATTACAATAATTGAACCATACATATAATAGTAAGTAAACCAAATAACCAATATCGAGTAAAATAGATTAGCAACATTAAATATATTTTACGGTAAAATTAGTGGCCAAAATAGCACAAAGCGTTCTTTCTCTGGTTAATAAGTTCCTTGTTGTAAATAGTTTACAGTAAATAAATATTCACTCATTATTTTATTAGTAATTGCATAAACACAAAAATAACATTAACGAGTTAATGACTGAAAGTTTAACACTGATTACTGATTAGTGATTACTACAGTTAGATTTTAAGATTATAGGTACTAAAATACGAGTGACAGAACATATTGTCACTAGAAATTCTCAAACTTTTAGTTATAGTCTAAGATCCGAATTAAAAACGACCTTCACCCATCCGTTTAATGGATGAAAAATATTTTATATTAATTTTAATATGTTATAAAATATATCGCGAGTGGGTTGGCTAAAAAATTCCTGGCAAGACTATGATTAATTAAAAATTCAAAAATAACTTTTTTTATTCCAATCGAAACTATGAAGCCTATAGAATATGCAAACGTTAGGTTGTCTATTTTTTTCCTGGCGTAACTATTGGGTTGGCAGGTATAAACAGGTAATTCGATACTAGTAATTTACATTAATCTGTTTAATGAATAAATCTTATATTAAAATAAAGGTAATTAAATTGCGAACAGAATAATATAGGGTTGTCTGCGAAAAATCTGGTTTAAATTCCGGTTGGCGAGCTTTAAAATGCGAAATATTGGTGAGAATGAAAATATGCGACAAAGAGGTCCGAGCAAACTATCCGATGCGATAGAAGAGGACGCAACATTCCAGCTTCGCGCGGCTCGTCCATCGGATGAAAGAGTGTGCGCTATTTGTTCGTGCGGTAATTCTCCAGTTTATAGCCTTTTGCTATTTTTGCGAAATTTTTGCAGAAATAGTGAGAAAACAGTGTTAGAAGTGATGTTTGAGAAATATAAATGTGTGCAAATGAATAATATAGCCAAGAAACTAACGGGACCGTGGAGCGAATAGGGGTGCTGGGTGGGTAAAAGCACAAGCGAAGAAATGATGTTTAATCAGTGTAAATTTTTGGAAATAAATAATTTGGGCAACAATGTGACGTGATTAGGGGTGGTGGGTGGGTAAAACATAAAGAAAATATTACATTTTCAGGCCAAGGAACATTGAAATAATAACCCAACCTAACCTAACCTGAATAGAATTATCGACGAACGTGCAGTCGCAGTTAAGTCTAACAAGGCGCATCACAGTGTTGCCAAGTGTTGAAGCGAAGAAATGATGTTTAATCAGTGTAAATTTTTGAATTTGTTGAACACACAATTACCCAGTGGCACTGCACTAGAAATGGACGTGGATGGTTCACACATACTTGTTTCAAAATAATAACCCAACCCAACCTAACCTAACCTGAATGGTTCAGACATTGCAGACATACTTGTTTCAAAATAATAACCCAACCTAACCTAACCTGAATGGTTCAGACATTGCAAATATACTTGTTTGAAAATAATAACCCAACCTAACCTAACCTGAATGGTTCAGACATTGCAAATATACTTGTTTCAAAATAATAACCTAACCTAACCTAACCTGAATGGTTCAGACATTGCACATATACTTGTTTCAAAATAATTACCCAACCTAACCTAACCTAAATGGAATTTTCGACGAATGTGCAGGTTTCAAAATAATAACCCAACCTAACCTAACCTGAATGGTTCAGACATTGCAAATATACTTGTTTGAAAATAATAATCCAACCTAACCTAACCTGAATGGTTGAGACATTGCACATATACTTGTTTCAAAATAATAACCCAACCTAACCTAACCTAAATGGAATTTTCGACGAATGTGCAGGTTTCAAAATAATAACCCAACCTAACCTAACCTGAATGGTTCAGACATTGCAGACATACTTGTCTCAAAATAATAACCCGACCTAACCTAACCTGAATGAAATTATCAACGTAATATTAAATTTTTTGGGCAAGGAACAATATTTCTGTGTATTGAAGTAAATTTTAAGTAGAGGGTAACATCCGGAACAGTAATTTTACATGTTGTGGGCAAGGAACATGAATTAAATTTTGATTGTAGGGGTAATTTTGTTCTTGTGAAATTTGGCAACATGTCATGTTAGGATGGTGACGTAGGACGAGACATGGTGGTGTTTATAGTGTGGTAATTGTGAACTTTGTTTAATTAATTTTTATTAGTAATAAACATTTGCACAATATTTAACAGTGTTTTTTGATGTCCCTATGATATGAGGTGTGTGTATATATCTTTATTTTCTGTCTACTATAGAAGGCTATAAACTGGAGAATGACCGATTCATTTACTATGTACTTACTGTATTCTCCGTACAAAAGTTATTAAATTCTTCATTATATTTATTTCCTAAAGCAGTGATTTTTTTATAACACGAGGTATAACAACCAACAAAATCGAGTGATGTGTTGGTTAGCTCAACTTCATTGTATTTAAAGTTCTTTTTTTTACGAAAAGCCAACTTCAATGAACAATTTTTAAAAGTTTCATCATTAAAATCAATTACAGAATCGTCCGAGTCACACAAAAAACACTTTTTTAGCCATTTTTTATCATAATATATTGTCAATTAATAACAACGATGCGTAGTAGCACGTTCTCTTGATTCGAATATTGAGGTTAACTGCTTCAAAATAATACTTAGAGTATTTACTAGTCTATCGCTACCCTTCTCAATTGCACGAACAAATAGTATGCGCACTCTCTTTCATCCGATGGACGAGCCGCGCGCAGCTGCAATGCTGCGTCCTCTTCTATCGCACCGGATAGTTTGCTCGGACCTCTTTGTCGCACATTTTCATTCTCACCAATATTCGCTTTTTAAAGCTCGCCAACCGGAATTTAAACCAGATTTTTTCGCAGACAACACTATGTTATTCTGTTCGCAATTTAATTACCTTTATTTTGATATAAGATTTATTCATTAAACAGATTAATGTAAATTACTAGTATCGAATTCCCTGTTTATACCTGCCAACCCAATAGTTACGCCAGGAAAAAAATAGACAACCTAACGTTTGCATATTCTATAGGCTTCATAGTTTCGATTGGAATAAAATTTGTTCCTTAAACAAATGAGTGCAATGTTTAAAAAAAAAGTTATTTTTTAATTTTTAATTAATCATAGTCTTGCCAGGAATTTTTTAGCCAACCCACTCGCGATATATTTTATAACATAATAAAATTAATAGAAAATATTTTTCATCCATTAATCGGATGGGTGAAGGTCGTTTTTAATTCGGATCCTCTACTATTAAGTATAGTAAGAAAGAAGCGGATATTTTGATACTTTTGTCTTTTGTCAAGTCTTTCTATCATAATATACTTGACAGGTATTCATGTAATTGAGACCAATTCATTTGTATGTCTTGTTAATTAACTAATAACTTACGTTAATAAACACTTGGTTTGAGGATATTAACATTCAATTAAGTTACTTGGCACTCCGGGAATACCTATAAATTTTGAGGAATTTGGAACCTAGTCCGTCTTCACTGAAGCACAGCAAATACCAAAATACTACAGTTATACGTAAGTTATAGTTGAAGTCTATAAAAAAATAAGTATAGTGAGTGCAACTGATATTGTGATGAGGCGTCCGGGGTAAGACGCTACGGAACGCAGGGACGGATTTAACTGTATTGTTCGCTTGTTTACATTTTCAATGTAGGTTTCTATGCTCAGTTTAGCTAGCAACAATTTAACAATTGTACAAAAAAGTATTAACTTAAAATAAAAGTATTGAATTTAACGTATTGACTACACATACAGCAGTTACAATATTTAAGTTCGCTTAATATAAATTGTTACTATCCAGCAACAACCGCGAGGAAAGGATGGGTGTGGAATATTAGTAGAGAATAAAAAGATTATCTAAAAAATAACAAGAAACCTTTAAAAACAAAAAAAACATACTCTCAAAAGAGTAAGAGAAACAAATATTTTTCTCAATAAATGAACTAAAAATAAATTCTAATAGTAAAATTATTATTAATAAATAATAACATCCTGAAAGAGAAAAATTTCTCAAACACTGAATTACGAAAGCACAAAAACGGAAATAAATAATACAGTTGATATCACAAAATTCACTTCTTCACTTCACATCATTTCACTTTACCTCACCACACATCGCATCTTCCTCTGAATCCTCGTCCTTCTCACCCACTAATGAACTTTGATTTTCTTTATCACTGTAATCACTATCGCTTTCATTTTCACAAACACAATAAGATGCAGACGTAGAGGCCTCCCACGGTCGAAACATTTTTACATCAATACCTTCTTAAATTATTTTCAAAAACACACCAGCAAATAAACGGATATAAAATAATTATGACTTATATTACACTATTACACAACTCACTGTAACACGATAACCTTCTTAAAATATTTTCAAAACACACCAGCAAATTAACAGGTAGAAAATAATTATTACCCATATTACACTATTATACAATTCACTTCTATACAACAACCGTCTTAATATATTTTCAAAAACACGCCAGCAAATAAATATATATTAAATAATTATTATTTATCTTATAATATTATACTTACAATATATCAGCACTGCTAGAATGATTCGGTAACAAAATTAAGTGTGGCTCTGAAGTATCACAGAATGTAAGTGAAACTTCGCCTCGGTCGCGTGCCAGCAAAAACAATCATCGCACTTGCTTTAATGTAAACGGTGTAAAAATCGAAAGATGTCGTGTTAGACATTTACCGCCCACATGTCGCGTCTTGCTCCGCACGTCCCCTCACAATATAGGTCTCGCTAACTATAACATGTTAGCCCCTTTTTTATCCTATTCAAAATATTTCAACAAGGATATTACGTAGATATATTACGATTATTTTTGATTCAAAATGAATTTCCTTCATCAATTAGGTCTATACACTTCACTGGTACTTACATCATTGCACAACTCAAATGAATTTGACTACAAAAAGTTTTATAATACATGACTCCATAATTATTCATGTATCAGCGTTGTGCCATGCATAAATTATAGAATGCCGACTAACAAAACACCTAAGGATATAAATGTACCCTAAAACGATTCTTCTGGGACATTGCTACAGTACAGTACATTTTAAATATTCCGGCATTAGATAACATACACATTCAGATTTAATATTCAATCGTATGTTCATTATATAAACAGGGCCGTATTTAGGATCTGTAGACCCCTAGGCTGAACCTGTGGTACGGGCCCTACCGGGGGTATTCTTTTGAAAATTAACCTGCAAAAATCGCATTTTAAGAGCAATAAATGTAAACTAGAAACATTTTTTTGCACAACCAATTTTCCAAAGGTTTTTAACAACAATAATAACATAAAACTTTTTCCGAAATTTCTATAAGCAATAAAGGGTAGCGATTTCGACCTAGGCGCTCGACAACTTTTATAATTACATATTGTTACGTGTTTGCTATCCACACAAACACTTCTACTCGTAGATTCGTTGATTGAAAGCCCAGGTAACACTTACTCACTACTTTATTTACTAATTAACAATTAATAATAGATTAATTACTGTTTTAACTATAATCACACTTGAACACTTATAAGTCTCTTTCTTATTTGTTCTTTACTCGTTCACGTTCGACTTCAGACTGAGGCTCGGCCCACCGTGTCTTATTTATACATCCGTTAACACGGTCTAGGGCATTCCAGAATATTCCTGGCCGTTCGCGTACAATTCCAGTCTCATCTAACCAGTCTACACAGTCCAGTGGCGTAACAATATTTTTATTGAACTTGCCACTTCGCCGTCCTCAAAGTTTTGAGGCTGACTCAGGCTGACAGGAGAACGTGTGTCATCATCACTGTTTTTTTAAGCAGCACATGAACTTGGCTTAAACTTCATATAATCGGCCATACAGCATGACTTAGCTGTAACTTCTTCATTCTTCTTTTCTTTCCCTTTTGCGACTTTTCGTTTGGCACTTCCGCTTTTGAATTCCTCTTTCTTTTTATGGCGATTAGTTTGTATTTTATGGCGGTCCATAATTACACGGAAAATATTTAAAAAAAACTACTTCTTACACTGATACCTTTATTTTGTTGTTATGAAAAGTGAAACGTTTTAAAAGCAATATGAAACAGTAGGCCTACATATTAAGATAAAACAAATGATAAATGATGATTACGATCACAGACACGACGTACCTTCCTTAGCGATGGCCACTTATTAACTTTAATAATAAGTATGTAGGTAGGTGCAGCTGCAGACGAACACGAAATTTAGAATGCGGCAATAAAAACAATAATCTGAAGTAAACAATGACGATCGATTTGTTTTTGTTTACAATAAGCGCAGACGCATATGTGCCATGCACAAGCGTTGGTCATTCCACGAAATTTAGAAAGCGTAAAATAACTGCGTCGACATATCTTATGATTATAAGAGTATTAAAACAAAGACTTTTATTTTAGTTTATTACAGTTTTTTTTGTGGTGCGGGCCCTTTGTGGTGCAGGCCCATAGGCTGCAGCCTAGATAGCCTGCGCGTAAATACGGCCCTGTCTATAAACCATTTCTAGACACTATTTTATAATAATAATTAATAGTAATTAAAATTAATTTGCATTTATTTCCGTCACAATACAATTAATTCACATGCAAAGTAAAGTAAAAATAGATTTAATTAATACTGATGGTGACAAACAAAGTGGAACTTTACCAGATATAATAGCAGAAAATATATCAGACAAAGCGAATTTTTTGACTGAATGTTAGGAAACGGCATCTAAAACGGTTTTTTTTTTGTAGATATTAACCAAAATATTAAAAAAAAACAATTAAAAAAACGATAAAAATTGCGTCTATCAACAAGTAACAATTATAGAAAGAAAACAATTTTTATCGAAAATTACCCAAATTCCCAATGCCTCCACTCGATCCACTTTCTCGGATAAAAGTGATGGTATTTTACAGCGGTATAAAAAATTGTGCAGCGTTGAATCTGCTGGAAAATTGGGTAGAAATGCACTAATGTTTGCTGAAAACAGTGGAATAACCTATCTCAACTATTGCCGTCTTGATCGAAGTAAATTGTAGAAAATATTTTACCCATAAATCTCATCAATGAGATGACAGTGAAGAAACTGTCTATATCGTTGAAGTTGCGCACAACTAAAGTAGCGAAAAATGGAAGTATAATTACTGATCAACACAACTGTTGTCTTTCTGAATTAGCCTGTTATAAGGCGTTACCACATAAAAAACACACGTGATACATATAAATTAAAAATTTCTTCACATCGTTAAAATATTATTATCTACATACATAAAGTACAAAAAAAGAGGTAACGAAACTTTCGTTTGGTTGGAACAGGTAATGGGGATAAAACATATATTATAATTTTATGAATTTGCCGTTTGGTGCTATTGAGAACTGCATATAAATTTGCGGCTTGTCTCGGGTTTGGTACATTGGAGTGTCGCCGTATACTGATGGTGACGCCTGTTTTCCTTAGATTAATTTCATTTTCTCTGCACGACGCACGAGAAATTGTTGTATTATACAGGTGTGATAATTACAGTAACACAATTTAAAGATGGGTTTAGGCAGTAATTATTAATTATTAATTCTGGTTATACCTTTGTGGGGTTTTTTGAGTACCGTTCTGTTTTTTGTACCCCGCTAACATTCTTTGTTTAAATTGTGGAGATTTAGGAACTAGCGACTAACACTGGTTCTTTGAGAAGTACCTCAAAACTCCTTGTAGAGGATTTTCCTCTTGGGCACGATAGGGATTTGTGGGCATTCTAGCGTCATTTTAGTTGTTCAATCGCCATTTTGAGAACTCAATCTCTCTTGGCCCCTGGAAGCTCTCAACCGAAACAGTTAATCCTAGTTAAAAGTACATGAATGTGTATATCTACAATGTGTTTCGTTTCTTTAAACATCTTAATAACCACGTTATATTTTATCATATCCAAAAAAAAATAAATAAAACATGAATTGTAGAGCTGTAACATGTGTCGTATCACATATAAGTTTCATATTTTCTACTTTAAAAATCTTGGCCTACTCTGTTGTTGCAACTAACTAATTAATTACCTACTTTGTACGCAATCGTGTTCATCGATCGAGGGTTCCAACTTCGAAACCTAGAGAATAATCGAATCGCACTCCGCCGCATTGCGCAATAATCGTGTACAACTAATTTTCTTAATTACTAATAGTACGACTAATTTTTAGAAGCCAAAATCTCGAGATATTTAAATAATCCATTAATTCGATTTTCGTATCGACCAAATCACTCAAATTTAACGACCACGAATGCAGAACGAATAGTTCCACTCCTTAAGTCGGGAATCGCGAAGTTCAGCTTGTTGTTTTGACAGCCCCAAGTCACGTACCATTTTATCCAATTCATTTTGAGCAATTAAGTGAGGGTCACTAAAAACTTCCTCGAATATACAAAGGTCAGCACACTGATCTGGGCTGTCTGAAGAGTCGTTACTATTTCCATTACCTCCCGGACTGACGGCAAATTCGAATATAGTGACAAGCTGCAAATTACACCAACAAACATGGGGACCCCACACGGATAGAAAACTATTCTATATCAAAGTAATCGATTATTCTTGAATTTTTATACTTGTCACTTGAAAAGTATTACTTGGCATAATAGATTATTATTGTTTCAATAATATACCAATCGTAAACCAAAAATAGATATATTTTTGAGTTTCATTAGTTCAAGTCTTTAAGTCAATATAAGTTTGATTCCTTCGAAGTATAAGTATGTATTAAATATACTCTTAATAGTACACTTGTTTCGCGTACTGTTAACCGTGAGAGTAAGTATAGAGACATCTTGCTTATTTAAATGTTTTTTTGACATACGAATACTACTCTTGGACTAAAACTACAAACATTTTTGCAATCTAAATTTATTTTGTTGCGTTATATGACTAACGCAGGTTGGCCACTATCATTTGTCTGTTCCATAACCTATAGCATACTGAGGAGAACTATAAGTTCGAAACCGGTCTATGTCTGGTTAGGAATTGACAAATGATATTGGCTACCGATCTATCATGATTTGAAGGTATAATCCAATGCAGGTCGGGGTATTTGCCCGCTGAGTAGTTGTTTCGTTCAAATCATATTTAATAACAGTAGTTTAGTCCACCTGGGCTAGAGGTCGCCGCTCTCTGTACTTGCTTCGCAAGTCGCTATCCGCCACAGAGACATCTATGATGTCGGTCGAATAGTAGCATTTGGACCATATGAGAAGTTTCACATACCTCTCACCACTACTCAATTTACCTTAATCAGTATATGACTAGCAGGTTGTCACTATCATTTGTCTGTTCCATAACCCATGGCATACTGAGGAGAACTAATAAGTTCGAAAACCGGTCTATGTCTAGTTAGAAATTGACAAATGATATTGGCTATCGATCTATCATGATTTGAAGGTATAATCCAATGCAGGTCGGGGTATTTGCCCGCTGAGTAGTTGTTTGGTTCAAATCATATTTAATGCCTATTTACAGTTTG